>JAVGWX010000006.1:63553280-63713280 GCA_036924085.1 Ariolimax columbianus
GCGCCACTCAACATTTTGATCCCAAAGAAGACCTGTTTCTATATCAGAATGGCATTGGGCTGCCAAGAACAGGCTTGCTCAGCAGCTTTGGGATAACAACAACAATAATTTACAAGACCACTTTACTTACTTTTGCTTTGGCGTTGCAGAATTTTAGAAAAACTAACATAGATTTTAAAACAACATAAAACAGTGTGGCTCTGTTATCACACCATAATGGAAACAAACTAAAATTACCCCACGTTAAGCCACAACACGAATCCGACAATGGTCATTTGCAACAAAAAGAATGCATTTTTACCAATATTGAATACTTCTTTGTTCGTTCTCAAACTCCCGCTACCAAGCCCTGAAAAGAGTTTTGCAAGTAGAAGGATGTTGTCCAAAGAACAGAATGCGTTGTGTGTATTAGTTTACAGCTTGACTGTGATATTTGCACCATTTGGTCTGACACATCCGACTTCAGCTGACATATGTGAGTACCAGGTTAGCCTTCCCTCTTCTATCCCTTCTTCTTAGCCAGCCTGCTCTGTTGCAGCCTGTTATTTAGGATCACCACATGGAGAAGGGTCACTGGCCCTGACACTAGCAGTCAGCTTTATCTTAATTTAACGTCTTTATACTGGTTTAGAAGACTCTGCAGATTCTCTATACAACCAGTTTCATTTACATTACCTTGCTCTAAAAGCTGTACGCATCCAATCTATTCTTAAATGCATTAATTGTCCCTGCCTGCACTACTTTCTGTGGCAATGCATTCCAAGCATTCACCACTCTCTGACTAAAAAAATATTTCCTAATATCAAATCTGGACCTTTCTTTAGCTAATTTGTGCACTCTTGTTCTCGTTGGTGGTTGCATTTTGAAAAACTTGTTATAGTCTATTGTAACCTTTCCTGTGATTATCTTATAAACATGTATTAAGTCACCTCAAATTCTTTTCTTTTCTAGACACTGTAGGCCGGTTTTTCTAAGTCTTTCCTCATAACTGTATTTCTGGAATTCCACTATCAGATTTGTCGCTCTTCTTTGTATCCTTTCCAGCATGTTTATATCTCCTCTACGATGAGGACTCCACACCTGTACACAGTACTCCAATCTAGGTCTAACTAATGCTTTATACAGTTTGACTATCACCTCCTTACTCCTATGTTTAATATTTTTTGTTATGATACATAACATTGCATTTGCCTTATTCACTGCTACCTGAACTTGCTCACTCACTTTACCTGTATTGCAGAGGGCTTGACATTGATTTGTATGATGCCTGGAATAATGGGCTGGTTTTTATAGTAGCTGCTTCCGCAATTCTGACAATGACTATTTCTGCCATATGCTCTATTTCTGCCAAATGCTTTATTCCAGTCAAATGCTCTATTATTTTCAAATGCTCTATTTCTTTTAAATGCTATATTTCTGTCCTATGCTCTATTTTTACCAAATGCTCTGTACGTCAAATGCTCTATTTCTGCCAAATGCTCAATTTCTGTCAAACGCTCTATTTCAGATCTTAACACTGTGTACAAACCAGACAACATACCATTCCCTGTAATCTATGGCATTGGTGAGTTACTGTTTGGGTTATATAGTTTTGTGAATTATTTTTAATGCCTAAAAGGTAAAAAGAAGGTAGGTCATTAAACCATCTCTGCTGTTGGGGATGAAGTGTAAGTTACTTGATTGTACTAGGTTCAAATTTTTCAGAGATGAAATGATTAGTTCCCCTCTCATTGATGCCCTGCATTCCTTAACAGAAGGTAAAGTACCAATTTACAGCAGGGTAGACTGTTGCTGCAGAAGAGTGAATTGGTACTTTTACAATGAGAAGCAAGAACTCTAATCACATCACCTACTTGTCTAGTGGACCAATATTTATTTTGTCAGCGTCTCCGAACAGACCAAGCTAGAGGCTGATTACTCCCGGTCTCTGATGTGAAATTGGGAAAGGATCAGACAGATATCAAGGGTATTTGACATGAAGAGAGGACGCAGGTGTTGAATAGGACACACATATATATATATATATATATATATATATATATATATATATATATATATATATATATACAGATGGCTCATCTAACAAAGCCACATCTAATAGAGATGGAGGGGTCTATTACAGAAAAAGGAGAAGAAAAAAAACTCAAGTATTAACAACAGGAATGTACTCCAATAGCTTCCATGCAGAAGAAGCGGAGGCCCTGAAGGCCGCAGCTGAGCTTGTAAATCGAACATGAAGATGTCCATCAAGAAAACATAGTTTAGTTTAGTTTTAGTTGAAGAGTTGGCATCATTGCGCATGATTTAACCCATAAGTGCTCTGTTCTTCATCTTTATTTGGAAAATCTTAGCACCGAGGCGAGGATGCTATAATAGATTGGGTAGATTTTTAACACAGTTTTTAGTTTTGCCCGGTCAGCTGCCATTAAGCCTACTTTTATCAATTTTCACCTGCCAAGGGATTTTTAACATAGTATTTCTGACTAACAAGAAGTTCACTGTTAAAACAAAAACACTTGTTTACCAGGCCTGTGTCCTCAGCACCCTTCCTTATGGCAGTGAGACATTGTCTACATACATGCACCAGAAGAGACGATTAAACATCTATCACATGAGGTGCCAGCGCAAAATCCTGGCAAGACAAGATCACAAACGCAGAGGTGTTGGAGAGAACAGGCACTGTCATAATATTTTCCATGTTTAGTCTTTGAAGGCTCGAATGGTTGTGACACATTTGGAGGATGGATGATGGCAGAATACTAAAATATCTTCTCTATGGGGAATTATAGTTGGGGAAAGGTCTCGAGGGCCGGCCACTACTTCGGTACAAGGATGTATGCAAGCGGGATAAGAAAGATGTAGGCATCAATATGGAATCATGAGAACAGGACGCCATGGATTGTGTTACATAGAGGGGCAGGATTAAGCATGGAATACAGACTAAGGAGATGCTGATAGTCTAAAGACTCTGTGTTTGAGAAGACACACCATGCGATGCTGCAAATGGTCCTGACTTTTCCTTGCACACACTGTGAAAGATGCTTCTCTGCCCGGATTGGTCTTATAAGTCACATTCGTGTTACCGTCATGGACTGTAGTTGCATACCTTGTTTTCAAAGCACAATTGATGATGATTTCTGAATAAGGCCTCATCAGTATTAGCGGCGCTAAAACAACACAGATGATCTTAAACAATGTACGTACTCCGTGACACAGCTCTCATCAGAACACTCAAGGTTGGTCATGCGGTGGATACCATCGCACTACAATATTGAAGGCAATGAAGCTGCAGACAAACTTAGCAAAGTGTGGAGGAGCATCACCAGAAACAGACCAGAGCATCACATATATTGAGGTCAAGACCACTACAGTCAACTTCAGGGGAAAATGGGCTGATCAACACCCCGCTCTCCGAAAAGAGGACTGATACTTTAATTTTGTTATTATTGCGTTCGCCTTATTTCTCTATTCCCCAAGGCGGTGTGCGTTGCACTAAGTTTTTATTTTGCGCCTGTCGGCCCAGTGCATCCGACTTCAGCATGCATTTATGTAAGGGTCTGCTTCCTCCTGCATTTTCTAAGGGTTTGCTTCCCCGGGGGAAGTGCTGTGATGGGGATCAAACCCAGCACCTTTGGATTGTGAGCCATGCCACTTTACCACTAGGCCACACCGTCCCCTTACTTTAATTTAACTAGAGAAGAGCAAGTCATCATCTTCAGACTGAGAACTGGACATAACAGGCTCAAGGGTCATCTTTACAACAAAATGAGGATTGGGACAGATGACAAGTGGCCATGTGGGGAGCATACCATGACCGTGGAACACATCCTGAAAAGCTGCATGCCCACGCAGGAAAAGAGAGAACAATACTGGCCTCGCGAGACAGATACTAGAGAAAAGCTGTATAGAGATCAAAACAGTCTAACAAACAATGGTGTCTTTTATAAGAGAAACCGAGACATTGATCTGAGGACGAACGAAGGAGGATAGGACACACATTAGGGTTGTTGTTTAATGCCCACAATAAAAAAGTTTTCTATTTTGTGCGCTCTGAAAAAGACGTTAAGTGGCAGATTGTAGTAGCTTTCCTCACATCCCGAGCGTGCTGATGAAGGTGGTCCAATGTCCTCCAGGTGGTTGTGCTATGCTTGGCTTCATCTGTGTGCCGCTCACTACGGGGATCACATCGATCCATATCTCGTCAGCCAGGCTGCCTTAAAAACTGTTTCCAGGAAACGCTACACGAAAGAGAAATTGTGGTCTTGGTCAGTGTATTGTGCCTGACTCTGTCACGACGTCCTGGTCAGTGTATTGTGCCTGACTCTGTCACGGCGTCCTGGTCAGTGTATTGTGCCTGACTCTGTCACGGACGTCCTGGTCAGTGTCTGATTGGACTAGCGTCTCAGTTCCCCTATCACACATTAGGGAGACCAGCTAATAGCATTATATGGCAGTCTATGTTCTGGAATGCACAAGGCAGAACGAACATGACAAGGAGAGGGTGCAGCAAAACATACAAATAATGAGGAAGACATGGTCTCAGTAAGAAATTAAGACACCTTTGAGAGTAGTATACACCGCAGAGAGCTGAAATGTTTTGATTATTTAATGAATAGTTTTAGAGGCAGGAATGATTAGAGTGCTTGACCTTAGTCCACATGTACTTCTACAGGAGCTGATGCCCCTGTGCAGGTCCCAGCTCTGGCGTGAGCTGGACGTAGCCGGGAGGAGGATTTCCTGCTTATTGCTTCACTGCATTGAGATAAGTGCCGCAGAGGGTGGTTAACCAATGTGCAAGTCTAGCTTAGTAGACTCAAACACTAGATCAAAGTAGATCCGCAGCCTGTTAGGTGCATCTATGTTGCTGTAAACAAAGCAAACCATGACCAATGTTATGCCATATCACACCTTTAGTCGCCTATTACGACATGCTCTCTGTGGGGCAGTGGTGCTTTTCTTATTTCTTGTCATACACAAAGAGTGCTTGTAATTAATAGGTTTAATCTCAGCCTTAACATGCTCCAGTTTACCCAGTTGTAAATTGGTATCTGGCCTACGGTTAGCAAAAGCAATGTATTCCAACATCAGAAGAAGCTGAAAACTTGCATAATAAAGTTTGTAACACTTAATCCTCATTGACCCTGTCTATGGGACTACCTTTGACTTTTACACTTCATCTTCATCATCGTTCACTCTTAACTTTTTACAGTACCATTCGGGGAGGCAGACAAACATCTGGTCAGGCAAAACATACTGATCAGACATGTTAGTCAGGGCCAGGCAAAAAATACAGATGTGATCCCTGTAGTAGTGAGCGACACACAGATGAAGCGAAACATAGCACAACCACCTGGAGGATCTAAGTCCACCGTCATCAGAATGTGAGGAAAGCTACTGTATCCCACCACTTAACTCCCCTTTTAGGGCACACAAAAAAGTAAATGAACTCACTGTGGGCATCCAACAACTGCTGACTTACAACACTGGTAGATCTGGCTACAGGATAAGGAGGTCGGCTGTAAGGCAGGTGGATAGATGGCATTAGTGATTGTGCAATGATACAGACTCACAACGATTGGCGGAACGCACTTAACTTAACGTCTTTCTACTGATTTAGAAGACTACAGAGTCTGTGTATAACCAGTTTCTTGGAGGGTGGTTTTTACATATGTGCTAGTCCATCTTAATAGACTCAAACACTATGATGGCAAAACTAACAATGAGTGAAATGGAAGAGGCCATGAGAACACTAAAGAAAAAGAAATCTCCCGGAAAAGACGGGATAACAAACGAAATGCTGATGGGGCTGGGCCAAACACACTAACAATATACCAGGTATTGGAAACAAAAACTGCCAGACTGAAAAAGAAAGGAGAGATACTACTCTAAGCTTTATATCGAAAAACTACCCAAGCATGGACTGGACCCATGCATACACCGACGGTTCTGTAACAGACACTACACAGAACGGAGGGGCAGGAGCATTCCTGAACCTACCAAATGGCAGACAAATAACACTGTCATTCGCTACTGGTAAGTACACAAGCAATTTTAGAGCGGAGGCAGAGGCACTGAGGGCGGCAGTGGAAGAAATGGTAACACATAAAGAAAATGAAAGCCATATAGTCCTGCTTACAGATGCTCTGGCCGTAGTCACAGCGCTAAAAAGCCAGAAAAACACTGAGCGTAATGACTTAAGAGCAGCACTCTGTCAACTATGCCAGCAGTCCGCACCAAATAGGGTAGTGGTACAGTGGGTCCCATCACACTGCAACATCCAAGGCAACGAGGAGGCAGACAGACTGGCAAAAGAAGGTGCAAGACTACCACAAACAGATACTAGTACGACGTACGAAGAGTCAAAACGGCTTATCAAAGCCAGATACATGACCAAATGGGAAACCGAACATACTGGTTACACCAAAAACGATGCCTATTACCAGTTGAACCGAAGAGAGCAGGTCGTTGTCTTCAGACTTCGCACTGGCCACAATAGACAGAGGTACCACCTATTCAACAAATTGAAGATAGGTGGTACCGACGAATGCCCGTGTGGTACCGAGAAAATGACCGCTGAACATCTGCTGCAGAACTGCCCGACATACGAGGATCAGAGAGAGCAGATGTGGCCATCACCAGTGGAACCACAAGACAAGCTCTATGGCAGTGTCGACAGCCTCAGGATGACCGCCGCTTTTTTCGAAAAAATAATGGTTACTGTCTGACTGCGTACGAAGAAGAAGAAGAAACACTAGAGCTAAGTAGACCCCACAACCAGTTAGGCGCATCTAGAGCTGGGGAAAGGTATAAACAACTTGGATCAATTAATTTGAATTTTATCCGAGCAGTGGCCATTAAGCCTGCTCTTTTCTATTTCTAACTGTGAAGGAATTTTTAACGTGCTCGACACAGAACACGGGAGTCCGATCTCACTACCCAGAGATCAGGGGAATTTTTTCCAGAAGATCCAATTGAAAAATAATCCAGGTCATCGCCGTGATTCAAACACATGACCTTCTGCACTCGAGGTGAACACCTTACCTCGAGACCACTGAATCCCTCATTTGGTGCAGGACAGATAACTTAAGCTCCCCCACGTCGCTTAAATGGCACAAGTGGAAAGAAAATTAACTATATTGTTTTTTTTCATCTGTCTGGTTTCATTACTACAGCTGTAGATGTAAAGAAAGGGGAACTTTATCGTGCAATATTTCCTGACAAAGGTCCTGACCTTGCCTTAAGAAGTGCTCGACATTTTACAGGTGGGAAAAAGGTACACACATTTTTATATTGTTGAAGGTTACTTGCTTACATGTTGTTTAATGCCCACAATGAGTAGGATTACTCTTTTGTGCACCCTGAAAAGGATGTAAAGTTACAGGTTGCAGTAGCTCTCTTCACATCCCGAGCGTACTGATGACTGGGGTCCTCCAGGCGGTTGTGCTATGCTTGGCTTCATCTGGATGGAGCTCACTACTTCAGGTATTACGTCGATCCACATTTCGTCAGCCAGACTGCCTTGAAAACAGCCTGTTTCCAGGGTAAGCTACATGGAAGAGATGTAGTGATCTTGGTCAGTGTATTGTGCCCAACCCTGACACGATGTCCTAGTCAGTATGTTGTGCCCAACCCTGACACGATGTCCTGGTCAGTGTATTGTGCCCAACCCTGACACGATGTCCTGGTCAGTGTATTGTGCCCAACCCTGAAACGATGTCATGGTCAGTATGTTGTGCCCAACCCTGACATGATGTCCTGGTCAGTGTATTGTGCCCAACCCTGACATGATGTCCTGGTCAGTATGTTGTGCCTGACTGGACTGGTCACTCATTTGCTCTGGCTTTCATGTAGTTAGGGAGGAAGAATAATGTCTGGTCAGACACAACGTACTGAGCAGACATGTTAGTCAGGGTCAGGCAAAATATACTGGCCAAGACCCACACCTCGACTTCCTTGTAGTCTTCTCTGGAAACAGGCTGTTTTCATGGCAGCCTGACTAACAAGGTGAGGGATCGATGTGATTCCCGTAGTAGTGAGCGACGCGCAGATGAAGCCAAGCATAGCACAACTGCCTGGAGGACCACGGCCCACCTTCATCAGCATGCTTGTGATGTGAGGAAAGCTACTACAACCCGCCACTATACGTCCTTTCTCAGGGGACATAAAAGATCACACTTACTCATCATGGGCAGGCATTTCACAACTTCTTGCTTAGTTACCCTTATCCGTTGTTGGATGTTTACGTCTGCCATAGTAAACGCCAGACTATTTGATCCACTCTCTTTTTCTTGGCCTGGTTCCAATTTAATCTTCTGTTTCTAAAATTGATGTCACTGCACTCTGGGCATACCCATAGGTGCTCAGTCTCTCTCAGCAAATGGTGCAGGGTCTGAATGCTGATGATCTCTGTAACTCGCTGGTTGTATACTCTCCTGCTCCATTCTCAGTATCTCAAAGACTGTCATTTGTCAGTCTAGAAGTTGTCATTCAAGGTTGCTTGTGCTGAGTTATCTCTTGACAAGGTTTCTTTATACCGTACCAGGTTGCAGTGGTTCTCCTTAAGTCCTAAGGCATACTTGAGAAGGTAGACCTAGGTCATCCTGGCTGTAGTGCAATGTGAGGCTACTCAGCTCACCACTTTAGGGAATTGCAGTATTGTTCCTCATCTCTTTGGCCAGACCGCTAGGGCACAGCCTGTTTCCAGGAGCAGGAATGTGGACATGAGGTTGGGGGTCCACATTAGTATCTATCACTTGGCTTGGCTTGGCTTCGTTCATTCTCAATCTCCCACTACCAAACCCTGAAAGGGCTTAAGTAGCAGAATGTAGTCCAGAGAACGGAATGCGTTGTGTCGTAGTTTACAGTTTGACTGCGATATTTTCACCTTTCGGTCCAACACATCAGACTTCAGCAAGCATTTTTATTACCGGGTTAGCATTCTCTCTTCGATCCTTTCTCCTTAGCCAGTCTAGCCTGCTGCAGCCTGTTATGCAGGATCACTGCATGGAGGTGTAGCAGGGTCTTGGCAGCTCTGGTTCGCTGGCCCTGATGCTAGCAGTCATCTATGGGTCGCTGACCACTGCAGCTTATGCGCTGCTCAGCATCTTGATACCATATCTATTACTTGATTCCTCTTGATTGTTATCCGCAAAAGCATGTGTAGCATTTGGAAAATTAAGATGCTTGATTTGGAACCAGAGAGGAATTAAGCTAATAACCAAAGTGAAGGTTTATGCAGCAGTCGTCCTATCAACTCTTCTGTACGCCTGTGAAACCTGGACTGTGTACAGTCGACATCCGAAGAAGCCTGACCACTTTTATCTGGGCCGCCCAGGGAAACTTCTAAACATAAAATGGTAAGATAGGATCACAGATGCAGAAGTTCTTTTGCAGGCTGGCATGACAAGCATCCACACAACTCTGTGCAAATCGCATATGTTGTCTGCATGTCAGATGAGCGGCTTACAAAGAAAATATTCTGTGACGAGCTTGAGTCAGGCAATCGAGCTTGCGGTGACCAAATAAAACGTTACGAAGACAATCTGAAAGCCTCACTGAAGAGCTGCAACATTGACCTTGATAAATGGGAGAACATTGCTGCTGATCGCTCTGCCTGGCGTTGTAAAATCTCTTCTTGCACGATACATATGAAGCAGACAAGAATCAAGGAAGCTGAACAGAGACAAGCGACATGAAAGGCAAGAGACGAGTTGCCTCAATCTGACGGTCAGACAATGTTTCTCTGCCCTCGGTGTGACAGACGTTTTTGGACTCGGATTGGTTTGATCAGCCACCTACGAACCCACTATAGGATTGACAGATGACAATGTGGTCCTCTTTTGAATCTATGTACAAACAACAATCCTCCCAGCTGACATTGTGTCAGGAATTCTACATTAGTCTGTCAACATGTTGTCAAGAACGCACTGCTGTATTTTAAAGTAGAGCGTACATTTCCAAGGTACAAGCATCTCAGAGTGTCCTTGTCTGATCCTCATGCTGTGCTGGCGAGCCTCTTCAATAACTGTAGCCACCCCAACATTACATTTATAACATTTTGAACATGTTTCTTGAGGCTGAGCTGTCCGTCGAGAGAAGTGCCTCCAAGATACATAGTTTCCTTCCTCTCTGTAAAATTTCTGTTTGTTGAATCTCCTACTGATGTTTTTCTTGGCTATGTGGCTCCTGGTAAAGATAGTGTGTCGTTGTTTAATGTCCACAATGAGTTAGTTTACCCATTTGTGCGCCCTGAAAATGATGTTAAGTGGTGAGTTGTAGTAGCTTTCCTCACATCCCGAGCATGCCGATGGAAGTGGACCATGGTCCTTCAGGCGGTTGTGCTGTGCTTGACTTCATCTGTGTGGTGCTCACTACTATGGGGATCACATCGATCCACATCTCATCAGCCAGGCTGCCTTGAAAACAGCCTGTTTCCAGGGAACGATACATGGAAGAGAAATTGTGATCTTGGTCAGTGATTGTGCCTCGACGTCCTGGTCAGTGTCTGACCCTTGACGCAACGTCCTGGTCAGTGCCTGACTGGACTAGTGTCTCAGTTCCCCGTAAAGATAGTGTTAACAAACTAATTCTGTTTTCTTGGTGTTATTGTAGGTAGGTAGGTAGGTAGACCGCTTAGGCAACAAGGGCCTGTTATGCCAACTTTCCATGAACACAATAAGTGCAGAGTCCCAGGCTGCATACAATGAGGAGGAGGTCTTTCTGATTTGATCTAACCAGGTGGTGTGTGGGTTGGTGAGGATGCAGGACCAGATAAAGAGGGTCATTTCTCATCTTTGATGACTATGGCCTGCTAAGAGTTGGTGGACGGATACGTTTTCGGCAAGGTGGACAGTATGTCTAAATAGGGCCAAATGGTGATAGTTTAACATTGGGAGTGTGCTTTGAAAGACATACCAGTGCATCGCAAGAATGTGGAAGGCTTCAAAGAGCTTTTGATCATGATGCAGAATAGTCCAGGTTTCAGAACCTTATACCATGATGGGGACGACACAGGTTATGTTAATCAACAGCTGGTTTTTCAGTGATCTCTTTGAATGATATCCGAGTGGCTTCGTGCATCATAGTTCTGTTTGTTGTCCAAATATTTCCAGCTTTTGTGAGCTCATCTGCCTTCTCGTTTCCAAGGATCCCCCAGTGGGCCGAAATCCACTGTAGGACTAGATCTGTTTTTTTGGGACAACCCAATGTTATATTTTCTTTTATGTAAGAGGCTTTCTTATTTGGGGATTTGGTTTCTTTTCTCTTTTTTTGCATTAGTTTTTTTTCTCTATTCCCCAAGTCGGGGAATATATTTTTATTTTGCGCCTATCGGCCCAGTGCCTCTGACTTCGGCATGTATTTTATGTAAAAGTCTGCTTCCTCCTGCATTTTCTAAGGGTTTGCTTCCCAGGGAATTCCGTGGCGAAGTGGTTAAACCGCCGGCCTCATAATCAGGTGGTGTGGGTTCGACTCCAAACTCTGCCGTCTTTTTCACGGTCGCTTGATGCGGAGTCCCCTGCATCTCAAAGTCGCCCCCTAGTCGTCTTGTCCTTGACTTGTCACTGGGGTCGAGCGGCTGGAGACGAGAGAGTGAGGATAAAAAGTAGTGCAGTTAGTCCTTACTAAAAATAGCGCTAGAAAAATTAATTATGCCATCATCATCTAGGATGGACGGCGGCCTTTGCCTTTTTTTTGCTTCCCAGGGATAATGGCCAGTGCTGAACCAGCACCTTCAGATTGTGAGCCGTGTCACTTAACCACTAGCACGCGCCTTCCCTTAAGTCTGTTAGAATGGCCGTTTTTCTTGCAGTTGTATTTTGACTAATAATAATAATAGTTGTCCATTGAAACTAGTAATCTGCAGGAAGTTTAAAATACCTACCACAGATAACCTTTGGCTACCTGGCAACAGACATTCATATGCCTGTTTAAATATCAAAATTGCAAGTATTCAGAGTTGCTCATCGCAAGCGACAATAGTGACAGCATCACACTAATGCTACAAAATGTGTTTTCATGTGACTAATTACCAATCCTGGCACGGCAGACTCTGCAACACATGTGAGAAGTTGACTGTGGAGACGCTGTGCATGCCTCTAGCATAGGGCGTCTCCTGCACAAACATGTTCATTGCAACAGCTTCTCGTGGGTGACCCTGTTATTTACTGAGTTTGCTATGAGGGCGACCGAGTACCTGGTGGTATAACTAGGCGTGGAGCAGTTTGGGGCCCCTTAAGGTGACAGTACAGTACCCACCAATGAGTACAATACACATGGGTTAAATGTTCTTCTCATCTGTCGTCTGCCTTTCTACACAACTTTTCTTTGTCCAACCTACGAGACCTCTACCGAGGATCCAATAATGGTAGAGGCACCCAGAGAGGATCCAGGTCTAGCCCAACATCCCAGCTGCAGTGAGAGCACCGGGTGATATTGCACTACTGCTGGGCTACGCTCTGGCTCTAGGGGTGGAAAGGTGGGCGAAGCCATTGGATCTCATTGGAAAGTGGGAGCTGTTGGTGTGGGGGAGATCGTAAAGACATAGCGGGCAGGACATGACACAGCCACAGGGAAAAGGCCTAAATATAGAACAAAGAAGTGTGATCTGCAATGATAGCACCTGTGGCTAGCGCGCAATGCACTCTGTGAACCCCACCTCACCCCATCGACGCAGCGAATCTCCAAATGACCAAGGAAATAGCAAAGTCAAATACATCTATCACCCATGGAGAATGGTGCACCCGATGTGCTCTTTGGGTGGCAGAAGTCTTCAGCAAAACAGCCAATACTCCAATGCCAGGAATAATAATAAACAGGAGAAATACCAAGAAAAACATGGACTGGTGGTGTTAAAGAAATACTACAGATGCATGGATTAAAGGTAAAAACAGCCTCACAGATGCATAGGTAAGAAGAATGCATCTCCCCGTGAGACCTCCATATGACACCTCTATGTGACACTTCTCACGACACCTCCACATGACATCTTCCTACGACACCTCTTCACGACATTTTCCCATGACATCTTCCCGTGACACCTACCCATGACATATATATGTAATCTCCTACAGAACATTGTGATATACGACCATCGCAAGCATGAGTTGGTGATTGGTCCATTTGACTACGATGTCCTCCCCAATGTGGACATATGCCTGAATCTACCGAACCACCTCATCAGAAAAGTGAGTATCCACAGTTTGTAGTGTCTAATAATTTTTTTATTTTTTTTTGTTCACCTTATTTATCTATTCGCCAAGTTGGTGTGCGTTGTACTGTAGTTTTTATTTTGCGCCTGTCGGCTTAGTGTATCCAACTTCAGCATGCATTTAATGAAAGGGTCTGCTTCCTCTTGCATTTTATAATGGTTTGCCTCCCCGGGATAACGGCCGGTGCTGTGATGGGGATCGAACCCAGCACCTGGATCAAGATGCTGAGCAGCGCATGAGCTGAAGTGGTCAGCGACCCATAGCTGACTGCTAGCGTCAGGGCCAGCAAACCATAGCTGCCAAGACCCTTCTACACCTCCATGCGGTGATCCTGCATAACAGGCTGCATCAGGGCAGACTGGCTAAGGAGAAGGGATCGAAGAGGGAATGCTAACCCGGTACTCAAAAAATGCTTGCTGAAGTCGGATGTGTTGGACCGAAAGGTGCAAATATCGCAGCCAAGCTGTAAACTACAACGCATTCCGTTCTCTGGACTACATTCTGCTACTTAAGCCCTTTCAGTGTTTGGTAGTGGGAGATTGAGAATGAACGAAGAAGAAGAACCCAGCACCTTCGGTTGTGAGCCATGTCACTTAACCACTAGCCTACGCTGTCCCCATAGTGTCTAATGAAACAATGGGATCAAGATGCTGAGCAGTGCATGAGCTGCAGGAGTCAGCAACTCATAGCTGACTGCTAGCGTCAGGGCCAGCGAACCAGAGCTGTCAAGACTCTTGACCACCTCCACGCAGTGATCCTGGATAACAGGATGCAACAGAGCATACTGGCTAAGCAGAAGGGATTTGAACAGGGAAGGCTAACCTGGTACTAAACAATGCCATACTGAAGTTGGAGTCGGACCGAAAATTGCAAAAACACAGTCCAGCTCTAAACTTCGATACAGCGTATTCCGTTCTCTGGACATCATCCTGCTACTCGCAAAGACCTTTTCAGGGCTTGGTAGCGGGAGATTGAGAAAGAACAAAGAAGAAGAAATGAAACATTGTTAACTAGCTTACTTGTGCATTCTTTCTAGTGGAGCATAAGATGAGACTGAAGATGCAGTTCAGTGAATGAGCTGACATCGGGTAGTGACTCATAGTTGTTTGCTTGCATCTGGATCAACAAACCACGATCCTATTCCGCCTGCAAGTGGCTGCACAAGAGAGGTCTGTCTAAGAGATTAGGCATCGCAGGTGCCGCCGAAGACAGATGTGTCGGACCGAAAGGTGCAAATATCACAGCCAAGCTGTAAACTAGCAACACAACGCATTCCGCTCTCCGGCTACATCCTGCTACTTGCGAAGACCGGAACAGGACTTGGTAGCGGGAGATTGAGAACGAACGCAGAAGAAGAAGAAGGGATCGCAGAGTAAAGGAAAACCCAGTCACAAAAATATTGTATTGAAACTGGATGTGTCAGGCTGAAAGACGCATATATTTCAATTAGCTGTATACTGTGCCACGACATCTTTTTCGGGACGAACCCCGAAGAAAATGAATAACTTAAGACAGCAATGGCCGCTTGCCGATTCCTATTTTGAGACATCTTATTCAAATCCACCAATAAGAATTTGAATGACTTGATCTTTCCCTGTTTTTTATCAGCTATTAATTGGTCTCCCCACTCTTCTCTTCCCTAGTTGGCATCAATTCAGTGCATTCTTGGTTATATTGTTAGGGTAGAGCGACTGATTAGCACAGTGGTATAGGACTCGCTTTTCATGGCAAAGGTACGGGGTTAAACTCCCACTACCAGCACCTCCAGTCAACCCAGGTGTAAATGGGTACCTGACTTACAGGTATAAAATGAAAAAGGCAGTGAGGAAGGGAACTGACCACCCCACCTCACTAGCTGATGCTTAGAGTACTGAAGTTTCTACCACTTCATTCCTGACCAGTGGTTAAGTCTGCTGATTGTCTTGTTTTACCTTCATCTTACTTGTTAGGATTCATCCTGAGGGTGTGTTTAGCATCCTGATATAATAATCATCTCTGTACATCATCGTGTAGCATGTCCTTTGCAGAACGTCGCTTCCATCACAGCCCATCATCAGAAACTCAACCTCTTGCCAAATATTCAATATCCAGAGTCATACACAAGTATTTCTTGACATCTTGGTGCCATCCCCTTCTTGGTCTGCCTCTGCCTCTTGCCCAGCACCATACCTTCCATTACCGTTCTCTCAAGACCTTGGTGTCTTTTGATGTGGCCAAAGTACAAGGGGCTTGTCATGTCTTTACCCTGACTATGAAGTAGGAGGAGAAAGTTGAAATTTGGTACATATGTAGCTCATTCAATTTGTACTGGACTTGAGAAGTATGAATTTCCCTCCTCGACAGGCTTACTCGTCATGGTGCATGGCGTAACACACCTTATTGACCGGATCTGCAACTCTTAACAGTTTGTCAGAACAATGGACACATCAGAGGCCAGAACTGTGATAACATCTTCTTCTTTCTTCTTTCGTTCGCTTTAAAATATTGTCTATATCTGCAATGTTGTCTCTTGTATAAACTTCACTGTCTTTTGTAGTTCACACACAGGTCCATAAAGTTTCTCTTCCAGTGTTGTTTCTATGGGCCAGTGAGATTTTCTCTGTATATCATATTCGGGGCAGTTTTGCAGTATGTGCTCTGCTGTCTGGGGCGCCTGTCCGCATGTACACATGGCTGAGTTGCCAATGTTCATTTTTGTGTACATGTGGCTGCGGAGTCGGTTGTGTCCTGTTCTAAGGCGCAACACAACAGTTTGCTCTTGTCTGTTCATGTTATGGTAATCGTCTGGTGTTACTGTTGGTGGCTTTCTGATTGATTTGATCATCCTTATCTTCTGTTGGTATGTAACTGGCACATCTGGTTGCTTGTCTGCAGCACCCTCCTTTGCCAGTCGATCTGCTCTCTCGTTTCCTGGTATTCCACAATGAGAAGGTATTCACTGCATGACAATCTTGCGCTGGTTGCTCAGTTCAGACAGTAGAGCCTGTAGATCTGGCAGTTTCTCAAATTTAAGTGCTTGGAGTGCTGATTGTGCATCTGTAAGAAATACTACAGGTTGTGGACCGACATTGGTGTTCAACAGTTTCTCAGTTGCCACCTTGATTGCCTGTATTTCTGCATCATATATATGACAGAATTTCCCAGTTGGTACTCTGACTTTATCCCTAATGTTGTTTGGGTATTCTATGTACACTCCCGCTCCACCATTCTTTACTGCATTCTGTGCTGACCCATCTGTGTATACTCTGATCCAGAGGTCTTGTGGGTATTCTTCATCCAGGAAATTGAGGATCACTATCCTACGTTGCACACTGTTCTGTTCATCCTTGTCTAATATTCCTTTCACTTTTGTTTGAATGCATACTGATAGTCCGTGCTCCTCTCTCCAAGGGGTTTGTTCTGGCACAGACTTTAGGGGGATGTCAACTTCAGGTAGATCCATAATTTGCCTGCGAAGTCGTTTCGCCTGATGCATAAAACTACTTCTTTTCAGTCTTCCCATTGCTAAATTTTGAAATCTGTCTTTCATTGGATGGCTCGGCATACAGTGGAACTTTTCTGCCTGTGTTAATACCTTTGTGTCTCTGCGCTCTCTTAGTGCTTGTATCCTTCCCATTTTCTCCATCTCCACAATAGGTGTTGATTTCATTGCTCCTGTAATGACCCTAAGTGCCTGATTTTGCACCTTATCCACCTCTTTTAGGGTAGTGTTTGCTGCGGGGCACCACGCTGCTGACCCATATTCCAAATGTGGCCGTATACCTTGGTAAACTTTGTTAAGTATTTTTCCACTAGCACCCCATGTGGTTCCACTTAATTATCTCAGGATGGCTAACTTCCTCCTGGCTTTTTTGGCTGCCTTGTTGACGTGTTCCCTCCATGTCAACCTATCATCAAATGTAACTCCAAGATAGGTGGGTTGTTTATCTTCTTTGAGGTGTTCTCCATTTATCTTGATAACTCCAGCTTTTTGTTTTGGGGAGAGGGTGAAAAGCGTAGTGCTACATTTTTCTGTGTTAATGTTTACACACCATCTGTTTGTCCAAGAGGTCAAGGCATCAATTGCTCTTGGCAGCATTCTGGTGGCCACTGTTGCTTGCTCATTTACACACCATATTACCAAGTCATCTGCATACATTGCATCTTTTGTTCCTTGTGGTAGCTCAGCAATCAAGTCATTGATGAAGACTATGAAAAGTGTAGGGGAAAGAACTCCTCCCTGAGGCACACCATGACGCAGTAGAATTTTCTTACTCTTGAGACCATCTAGTTTGACTCTGGCTTTTCTGTTATGTAAGTATGCTTTTATCCATTTGTACATCCTACCCATCACTCCATTATTTCTCAGTTTCTTTAAAAGTCCTTCTTTCCAAACCTTATCAAAAGCTTTCCTTAAGTCTATCCATGCTGCTAATACTAATTTCTTGTCCTGGAATGCGTCCTCGATCTCTTGTGAGAGGTATGTTGCCTGGTCTTCAGTGGAGTTGCATTTCCTAAATCCTGCCTGTTGTGGCACAAGAAGGTTTTGGCTCTCAAGATACCACTGGAGCCTTAGGTTGATGATACGTTCTATTGTTTTACATATGCAGCTTGTGAGGCTGATTGGTCTATAGCTGGATGCCATGGAACTGTCTTTCCCTGGTTTTGAAAGTGATATCATGATTGCTTCTCTCCAGGTCTGTGGGACTGTACCTGATGTCCAACAAATGTTGAAGATCTGAAGCAGCTTTGTTTTTGCTGCTGTTCCCAAGTTCTTGATCATCTCATTGGACACTCCGTCTGTTCCTGGCGACTTTCTCATTTTCAGTTTGGATATTGCAAACTCCAGTTCTTTGTATGTGATTGGAGGTCTCCATAACTTTGGGCACGGCACCATCTCGCTCTGTATTTTGTCGTTCCTCACGAACACTTATCTTTTGCAAAAGAGTCCGCAAAGTAATCAGCGGCTTGTTTGCCTGTGAGGATGTTTCCATCTTTGTTTAATGTAATGTTTGTGTTTCTCTGTGCACCTTCATTAAGTTGTTTTACCAACTTCCACAGTTTCCTGGTATCCTTTTCAAAGTTCAGAGACTCTGTTTTCTCCCTCCAACTTCTTCTAGCCTGAAACTTTTCCCTTTGAAATTTGGCCTTAGCATGTTGATATTTTTTGTGGTGTTCTTGACATGGACTAATCTCTGCTTGCTTTCTAGATGTTTCTACCTCGTTTTGCAGTTGCTCTAATTCCCTATTCCAGTATGGCCTATATTGTTTGTGGGCCCCTCTAGGTATTGTTTCATGGGCAGCCTGTAGTATGCATCTGCTGAAATTATCGACTACCTTATTTATGTCTTCATCTGTTGTTAGATTTCTAGTCAGCACACTAGACCGATGCTGGTACATTGACCAGTGTGCCTTCCTGTAATTCCACCGAGGCAGGGTACTACTTTCCTTGACATATGTGATAACATTATTGATGTTGCAGGGAAAAACACCTACAGAAGTTTAAGTGTGGCCTATCCCATGTTGTTGTTCTTCCAAGATAAGGAAGACCATCCTCAGCGATGAAAATGCTGCAAAAGGGAAGAAAATCATTGACCAGGATAGGAAAATGACAATTGCAGAGATATCTAGGTCAGCGAAACTTTATGAAACTACAGTTTTTAGAATTTTACACAACAGACTGAACATAAGAAAAGTGTGTGCCCGCTGGGTCCCGCGTCTGCTGACATGTGAACAGAAACAAACGAGGGTTGATTGCTGTGGCCAGTTGCTCAAAATGTGTCTGTCGAAAAACATGTTGCCGACCATGGTGACAGTCGATGAGATTTGGATTCACTATTATGACCCAGAATCCAAAATTTCCAGCATGCAGTGGAAAACACCAGGTTCACCAGCACATGTCAAGCCAAGAGCACAGAAATCTGCAAGAAAAGTGATGGTGACTTTTTTTGGGACGTCAAAAGGTGTTATATTGAAAGATTACCTGCCTCACGGTTAATGGACAATATTATGCAGATATCCTTACCAAACTAAGAAAGACTGTGACCAGAAAATTAGGGATAGCACGCACTCAAATTCTGCCTTTGCTTCAAGATAACGCACCCTCCCATAAAGCAAGGTTTGTGCTGCAAACAGCCAACGATTTGAATATTGAAATTCTTCCACACCCACCATATTCTCCAGATTTAGCTCCATCAGATGTTTTTCTTTTCCTAAAACTTAAAAAACAGCTGAAAGGAAATCATTTTGACAGTGACAAAGATGTCATACTGGCTTGTGACAACTGGTTTACTTCTAAAAATAGGTTACTTCATTCTGAAGGTCTTTTCAAGCTCACACAGAAATGTATAAATTCAGGTGGTGCTACATTGAGAAGGAATAAGCACTGTGCCAAATTTCAACGTTCTCCTCCTACTCCTTCATTGTCAGGGTAAAGACTTATGACAAGCCCCTTGTATTTCAATTTTCTGTTATGAAGGAATTTATGAACCAGTTCTCTATGTCTAGCTCTTGTCGAATTCATTACCGTTGTCAATCTCCTTTTGATTTCCTTTGAGCAGTCGCCTTAATTGTCAATTCTAGAGCCCAGATACTCAAAGTTCATGACCTGGTCTATTTCCACACCCACGAATTTGAATTTATGTTCACTTCTTGTTTTGTCGGTGTTATTATCTTTTGTTTTCTATATGTTTACAAAGAGGTTTTGATTTTCACTGCATCTGCTTACGGCTGCAATTACCTGCTCTAACCCATCTGCACTGTTTGATAGTATCACAGTATCGTCTGCTTATCTTAGCTCTGGGATCTTGTATCCGCCAATTAGTACATTTCTGTACTGAAAGCAATGAATCAGTTACTTGGAAAATGACCAGCAGACGATTAGAATATTCATGCCCCTCGAAGTCATGCTAGCGCTGGAGGGGTCTGAGCTGATGGATCTGGTTATCTCTTTCCTCCTTCTGCGTTCAGGTTTTTTCTGATCATGATAAATCTTCAGTCCTGTTATCAGGACGAAGTCCACAGTCCTTTCAAGGTCTGAGCAGTGGCCCTACAGCTTTTGTCTCAGTTCTGCTCCCTCTGGCCAGGTCTGGCATCTTAATTCATACTACTCTGCCTTTCCCTGACCATCGGGTTAGCAGAGGCACTTGTTGCTTGGGTGGGTACCTTCGGGGCTGAGGTCCCGGCTGCGCTCCTTCCCGGTTACGACTGATAGGAGTGACACCATAGCATTAGTTTGCATGTCGCATGATCATAACCGTAAGTGCATGTGTGCCCTAATCTTCCCTGGTATCTGCGCCTTAGCTGACACACTCCGGATTCTGCAGATCAGGTTGTTTTCCTTCTGAGTTGCCTTCCATAGACTCTTCATCTCCTGATGATACCTGCGAGGCAGCAGGTTGGTTTGTTTGCCGCGGTGTCCTTCCATGGTGGCTAGAGCTTATAGCGGCTCTTACTCGTTTGAGTCTTAGGACTCATGGGGTATTTCAGTGGGGACAGCCTGTTTCCCCGCTCCGTCAGATATACAGCCGTTTGTTCCGTGACTGCTTATTCTTCCAATAATTGGCTTATCTCGCAGCTTACACCAAATATCTGGAGGGGTCGCTCCACTATCCGCCACCCGTGGATGCACCTGGTTGGGGTCGGTTGCCCCTGTCCTCCAGGACCTCTTTCCTGATAAAAGGGCCAGTACTGATCAGGGTTGTAGGTTTCACTGCTTCTATTCGGTTGCAGTACCACTCCCTCTTCCTCCTGTTGTTTACTTGTAAAATTGGTTGAGAAGTACACTAATGAGGATGCCAGAGCTTGGTTTTCATAGATTTTCTGTATGAAATCTCTATGTTGTTGTGTTACGAGTCCAGCAGATTCTGAGCTCTTGCCCTACGGCCTAATGCCATGTAATGGTATCTGGATGTGTTTATCAGTTGTTGTCTAGTGACATACAAAACGTGTACCATGTATCTGACCGCGGAGGAAGGAGTATTTTCTGAAAAATCAGTTAGCTCTAAGCACTCAAAGAGATGATCAATGGTTTCATATGGGTGTGTACACAGCTGGCACACACGAATATGTTGTGGTTGGATTCTGTTTAGTTGCTTGTTAAGTGGGATGTGTTGGGTTCTCAGTCGGAAAATGGTTCTGATCCTTCCTTGTGAGTTGATTTGGACTGGGGCTTGCCATATGTCTGTAGACCTCCCTTCCCGTGTTTCCCATGACCCATTAATTCAGCCACGTTTCTTTGCTTGCTGTTTGGCTGTTTGTAAAGTTGTGGCTGTTCTTGTCTTCTTTCCTCCTTTGCTAGTATGTCCACCTTGTCATTGCCAGGTGTGTTTGAGTGTCCAGGGATTCACTGCAGAACTATTTTGACGGTACTGGAAGTGATAATATGGTCAATGTTTAGAGATATTTAGATACGGTCAGGTCTACAATGATGAGATATCTCTATGAAAACGGACTGTGTATAGAAAAATTCTAGTAATATCAACGACAAGATGATAGTTGACTAGGTCACAGTGGCCTATATAGCATTCAATGATAAATACAACAAAAACCAGCTTGAACGCTGGAGTGTTGGACAGGATGAAATATAACGTAGAGATAACCACCACATCGCGTAATGAAAACTGGTGGATTCCAATGCACGAATCCATTTCTAATATTGTCATTGACTTGAAAATGGGGAACTGAGATGTGAGTCAGGCACAACATACTGACCAGGACGTCACATCAGGGCCAAGCACAATATACTGACCAAGACCACTATCTCTCTTTCATGTAGCATTCCCTGGAAACAGGATGTTTTCAAGGCAGTCTGGCTGACAAGATGGGGATCAATGTGATCCCCATAGTAGTGAACATCATGCAGATGAAGCCAAACATAGCACAATCGCCTGGATGGCTGCGGTCCACCTTCATCAGCACACTCGGGGTGTGAGAAAAGCTTCTACAACCTGCCACTTAATGCCCTTTTCAGGGCACGGAAAGGAGTAAACTTACTCATTGTGGCCATTAAACGGCAAGAACAACGAATTTAAAATACCGCGAGAACCCACTCAGGAGGTGGAAACATGAGGCAGGAAAGATGTTGTTGAATTCAATGACTGCACATCCATTATCGATAACAGGAGGTAAAAAATGTACTTGATTCAATGAACGTGAAAAACACAGCATAATGATAGAAATAGTGCACAAAACTTCAAGCAGATTGTAATTAACCCAGCAATCGGGCATCCTATGAAATTGAATTTTCTGTCTGTCAGTTCGACTTTTCCCCATTGCTGGGGTAGTCGAGAGGTCTTTTAGGCCGAAAACTACAGGCCGCTTTGCCACTGCCGTCGCCACGTCGTGTGCTGGCTATGTTTGTTTATTTCACGCCAAACGGAAAAAAAACATATGCCATACTGGGATTCGAACCGCTGCCCTCCTTGTCAGCAGGCAGCCTACTCTTTTCGATTTCCTACTGTCACTGAACACGGACGTCCGATCTCACAACCCAGAGATCAAGGTAATTTTTTTTAACCAGAAGATTCATATGAACAAAATCATGGTCTCCGTTGTGATTCGAGCATGTAACTTCTGGCACCCGAGGCGAACACCTTACCTAAGGACCACTGAGTCCCCTCGTCTGCTGTGGTGTCCAGGACGATTAAGTATTAATATTTGTTCTCGTTTGTGTTGTTCTTTGTCTCTGATGAAGTCCATGTTGCCATAACATAGGTTTCATTTTCCTTCTGTTCCTGCGCTGTATTTGAACCATGTTTGTTTGTGTAATTAAGAAAGTGCAAATGAATGTTAACATTTTATAAATATTCGGTACAGTATTTGTCGACATCACCCGAACAAGAACCTGAAGGATTTGAAGACAACGTAAGAGCCTCACTTGTCCAGCTTAGAGACTTTCCACAACCTATGCAGTGTATATTCAAAAATGGAAAACCAAGAAGGTACAGGAAAGACAACACATCAGGAGCTTGGATATTGCTTAACTAGAGAACATGTTGACTTTGGTGGAATTCAGGATTACACAATCTCATGATTTTATTATAAGCGGCAGTTGTCAGATTTGGTCAAAATCAATTTTAAACACCCAAGTTTCACTGTGTCACTTAGCTACGCCAACCCAGGTTTTGATATAATGTTCAATATGGCTAAATATTTGTTGCATGCTCGGCTTACATTTAATGTACAGTTGAAGATGCCATCGTCAAAATTGAAGCAGGAACTCGAGCCGTCGCAAGAGCTTGCGTTCGCTAGCAGAGGAATTTGCTGTGTCGCTAGGGACAATTCAAATGGTGGTTAGCAAAAAACTGAAGTATGGGTACCCATTGTGAACACCTTCCGATACTTCAGTTTCTTGCTAACTACCATTTGATCTGTCCGTAGCGGCACAGTGAATTCATTTGCTAGCGACAGTAAGCTCTGGTGACGGCCCAACCGAGTTGCTGCATCAATTTTGACGATGGCATCTTCTGAACGCAAGAATATGCGCCTGACCTGGTCTCGGAAGATCTTTCGCCTTAGGCAAATACACCGCTGTGGATCCCAAATTCATTTCCGTTGCCTTGGACCAGATATTGTTTCTGAGATTGAGGTAGCCAGACCAGCATGTAGGTGGTCTTCCCCATGGTCGTCTTCTGTCTCGTTGGTACCAGACTGCTGTCGCTGTGCTCCATCGGTCATCAGTTCTTCGAAGCAGGTGACCAGCCTAGCAATGCTTTGCCTTGTCCATGTGTGAAACTGCATCCTTCACCAATGACATTTGCAGTACATTAGTGTTGTGAAGACCTTTCAAACGTTGGTTGTGGAACATGAAGCTGATCATACGTCTCTCAAGGGAGGCTTGGGTCACTCTTGCGCCACTTAAGTTCAGTGGTTGGTAAGCACACCTCCAGAACGTCTCGGACAGCAACATTGGATGTCTCTCTACCTAGTGATCAGCTAGCAAGCGGTCAGCTCATTCACTGTGTTGCTTCTTTTTAATGAATTTAAATTTGTATCAGAAAAGCAAGTCACACAGTTAGTCACCTCTTACGACATGCTCTCTGTGGGGCAGTGATGCTATTCTTGTCCTCGTCGCGCACAAAGACGGGGGAAGGGAAGAACCATAAGAAAGATAAATGTGTAACATGTGGTGTGTTTGCATTATTCAGTGGACATCCATAAAAGATGGACCCTTGTGTACGTCTATGATCACACATTTGCAAAACAGAATTGACTTCATTGCACCTGGATGACGAACAGCCAATTTTAGCCTGTGGCCATTCAATCTGTTGTCCCAAGTTTGAAAGACAACAAATTCACCATGGTGGGGTTTTTTTTGTTTGTTTTTAATTCATACATCAAACTGATGTGAGGTAACAGTATAATATTTCAAATGAAGTTTTCTGGAAGGGGGGGGGTCGTCTCAAAACTATATGTTTAGATGTTCTTGTTTTTATGTAAATACTCCCACTTGAGGTAGAAGTGGTGGTCCTGGAAACAGGCTGCATCCATGTCTCACTTGATTAATTGTCTGATTTCAAAATTGTAGTCTACCTAGATATTAATTGCAAGGTTCTCCAGTGTCATCATCTTACATGTGGTCAATGATTTGATTTCTTCTTCCCTTTCCTCCCCCCCCCAAACATGGGCTAAAAACATCTTTATACAAAGTTTTGGGGAAAAGAAAAAAGTTATGTGCAGTTGTAGTCGTATATGAATAATCCAGTCGAATCTGTCACCTGTATACATGAATTAGCCAGGCCTGTCAAATGTTCAGCAATGTAGATTTGACATCCCGAGAGGTAATGGTGTCTTTCATATTTTCGGAAGGTAGGCTAGATCATCAGGTGGTTGTTCCACAGTCACATGTTCTATAACGATCCAGCCAGTCTAATTTATTGCTGTATCAGGTTTGACATGTGCAGAGTTTGTTTTTTTTTTTTCTTCTAAACTGACACGGCATAATCAGCTACAGAGAAACACATTATGACTGCTGATGGTCTGTGGACATCATGTTGTGTCGGTCAATTTTCATAAACACCATAAGAATCTGTATTTGACAGGCACTGAATAAATGGAGCGCTGGCTGATGTGATGGACCATGTGTTACCAGTCCTTGAATCCTGGTGAAACTCCATACTTTAATACATCTACTGGGCTCCTCCCTAGAGACATGCTGGCTTGATTTGCAGACTGGTTGATATCTTCATCATCTTCACTTGGCAAGAAGTCGTCTTCATCCTGAAGAAATAAACAAATTAAATCAAGCAAATGATTTTGCTTTAAAAAATTTAAAAAAAACAACTCTGGTCTGGTAATGTACACAAAATAAGGCATGGCTGCAGTGACTTAAGTACAGAAACTTATCTTAATGTTACAAATGAAAGATAACTAGAGAAACCAACAACAAAAGTTTTATCCAGCCAAATACCCCACATCCACACATATGCTGCTGATAATTATTTATTACCATCTTCAGAGAAATTGAATTTATATTTTGCTTCCAATAAATTATCTAAACTACTATATTACTGTGTTCATCAGTCTCATTTAAACAAATTATTGCAAACAATGTTTTATCAAATTTATATGGCTGTTATCTCAAATGGTTTCTTTGTTGATATGTTCTGTAAAAATATTTTTTTTTAATTATCTTCCCTACATAAAATGCATGCAGAAGTCGGATGCACTGAAAATAAAAGTGAACAAGGCAAAATAATGAAAATGGTGAGACACACAGACAATTACCTCGTCATCATTATCAGTCTCTCCAGGCAGGTTACCACGGAATTCTTTGTACAGTTGTTTAATGTATGAGCAAGATCTGTAGAATGGTACAGTTGAGCATTTGAAACATTGTTCTGGTATTCTCATATAATATGTGAAATACAAGTGGCGTTCATATCAAACTTGGACTTTTTTTTTTATAAGGGAAAAAACAAAACACAATGCAGACTGGAGAACACAATACACTTACCTTGGGAGAAGATATGGATCGAATGGAAAATAAGACTCGAGATGTTTTTGTCTTGTGTTGACTGCAGTACTGTTGGTGGAGGTGACAGGCAAGCAGTAACGGTTGTTCCTCTCGATGATTGTATCACAGAAAGCCAGTTGGTGCAGTCTGAAAATTGGCGGGCAGGTGGTCAAAAATACATTCAAGATAAAACACAGAGCATATACAAGGCGTGTTCAAATGTAACCGGGCCTAACTGCACCAAGTGAACATACATATGATGACGTCACTTCTGGTGCATACAGCACATGCCAACTGTCAACTTTTCAAAATTTAATTATCCTATGATTCATAGTTTTCTCAGCAGACCGTTGAAAACATGGCGGGTGTGACACGGAATCTGTCCAGAGTTGATCAGCGGAACACATTTTGCAGTCACAGCCAGTGTCCTTCCACAAGAAACTCTACAGAAATGTGCGTAGTCTCAAGTCAACTGCTGTCTTCGTTAGAGTCATTGAAGTTGAGGTCTGAAGACGAACGAGGAAGAAGAAATGCACATGTCAAAACAGTTATTATCAACATACCTGGCGGCTGAAGCGAAGGTGCTGACAATAATGGGCACACAAACACGGAGTGGGTTTAACTTGTTGGTAATTATACGCTGGAAATTGAGCGACTCAGCCCATTTTTGACCTGTGGAGAAATATAAAGATTACTTTCATATCAAATTCATCATGGGGCAAGATGAACAGGCAAGAACAAACTGTTGTGTTGCGCGTTAGAACAGGACACAACTGACTCCATAGCCACATGAATTGAAGATTGGCAACTCAGTTGTGTGTATATGGACAGACAGAGTACATACTACAGAACTACCCCAAAAATGATATACCGTGACAATCCAACTGAAAGACCACTGGAAGAGAAACTTTATGGGCCTATATGTGAACTACAAAAGACAGTGAAGTTTATACAAGAGACCTGCAAGCAAATCCTGAAAAACAACTATAGACACGAATAGCTAGATCAGTGGGCCACAGGCCGAGTATATTTCAAAACCAAGCAAAACCAGATCCCAGCCAAGAAACTGAAACGAAGAGACCAGAGTTTGATCCTCAAGCTGAGAACAGGCCATGCCACTCTCAACAAACATCTGAATATATTAGACCAACTACGTGAACCAAACTGCAGATTCCGCCATGACCACAATGAGACAGTCGAGCACCTCCTGACTTTGAGCCCAATGTTGGCTGATCTGCGGAACCTGCTTTTACCACCATACTCAACACATCGCTACAACAATTGAGGAGAAAGTGTGCTTTTGTTCGGGAGACATTCGGCTGTCAACAGCTGCCAGCTGTTAAAGGGATTATATCATCATCATACAAGAGACAACACTGCAGATATAAACATATTTTCAAGCAACACAGTGAATGAGCTGACAGCAGCGTCTCATAGGTATCTGCTTTCATCAGGGTCAGCGAACCAGAGCTGACCAAGGCTGTATTCTGCCTCCAAGTAGCATGTAATCTGGATAAGATAAAAAGTGGAAAGGGAAACCCGGTACCCAAAAAAACCAACTGGAACTGTTGGGCTGAAAAGTGCCGATATCGCAGCATAAACTACGACAACGTCCCTTTCAGGACGAATGCTGAAGAAGAAATTCATTATTAAAGCATTTTAAAAAAGAACTGCATAGCCTTTACAAAATAAAAATCTTTTTCCTACTTAATAAATTTTTGTCAGGAAAAGTAATTCTTCCTCTTCAGTGTTCGTCTTGAAAAGGAAATTGTGTTATAGTTTGCAGACAGGCTGTGATATCTGTGCCTTTTGTCTGCCAAACACATCCGGCTTCAGGTTGCTTGTTGAGGTTTTTAGGGTTTTGGCTTACCGCCAGCGAGTGGTCTGCCGGGGTCTTTGTGAGTGACAAAGACAAGAATAGCACCACTTCCCCACACAGAGCATGTCGTAAGAGGCAACAGTGTGGCATGGCATAACACTGGCCATGGTTAGGTTTGTTTAGAGCAGAATAGATGGTGCCTACCAGGCTTGAGGGTCTACTTTGCTCTAGTAAAGAAGCACTGCCGCCACACAATGCACCGCTGAGCAGAGAATCATCACGGAGGCGCACGAAAAGCGAGCTGCACGAAAGGAAAGAATGCAGAACTGCAAATGCTGTTCACGTGTGCCCTACATGCTGTAGTGTTGTCCCGCTCAGTTCGGACTGTAGTCATATGCAGTCACATCTGAATAAACATGTCTGACGCTGTCGTCATCTTCGCTTGCGATGGGCAACTAACTGTTTGAGTCTATTAAGATGGACATCAGTTAACCAACCTCTGTGGCACTTGTTCCAACACAAGGTGCTCAAGCCTAGCCCACTAAGCAGGAAATCCTACCGGCTACATCCAGCTCAGAGCTGGGACCTCACAGAGGCATCTGTCATTGTAGAAGTACAGGTCGACTAATACTAACACTTCTCACTGCGACCCCTGTTCTTTTACTACACTAGTGCAATTCGCTTTCAGAACCGCCACTTGTAGGTAGAATAGGGCCTTGGTCAGGTCTGGTTTTCTGAGTCTGATGCAAGCAGACAGCTATTAGTCACTGACTGCCGTCAGCTCATCCACTGTGCTGTATTTTCAGTCTTGGCAAAAGTAATTAAGTGTTACACAAAAGTGATTGTCATATGGAAACAAACCATGGAAAAATCATCAATAAGTAGGCGTGTCAAATAAATGAAGCTGTGCTGGTTTTGAAATAACCTATAGCAGTGGTTCACAAACTGTTTTGGTACATGTACCCAAAGTGTACCAGAATTTCTCCAAGTCAGAAAATAAGCCCACTTTAACAGCTGCAGTGTGCCTAAGTATCATTTCAGTGAAAATATTACCATTTCAGAGCTGGAGAAACATCTGTTCATGCAGAAACTCAGATTCTTATCAACCAAAAGATAAACACAATGAAAATGGTCATTTTAACAGACTCTAGCCTAAACAAGAGTAACTTTACCCTTTTATACTTCCTGAAAAAGGCGTTAGCTGATGGGTTGAACAAGCTTTCATTATATCCCAAGCGGGGGACGGCGTGGTCTAGTGGTTAAGTGGCACGGCTCACAACCCAAAGGTGCTGGGTTCGATCCCCATCACAGCACCAACCGTTACCCCGGCGAAGCAACCCTTAGAAAATGCAGGAGGAAGCAGACCCTTACATAAAATGCATGCTGAAGTCGGATGCACTGGGCCGACAGGCGCAAAATAAAAACCACAGTGCAACGCACACCGCCTTGGGAAATAAAAAAATATCCCAAGCGTGCTGATGAAGGTGGACCTGGGTCCTCTGAGTGGTTGTGTTATTCATCAATGCCACTTCGTTAGCCAGACTGCCATGAAACAGCCTGTTTCCAGGGAGAACAGCATTAAAGTGAGGTTGTGGTCAGTATATTTCATCTGATCCTGACTAACACTCTCCAATCAGTAAGTTTTGTATGACCAGATGTCAGTTTTCTCTCCCCATTCCTCAAACACAATAAAAAATGTAAATAAATAGTAGTTATAATAATAATAGCGTTGTGTCGAACGACCACTGCCATAGCCACGTTCTACAGCAAAAAATGGACAGGTGGCAATTCTAATTGAACTTTCGATATCTGAGGATAAAACCCTGGCGGCTTGAGGTTTCATGGTAAGTGTGTTGACCGAGGTCCCTGCGGACTCCTTCAGGGGAGCCGAGTACTCCGTTGCCTTGAGATGGGGGCTGCTAGGATTAAAGGCATCACTCAGTGTGTGAGTGCAGAAAATAGGGCATATTGCTAACCGGGCAGGACCCAATCTCTCCTGGACGATGTATTAGTCCATTTTAGCACATGTCGTCAGAAAACAGGGAGAAGGGTACCAGTCTTGAAAATTCAGCTGTACGCACTGGTCGGTGGAAACACAACACAGGGCAGTGGAAATACTATTTAAAATAGCAGCTGACTTTGCCGGGATAATCAAAGGTGAAAATGCCACAAAATGAACAGACTAATTAATCCAAATGGAAAACAAAACATTTCCATGGACACAGTTGCAAGTCGTCGACTGGTATGAATCCCAACCAAATCTATTGACTGACAACCTCCATAATGGACTAAAACACGAGAGCAAAGTTAGACCCGTGGCCTGTTAGGTGACGTCTTTGCAAAATGATGAGATAACCCAACAATTTTGGGAACTGAGACGCTAGTCCGGTCAGACACAACAAATTTACCAGGATGTCGTGTCAGACACCATATACTGACCAAGATCACTCATCCATGTAGCGTTCTCTGGAAACAGGCTGTTTTCAAGGCAGTCTGGCTGACAAGATGTGGATTGATGTGATCCCCATAGTAGTGAGTGTTGTGAGGAAAATAGCACAGTCACCTAGAGGACCACGGTCAACCTTCATCAGCATGCTGGGGCTGTGTGGCAAGCTACTACAACTCGCCATTTAACACCCTTTTCAGGGCGGATAAAAAAGTATTACTCATTGTGGGCATTAAACAACAACATGAACCCAACAATTTCACTAGACGCGAGAAAAAATATTTGTTCATGAAATCACTGTTTGTCTCCACAATTATTATATTTTCCCACATTATACTAATATGATAGAAAATGTAATTCCGTGAATTTAAATCTAATGAACATAATTTAAGCTGACAACATTTTAACTATCAAAATGGTAGAGCCCTCAATTCTCATGCAAAAGTAGCAGGTCTGATCCCAGTTACCAAGTTCAAGTCAACCCAGCTGTAAATGGGTATCTGGCTTACTATTAGGGAAGGATGGGCATTCGCTACCTGACCTCATGACAAGCTGAAGCCCCAGTACAGGAAAGCCTCTAACACTTCATCTCCGATGGCTATGTCTGCTCTAGGACTATTTTTCTGTTTAGCTTACCTCTTTTCATCTCCATGAAATCATTGTGCTTGAAACAGAAAATATAAAACGCACTCTGGCACATAGAGTAAAATGGGGCGTGATGGGCCAGGTCAGCACGAAGCCCCTGCTCACAGATCTGGTCGAGGTATGCGTGGATCCACTTCACCATTAACTCCACCACTTCTTTGGCTGTTCTGTTGGTGAGATTGTGAACAATAGTTATATGTTATGAATTTCACTAATGCAGGAAGAAGATTGTGTGAAATAAAAAGACTATCGCTACTATTCTTAGCAACAAAAGTAACTTACCAGGTAGTTTTTCATCCTTTCGGAGTGTACATGAATAAGTATGGGGGAATGTCTACACGTGCAGCTTACGTAACATACGTTTTAAACTTGTAACTTTTCACGTCATGGAATTAGAGCTTCAAGACTCAAGACATGACTTATTTAATCAGACCACTGATCATGCATCTGGATTATATGTGGATTATATGTGGATATTTAAAACAAATAAAAGATAATTAGTTTGGATTTTGCAAGGCCAGAGGCACAGGGGATGCCATCGGATCAGTGCGGCTTCTCGCAGAAAGATTGATCGATCATAGACGAGCACTTTGAATATGCTTTATTGATTACAAGAAAGTCTTTGATTTCCCTGGTACAAACTTTTACAGATGCTGCAACAAAAAAGGTATAGAAAGAACACTCATTCAGTTAGTCCAGAATCTATATGAAAATCAAGGTGATTATTTCAATCACAGAAGGTCCAGTTTTCATTAGACACGGGGTATGACAGGGCTGCTTGCTTTCATCGAGTCTCTATAGCGCATATTCTGAGATGATGATGGACAAAATTATGCGGAGTTGTAATAGGGGTGTCAATGTACTCACTGAAGTGGACGCACAAAAACAAATATTGCATACGATACAAAAATGTTGGGTTGAGTTGGTTGGGTCACAATATGAGACATGAAAGTCTTGTACAGAAGATACTAGAAGGCAAGATTCAAGGGAAGAGAGAACCGGGGCTACCAAGACTCACCTCTACATCTTAGGCATGCAGGGGGATTAAAGTATGAACTTATGGTGAAATGAAGATAACTGCAGAGGATAAGGTCAAATGAAGAGACATAACTGATCAACCAGAGGAGAGAGCCAAATGGAGAGTCATACTCAGACAATGTTGTAACCAGTCTCAGGACTGGTCAACCAGTTGATGATGATTTATAATAAGTTCAATTAAGTCTGGGAATAAGAAGAAAATGACTGTCGTAACACTATTAATTTATTTCTAACTATTTGTCATACAGAGCTGCAGCACTTGCACTGTCGGACACACATCCGCCAAATGCTACTCAGTTCAGTTCATCCCGTAACCCATCAGGTTGTTGGGGCACACTGTCTGCCTTCGCCTGTCGTATCTCACCGGGACGAATGCTTGACCACTTAGTGATGTTGTCCACCCACTTCTTCCAAAGAGTATCGAGTTGGTAATTCCATTGGACCTCGCGGCGTGTCCGCACCAGGCCATCTTTCTTCTTTTGATTGTTGTGAGCAGATCTTCAAAAGTGCCAATAGCGTTTTCAACTCTCTGTTGTATCTACTAGTGCTGCACAAAAAGAAAGTGAGAAGTCGACATGACATACCATTCAGAACAGGCAGAAGATTGGATGTTGTTCTTAAAGTGATCATCAAAGCCAATCACTACAGAACTTTCTTCCATCCCCAACTTACTGTATTGACAAATATCCGGCTCTGGTCAGAAAGCTGCCAATGTAACATGCTGCACACTGTCTGTACACAATCTGTGCCGTGGGGTCTGTAACCTTCTTCCAAAGGTAGTCTATGAAGCCATCTGCCAATGGCTGAAAACAAATTAATCACAATGTGTTATGTTTTAACCTTTACCACTCTTCACTACTCTTTACCAATAGACTAAAAATTGACGCAATTTCCCCTGCAGTTGCATTATTTTTCAGGACGTCACATCGGTTAACCATTGTTATTACTTTCAGAGCCTGTAACATTTTTATTTGACGGATATTTGTTGGTGTGTAAAGAAAAAAATTAATAAAGAATTTGTTGGTGCTATTGTTTTTGTTGTGTGTGTTTTAATATTTTCTGAGATGAAAAAAAATTACAATGATAGTGTTCAAAACAGCACATATATTTAGACTCTCGCTTTCTGCATCCCTTGGTTGGCATTTTAAAAAAAAATAAAATTAGCTGATAACAGATTACCAATCTTTACCGTCTCTGTCACTTTCAACTATAAATGTGGGGACAGAGTGGGCTAATGGTTAAGTGGCACGGCTCGCAACTGAAAGGTGCTGAGTTCGATCCACATCACAGCACCGGCCATTACCCCAGGGAAGCAAACCCTTAGAAAATGCAGGAGGAAGCAGACTCTTACATAAATACATGCTGAAGTCGGATGCACTAGGCCGACAGGAGCAAAATAAAAACCACAGTGCAACGCACAGCGCCTTGGTAATTAGAGAAATTAGGCGAAAGCCCCCAAAAAAAATTATTTAAAAAAAAAATATATAAATGTAATTATTGTACCTAAATAAACAATCTAAATAGATCTACCTTAAAAAAAAACCCATTGCAGAAACTTGACTCCCTCATTATCAACAATAGATGAATCTTCAAATCCAAGCGAAAAAACTAGAAATCGTTTCCAAACGCTTAAAGCTAATTTCAAAATCATCATTGTTGGTATCTAACCGTACATTACGGGAGTCGGAACTCTCAACAATTTAAAGAGCAGTATTGTTCAAAGTAATTTTCGCAGCTGTTTGTTTTTAAATTTGATTAGAATGGTTGCCGCTATTAAGTCACATACGGGCGACCACCACTATGCAATTTTCTCTGTATCAGCCGCTTTGGGGCGGTGCTCGAGCCATAAAGGTTAAATCAATATTTCAAAGCCCCAATGATACTTGTATAATTGCTCTTCTATTTGTAACCCAATGAAAAAAAACCATGTGTGTTCAATCTTAACTTTGCCGTCCCATCGGATCAAAACAGATGGTGTGAAAACATCAGTTGCCGTCCAATTATAACAAAATCGACATTACACGTGTTTCATTCTGTCACATAGTAATGATGTTTGTTTGGAAAATGGCCGTAACTTTGGTGGAATTTCTGCAACATATTCAACTTTCATTTAACGAAGAGTCCTTGTGGATGTGTGGATGAAATATGCGACAAGCAGAGTTGCTGCACATGCCTTGAACTGTAAGACACCAATTGGTTTAAATTATACCAGAAAGGGTTAAATTTGATGGCAGATGACTGACCATGATTTTGCTTAATTAAATTTACAAAAACTGCTATTGTAAATGACAGACTGAGATTGAAATACCTCTTTGAAACTGCAGATATAGAACATAATGTACTGAACATGACACAGATCATGAGTTGGAAAAATATACTTGTCAAACACTGAAAGTAGCTCCCTGTACAATCTTTTTGTGATATCCCAGTCCAATTTACCTGCAAATTGAATAGTTCTCATTAGCATTTGATTTTTGTTGCTGATATTTTAAAACATAAAAATAACAGAAACAAAACCAATGAAATCTATTATTTTTTTTTTTAATTGACAATGTGGCAGAAGTAATGCCATGAAATCTATTTTTAAAATGGCAGACAATGTGGCAGAAGTAAAGTCATGAAATCTATTTTTAAAATAGCTTACAACATGGCAGAAACAAAATCATTCAAATGTATAAAAATAACTGACTCAATGGCAGAAACAAAACCATGAAATATATTTTTTTAAATGGCAGATAATGTGGCAGAAGTAAAACCATGAACATTTTTTTAAATGGCTGACAATAAGTGAAACCATGACACCTATTTTTGAAATAGCTGACAATGTGGCAGAAGTAAAACCAAGAGATAGAGGATGGCGTGGGCTAGCGGTTATGTGACACAGCTCACAATCCAAATGTGTTAGGTTTGCTCCCCAATCACAGCATCGGCCATTACCCCAGGGAAACATACACTTAGAAAAAGCAGGAGGAAGCAGACCCTTACATTAAATGAATTCTGAAGTCTGATGCACTGGGGCACCAGGCAGAAAATAGAAACAGTGCAACACACACCCTAGAAATAGCTGACAAGATGGGATGAGCAAAACTATTAAATCTTTTTTTTTTTTAAATTAAATGTGCAAATTTTAAATAGCAAACATTTTTAAAAAAAAGGATTCCAAACCTAATGACAGAAAAAGTGATAAAACATTGACACTAACTTAAATAATCTTTGTTAATTTTGTATCTATTTTAGTCAAATACGAGCATGAGGTGACAACCGTGGTTGGTTTTCTAATAAGAATGCAAGAAAGCGTTGATATGCTATTTTGAGATTGTATTCTGTTTTGTATGCTGAGGATGTCGGCCCAACTAACAATACCCTGGAAATCATCTTTCACTGCATGCATAGCAAAACTATTTGTGTAGTAGAGTTGTTAGCGACTTTAATTCTTATATGAAATAAGCAACAGAAACAGAAGTGAATGGGGACCCAAAATGCAGCACAGCAAATGTCAGCTCATAGCTGCTACCTGATTCTTATCAGCCAAAACGCAACTACAAGGAAAACGGTCATTCTAACAGACTCTAAGATCATACTCCAAGCCATCTCAAGCCACAAACAAGATACACTATCACATGAAATAAAATATAACATTGAATTGCTGTCCTGAAATACGGTGTCTAGTCCTACAGTGGACTCTGGTCCACTGAGGGGTCCCTGAAAACGAGAAGACAGATGAACAGTTGGAAGTGGCAGCAAACAGACTCGCCATCAACAGAGCTATAAAAAAGCAAAGACACTTATCAAGCGATACACGAGGACGGAATGGAGAGACCAGCACAAAGAAAACAAGACAGAAAAATGACAGCATAGACAAACTTGGCAGACAAAGATCTTCAGACTCAGAATGGGACATTGTAGACTGAAGGCCACCTCCACAAAATGGATCCTAGAGATCTTGCCACATGTGATTGCTTAGCACCCAAGCAAACACACCAGAACATGTCCTGCAGGACTGTCCCACTTATGCAGACCAAAGAGAGGCAGTCTGGCCCATGCTCAAAAAAGCTGTAGCGGATCTGTAAAGACCTGAAAGCTGTATCCTTCACAAACCTCACCAGGCTAGAAGCATAGCATCAGTTGATCGAAGAAGCTGGCTGCCTGCATCAGTGAGCCACAGCTGATATCGGATGTGTCGTGCCAAAATGCGCAAATATCATAGCCTGTCTGTAAACTATGACACAACATCCTTTTCTAGACGAACATCAAAGAAGAATCTTGACCTCTATGTGTTTTGCCAGAAGAGAGATGGTGTTTGAAAATCAGTCAGCCAGCCCTAAAAAAGTATTCCAACTGACTACCCTTTCGTCATTCATCACTTGCGAGTATTCATGCCAAAGGCATAGCAGTGAATGAGCTGGGAGCTGTCAGCAACTCACAGCTGACCAAGACCCTACTCCGCCACCAAATGACGGCCCTGAAAAGAGGCTGCATGCTTTGCTGTCTGGCTAAGATAATAGGGATCGAAGAGGAAAGGCAAACTTAGTCTAAAAAATGTGCTAGAATTGGATGTGTCTGGTCAAAAGGCAGTTATTACAGCTTTGCTACAAATGAACATATACACAATAACAACAATAATACCAACAAGTTCTTTATTAATATATGTCTCTAGACACACCCACACACACAAAAATGTTAACAGAAATTAGAGGTTCTAAAAATCAAGAACCAAGTCGGGGCATGACGTGTTAAAAAATTATGCGGATACAGGAAATAGACATAGTTTTGTAAACTGGAAAGCTAAAGGTTAACAATGACAGAGTCTGACCGGATGATTGAAATTATAATCCATGTGGTGGATACAGGGAAAGTGTAACAAATGGTAATATCGACTCACCATCAATATAACACTGATCCCTTATGTACTGAAAAATGAGAACCATCATTGCATCTAACGATCCAGCTTGAGGCAATGCTGTCGCAAGTCTGTCTCCTGCTGGGTCTTCTTGTGGACTTTGTGGTTTGGCTTCTAAAGTTTCATCCTGGGAAAATGTTCAATGAACAAATATGATCAACTTCGTATGCAACAATCAAAACCTGTTGCTCCTCTTGGTGCAAAAGCTATTGACAACATCCCGCCAGTGTGCACAGTCCTGGGCTGCTCTTTCTGCCTCTCTCCAGGTGTAATCATTTAATCTTAGTTCCTTCTCCGTGTATTTTTGGGTCTGCCTCCCTCCCATTGAGGATTCCATGCAAGAACATGACTTTTTATGTTGGAAGGTGTCTTCCGCAGTGTATGTCCTATCCAGCCCCATATTCGTTGCTTAATTTGTTGTTCCAGTGGCTGTTGTTGGCTCGATTCCCTGTGTTTCATCATAACTCACAATGAAGGGATCAAGATGCTGAGCAGCACATGAGCTGCAGTGGTTAGCGATCCGTAGCTGACTGCTAGCGTCAGGGCCAGCGAACCAGAGCTGCCAAGACCCTTCTACACCTCCACGCGGTGATCCTGGATAACAGGCTGCAGCAGGGCATACTGGCTAAGGAGAAGGGATCGAAGAGGGAATGCTAACCTGGATGTGTTGGACCGAAAGGTGCAAATATTGCAGTCAAGCTGTAAACTACAACACAACGCATTCCGTTCTCTGGACTACATTCTGCTACTTAAGCCCTTTCAGGGTTTGGTAGCGGGAGATTGAGAACAAACGAAGACAAGGCAAGCCAAGCCTCACAGTGTGATGCCACATATGTTAACGAAGGACTGGAGTCTCTGTTGTATGACCTTGATCGCTCTCCACGTCTCTACTCCATACATCTTGCACTGACTTGACACTGGCGTTGTGAATCTTGGATTCCTCTGGATCTCCAATTCTGATGCTTGCAACAGTAAACAGCATCAAAATATGTCAGCTCTGTGTGGAGAACAGGTCTTCAACAAATACATGCAAAGTCCTCCTGTCACGAGTAAACCATTCTAGTTCTGTCCACGGCTTCCCTGTTTCAACTATGTTTGCCTTGAGCTCTCTTCTACTAATGCGATCTATCAGTGTCTTGACTTTTCTTGTTCTGGGGATTCCAAAACAGTGACTGCATTGTATCAGCTGGTTTCCTTAATGTGTGTCCTAGCTAACACCAGCGTATTAGCCTCGCCTCGTGTTTGCTAGATATCTGTTTGCTTCTTTCCAACAGTTCCACATTAATGATCTTATTATACCACTTTAACCCTTATATTATGCACATGCACTCATCTATGAAAGTCTATACCTTTTTCACTGTTGTTTTGAGTTTTTTCCCAGCCATATGACATAATAGGCTTTATATTGAACTTGAATATGTGTATTGGACTTAATTTATTTTTTTCTCAATTCTTTTTTCTTCTTCTTCTTTCTCAAGCTCCTGCTACTAAATCCTGAAAAGGGCTTTGCAAGTAGCAGGATGTTGTTCAGAGAACAGAACGCGTTGTGTCATAATTTACAGCTGGACTGTGATATTTGCACCTTTTGGTCCGACACATCCGGCTACAGCATAACATTTTTTGGTACCGGGTTAGTCATCTCTCTTCAATCTCTTCTCCTCAGCCAGTTTTCACTGTTGCCAAGGAACACCTTGTGGATGCTGGAGAAGGGTCTTGCAGCTCTGAGTCGTTGGCCCTAACACCAGTCAGCTTTGGGTCGCTGACTGCTACAGCTCATGCACTGCTCAACAACCTAATCCCTTAATCTCAATAAGTTCCCCAATACAATGAAAATTCCTCTCACCTTTTGCATTCTTGTTCTATATGTATCCTTCTTTGTCTATATTGCTACCATGATATATTTATTTTTCCTTTTTTTTTTCTTTTGTGTTCGCCTTATTTCCTATTTCCCAAGGCGGTATGCATTGTACTATGTATTATTTTGCACCTGTTGGCCCAGCATGCATTTCATGTAAGGGTCTGCTCCCTCCTGCATTTTCTAAAAGCTTGCTTCCCCGGGGTAACGGCCGGTGCAGTGATGGGGAACGAACCCAGAACCTTCTGATTGTGAGCCGTGTCACTAACCACTAGCCCATGCCGTCCACTCTACCAAGAATATGAATGATGCTACATCTTGTTGGGAGTGTGTTTGTACCAAGAAAAACTAATTGTCATTAATTGTATTTACTCGCAATTTTTTTCTGTACATATTGTCAGTTCCAAATTCTGTATCCTCTCATCAAGTTTACTTATTTTATTTTGTATCTTCTTCTTCTCACTCGACTTTCGCCCTGAAAAGGACGTTGTCACACTGAGTCGTAGTTTAGAACTAGGTTGCAATATCTGTGCCTTTCGACCCAATACAGCTGATTTCAACAAACCATATCTGAGACAGGGTTTGCCTTCCCTCTTCAACCCTAATCTCTTTACACATTCAATCCCAGCTGATCAGAAAAACTTTCAATTGAATTCCCAGGGCAAGGGGAATAACTCCGCAAAAATTAGACATACTTGTGCAATAAAATTTTAAAAAAATTGTTTTATTTGTGATTCAAACTCCAGTTTACAGATAAATGGAAGAAGTACTCTTCTGTGCACATGTTTTTTGTGAGTGTCATGTATGTTGGAGGCAAAAAATTTAACAAGTGAAGAACAAAAAATGTATAAAACGTCAATTTTTCTGATAAATGTTAGACTGAAAAGCTGCAAAGCAATCTCCCTTGGTTCATTGCAACAAGCCATCTTTCATCTTCTTGTCTTCTTCTTCTTCTTCTGCGTACACAGTCAGACAGTAACCATTATTTTTTCGAAAAAAGCGGCGGTCATCCTGAGGCTCTCGCCACTGCCATAGAGCTTGTCTTGCAGTTCCACTGGTAATGGCCACATCTGCTCACTCTGATCCTCGTATGTCGGGCAGTTCTGCAGCAGATGTTCAGTGGTCATTTTACCAGTACCGCACGGGCATTCGTCGGTACACCCTATCTTCAATTTGTTGAATAAGTGGTACCTCAGTCTGTTGTGGCCAGTGCGAAGTCTGAAGACAACGACCTGCTCTCTTCGGTTCAACTGGTAATAGGCATCGTTTTTGGTGTAACCAGTATGTTCGGTTTCCCATTTGGTCATGTATCTGGCTTTGATAAGCCGTTTTGACTCTTCGTACGTCATACTGGTATCTGTTTGTGGTAGTCTTGCACCTTCTTTTGCCAGTCTGTCTGCCTCCTCGTTGCCTTGGATGTTGCAGTGTGACGGAACCCACTGTACCACTACCCTTTTTGGTGCGGACTGCTGGCACAGTTTGCAGAGTGCTGCTCTTAAGTCATTAAGCTCAGTGTTTTTCTGGCTTTTTAGCGCTGTGACTACGGCGAGAGCATCTGTCAGCAGGACTATATGGCTCTCATTTTCACTGTGTGTCACCATTTCTTCCACTGCCGCCCTCAGTGCCTCTGCCTCCGCTCTGAAGTTGCTTGTGTACTTACCAGTAGCGAATGACAGTGTTATTTTTCTGCCATTTGGTAGGTTCAGGAATGCTCCTGCCCCTCCGTTCTGTGTAGTGTTTGTTACAGAACCGTCGGTGTATGCATGGGTCCAGTCCATGCTTGGGTAGTTTTTCGTTATGAAGCTTAGGGTAGTGTCTCTCCTTTCTTTTTCAGTCTGGCAGTTTTTGTTTGCAATACCTGGTATATTTTCTACCACCTTTGGAAATATATCCTGCCTCCAGGTAGGTTTTCGTACAGTAGTGATGGGTTTTGGTGTTGTTAGTGTGTTTATGGGATCTTCGTGCATCTTTGCTTTGGCTATTTCTGCAAAGTTTCTCCGCTTTAGTGTCCCATTTCCCAAATTGTTTAGTCTCTGGTACATTGGATGGTCCGTCAGTCTTCGGAGTTTCTCTGACTGCAGCTGGGCTCTTCAGTCTCTTCTATCGGTCATGGATTGCAGTTTTGTAATCTTTTCAAGTTCTACAATTGGCGTTGACTTCATGCCACCTGTTATAATTCTCATGGCTTGGTTTTGAAGTTTGTTAACTTTATCGAAGTTCGCCTTCGCTGCTGTTGTCCATGCCGCAATGCCATACTCGAGAACTGGTCTCACTCTTCCAGTGTACAGTTTCTTTAGTATGCCTTCGTCTGCTCCCCAGCTTGTGCCAGCAAGTTTCCTCATGATTGCCATTCTTTCTCTGGCTTTCATTCGGTTTCTCTCAATCTGACTTTTCCATGTCATCCGCCGATCAAATGTGACTCCCAGATAGGTTGGGTTGTCGTTTGGCTGCAGGATTTTGCCATTTAGACTTAATTTGGTACTTTGGGGTTTTAATGAAAGCGAGAATATTGTGCATGTTTTCTCCTCGTTTATTTTGACCAGCCATGAGTTCGCCCACTCTTCCAGCGATGTTAGGGCCGTCTGCATCCGATTTCTTGCTATGGTGAGATTCTTTTCAGAGGTCCACATAGCCAGATCGTCTGCAAACATTGAGCTATGGACTCTTCTTGGTATATTCTCTGTAATATCATTTATATATACCAGGAAGAGTGTGGGTGACAATACTCCCCCTTGGGGTACTCCCTGCTCGAGTGTCACCTTTTTGCTCATCTGCCCTTGTACTTGGACTCTGGCCGTTCTTTGTTTGAGGTAGTGGTTGATCCACTTGTACATCTTCCCACAGACATCACTTCTTCTTAGCTTGACTCTAAGTCCATCTTTCCAGACTTTGTCAAATGCCTTTTCCAGATCCACCCAAACAGCTACTGTGTGCTTCTGTGCCTGGTAGGCATCTTCTATCTCTTGGGCTATGAGGATGACCTGGTCCTCAGTGGATCTGTGATCTTCTTGTCTGACTTTCCATTACACACCTCAAAGTTATAGAAGTATCTAGTATGAGGATCTGCGGTACACCAAATTGTAATTCCCCAAGAACAGTGTTTGTTTTTTATATATTGCTTGAACTGGAGTCCTCCTGTAAAAGCAACCATAGCTTCATCAATACTAATATCCTGTTCAGGCCTCATTAGTTCTCTGGACTTGGCTAGAATTAGATCAAATAGAGGTCTAATCTTAAAAATGTCATCATGTCCATCGTCCTTGTGGAATGAATTTGGAGTTATCATTGAGGTGCAAATTTTTGCTGATACTTTAAAACCTATTTCTTGACATTACACTTGACACTGCAGGCACATTCAACAGTTCATCAGTAGACCAAAACATTCTGTAGGAGGGTAACTGATGAACCCCAAACATATATTTAACATAAAGAAAGCCCTTCATGTTATCAGAAGAAACAGGTTTCTACAAAGGTCTGAGGTAGAAATAATGAAAGGTAATCAAAAGCAGAGTAATCTTGATCTCGATCTATGTCATCTGCAGGACCTGTTTCCTCACTAAATCCTTCAATAATGATATACTCAGTTGCTTTGACCATTCTCCATCACCACTATGGCCTGGGTGGGACGATGTCACCGTCTTCTACCGACAATTTGTCATCACTTGTGAGACCAGTGTCACTAATTTCATCTTCGAAATCCTGAACTTATTCCTCATCAACGTCCGATTCCTTCTCATTCTCTGCAACTCGATCAACAAATTCTCCACCACCATCGTCTTACTCATAACTATCTTCATTCCACACCAAGTTTTTAAGAAAATTAAAGGCCATATTTAAAAAATCATGGCTAGAATTCCACACCTGATAGACACGATCTGTAAACTGCAATGGGAGCCGACATTACCGACGTCACAGCACTCTGGGCATACCCATAGGTGCTCAGTCTCTCTCATCAAATGGCGTACGGTATGGATGCTTGTTGTACACTCTCCTGCGCCATACTCCGCTCGAACCTCATTAAATGTCGAAACTTTGCAGTCTGTGGACTGCTGCTTCATCTATTGCGGTGTCCTCATCTAGCAGGCGGTCATTGATTGCTTTCAAAATGTCACTTCTATCCATTACTAACGTGCGCCAAGTCACTATTACCACTCAAAAACATATAAACAATAAAAGGTTTAAATTGAATACAAACCATTTCAAAAATAGCATTCTCTGTATCACTGTCGTCTTCCTCGTTTGAAGATATCAAAACGCTGATATCAAGTCGTGACGACCTCACCTGAAATGGTTATCAAAATTGACTATAGTTACTTTCCTTAAAGCGAGTGTGCAACTTTACAATGACTATCATACATTCTATGTTTGATCAAATATACAAGAAAATAAAAACAGCCAAATACAGTAAATAGGCAACAGCTCCAACACAGTATCAAGAAAACAGCTCCAACACAGTAAATAGGCAACAGCTCCAACACAGTATCAAGAAAACAGCTCCAACACAGTAAATAGGCAACAGCTCCAACACAGTATCAAGAAAACAGCTCCAACACAGTAAATAGGCAACAGCTCCAACACAGTATCAAGAAAACAGCTCCAACACAGTAAATAGGCAACAGCTCCAACACAGTAAATAGGCAACAGCTCCAACACAGTAAATAGGCAACAGCTCCAATACAGTAAATAGGCAACAGCTCCAATACAGTAAATAGGCAACAGCTCCAACACAGTATCAAGAAAACCATCCCAACACATTAAAAATAAAAATCTTAGTACTGTAAAATTAAAAGTTGCAGTGAGGTAAAAAGAAACAGGCCCAGCACTGTTAAATGAAAACAGTCCTATAGCAGACATTCTACTAGATCTCAACTGGGAGGGGGAAGAACCATTTCCCTTACTGCCAGTCAGGTACCTATTTAGTCGGGTAGACCGGAGTGTCCTGCAGCTGGAGAACATGTGAAATATCAACATTGATAGACTTGACTTAGTGTCCCCTCTTCTACCTGGGATTGTTACAAGTTTGGTTTTATTTTTGAGTTTCTGCAAGATGCGGTGGCCTGCCTCATGCCAGACCCTCCTTACAGCAAGTCAGGTTGTGGAAATCCACTCGTACTTGAGCAAATCCAACTCTAGCTGATGTTTCTTTGGTGGTGGGCGACAGTGACTCTCCATACATCCTGTAGCGTACTTAAGAAGATGAACTAGGGTCCTCAGAGCTGTAGTGCAATGCATCTCCTCAGGAAACTCATCAATGTGGAAATTAGTGTCGAAACCTATCCTCGTTGGCCAGAATGCTTTAACACAGCCCGCTTCCAGGAAGCACTTCTTCATTTCTTCAGTTTTATCAGGATGCTGAGCAGCGCATGAGCTGCAGCAGTCAGCGATCCATAGTTGACTGCTATTGTCAGCGAACCAGAGCTGCCAATACCCTTCTACACCTCCACGCGGTGATCCTAGATAAAATGCTGCAACAGAGCAGACTTAATAAGGAGGAGGGATCAAAGAGGGAAGGCTAACCCGGTACTCAAAACTGCCAGCTGAAGTCAGATGTGTTGGACTGAAAGGTGCCAATATCACAGTTGAGCTGTAAACTATGACAATGCATTCCGCTCTCTGGACTACATTCTGCTACTTGCAAAGCTCTTCTCAGGGTTTGGCAGCGAGAGATTGAGAACGAATGAAAAAGAATATCTATCACAAGGTCAAGGTACATTCCCTTCGCAGTCTGTCATCGCCCAAGGTGTTACAGTTCAACATGTGATTTAGTTTATATGTAGAATATATTCTTTGCATCTCCTCCTTTCTATTTGACTGTTATTTTTCACAATGCCGGGAATGTTTTATTTTCAGTGCCTGTTTTCTCCATGTGAGAGACGTGTCGATTGATCTGGCATCTGTCCTCCACTTTGTTTTTATTGATTCTACAAAGTTGATCTGCTTTAATCTTGTCCTTACGAGCCCCTTCATCATGTGGTACATTGCGTGGTCTATCAGCTTCCTGAATCTCTGATGCTATGCTTCTAGTCCGGTGAGGTTCACGAAGGAGACTGCGTTTCAGGTCTTCGCCGGTCCCCCACAAATTTTTGAGCATGGTCGCTACCCCAGGCCAGACTGCCTCTCTTTGGTCTGCATAGGTAGGGCAGTCCTGCATAATATATTCTGGTGTTTCCTTGGTGTCTCTGAGATCCATTCTGTGGAGGTGGACCTTAGTCTACAATGTCCCGTTCTGAGTCTGAAGATCTTCGTCTGCAGATCTATGCCAAGTTTGTCTATGTCGTCATTTTCTGGCTTGTATTCTTTGTACTGGTCTCTCCATTCTGTCCTCATGGATCGTTTGATGAGTGACTTTGCATCTTTATAGCTCTGTGGATGGGAAATCTGTGGGCCACCACTTCTTACCAAGACTCTATTCTGTCACAGAGTGATGGCCCTGGAAACAGACTGCAACCATGCAGCCTGACTAACAAATTAAGGATCGAAGCGGGAAGGCAAAACCTAGTTCAAAAAATGCTGTGGTGAAATCAGATGTGTCGGGCTGAAAGGAACACTTTGTATGGCCCTAGCCAACAAATGACAAAATCGTGCAAATATTACATGGTATTGTGCTGACAGGTGAGAGCCCAGCTGTTGCTGGACATGTAACAACAAAACAACACTTGACACTTACATCCAACTTGAGCATGTTTTTGACCACAAGATTTAAGATATCCATGCGCTGAGCAGGCATGTAGGTTGTGACCAACAGAAGGTTCTGTGTATATTGTTCAAAGTGTAACACACTTCTGTTAATGTAGGGAAAGAGGCTTTCCAGAATCTGAACCAATACAATGCTTGACCTAAGGAAAAAAGTAATACAATTTAAATAGAGTAATACAACTAACATATGAGCGTGCTCAACATTAAACATACTTTTAAACATGATGATGTCACGTCTAATGTAAACAGCACATAACAACCATCAAGTTTGCCAAATGTCATTATCTTCTGACTCATAGTTTCCTCAGCAGACCGTTGAAAACATGGTGGGTGTGTTACGGAATCCGTCCAGAATTGATCAGCCAGCGGTGATTTGATCTCTAACAGCTTAAGGATGTTCATCGCAGAATGCAAGCTGTGTATGGTGTCAAAAGTGTGTCCAAGACAACAGTGAAGAACTTGACAATGATGTTTAAAGAAGGACGTGAATTAACGGAAGATTTTTCGAGACCAGGTCAGGCGCATATTGTTGCATCAGAAGATACCATCGGCAAAATTGATGCAGCAAATCGGGCGGACCATTGAAGGAGCTTACGTTCGCCAATAGTCGGAAGATAATGAAATTTTGCACTAACTTGATGCTGGTATGTGCTGTTTACATCAGAAGTGCCATCATCATGCGCAACATACGTATGTTTCACTTCGTGAAGTTAGGTCCAGTTTCATATGAACGCGCTTTGTACATAAATATTTTACATGATAGGAGTAAGAACATTACACAAAATTAATATATGACTAGGAAGGAAACTTGACTTGACTTCTACCCTGTGGTGTAAAGGTCTTTTGATTTTTCTCGTTTATAGTTTATATAGGATAAAAAATAGTTGGCACATTGTCCAACCCATGTTTGCCATCACCTGGCAGGTTAGTGTTATTATTCTTTATTCCTTGTTCGGAGCCCAAAAAGCACTGGTAATAACAAATTAAGTAATATTTTGACTAGGAAGAAGTAATATTTAAAATAAAATAATACTTTGACTAGAAAGAAGTAAGACATTTTTATAAATTTACAATGTTGTAATAAATATTCTACTAAGGACAACATAATGGAAATTAAAATCATAAATATTTGACCATGAAGATTAAATAAAATTTAAAACAAAGAAATAATACAAATCAAAAGAAGGAAATATAAAATGAGGAATAACAATAAACATGAAACTAACCAAGCTGTTTTAACTCTTTTCAGCTCTGAAGTGTCTTATTCACCTGGCCAGAAATCGTCTTTAAACACTGGTATCAGCTATTGATGCACAGCAATGAACTCTCCTTGGTTAGGAGGAAAAATTATAACTGGACATCTGGGAAACACTGCATTTTCTCAAAACGGTATGCCATTTGCATATGTTTTCAATTTGTGGCGAATTTTTTCAGAACAATGCCCTTAAAATTTATCGATTCTATGCTTCAGAAATTATTTATTTGATCAGTCCAATGATCACGCATCTAGATTACACGAGTATATTCAATACACACACGATTCAGACGATGACTGGGACATAGAAGAAAGGGACTTGAGTAATGTTTTTGAGGAATTTGACACAGAAATACGCTGATGTCATTTGAGTAATGTTTTTGAGGAATTTGACACAGAAATACGCTGATGTCATTTGAGTAATGTTTTTGAGGAATTTGACACAGAAATACACTGATGTCATCATGACTACCAAAAATATATGAATGAATAATCTTTATAATGAATACTTCATGACATATATTAAATTGTCATACGCTGTGTAGATCATCATTTTAGATACGTTTGTTTAATATTAACATTTTAGTTTGAGACCAAAAAAACTATATGATACATGGAATTGTGGTAATTGTCTAATACACATTTTAGTCGACCTGTACTTCTACAGGGGTAGATGCCCCTGTGCAAGTCCCAGTTCTGGCATGAGCTGATGTAGCCGGGATGAGGATTTCCTGCTTAGCTGGCTAGGCTCAAGCAGTTTATTACTCCACTGTGTTGGGACAAGTGCTGCAGAGGGTGGTTAACCGATGTGCAAATATTAATAGTCTCAAACACTAGAACAAAGTAGACCCACATCCTGTTAGGCACCATCTATGCTGCTCTTAACAAACCACCTAACCATGGCCGTATTTTGCCATGTCACACAGTTAGTCACCTCTTATGACATGCTCTCTGTGGGGCAGTGGTGCTATTCTTGTCTGAGTCATACACAAAGACCACTCAGGATAGCGCACCTATCCAATATGAATGTGTCTCAGGCACATAACCCTACAAAATCAGGTGCGGACTGGAACAGAGTGCTATGCCACTGAATTGTTGAGTGAAACTGGCAATAAGTTTGGAATGAACAAATTGAAACTATACTCACATTGGTACCATCTGAGTAAGGGACTTCAGCAAAGAATGAATGTGTGAGAAATTTTCTGCTCGCTTCTTGCAAACACCATCGGAGTTCCCAGATACTTCTAAATTTGAATCATCTGCAATTGTAATTATGTGACATCAAGGTTTTGTCAACAACAAAGTATAATTCACATTATCACATTTTCCTCTGCATCAGTCCGGTATGCCAGGTCAGTCCATCTCGCCATCGGATGGGTGGGCGGCCCCGTGGTTGTGTACATATATATGCCACCAAAACGTTCTACGTGCCCATCTGTTGTCAGGCATGCATACCACATGTACAGCCCAACTTTGTTTGCGTAATATTGATGCTTCCACAATGCCCCAAAACAAAGTTTAATGTTGAATTTCTTCGTTCTGGATCTTGTGTGCACCATTAAAAAAAAAAAATAAAGGTGGATAATATGCGATTAGGTTACTTCATCTGTGATCATCATGAAAAGGAAGATTTATCTTAGTTGCAGCAAGGCTGCAATATCTGCACATTTTGGCCCAACACACCCGGTATCAGCTAACATTTTTGGTTGCGGTGTTTGATTGCCCACAAGATCCCCATTCTCTTAGCCAGACTTCACTAGCGTAGTTTTGGATTCTTGTGCGTTAATTCCCCCATTCTGAAATTTTATACCATTCAATGACCCCACGGGTTTCCGTACAAAATAATTATAAGTGTCTAGCTATCAGGGTGCAGTTTTGTTGTTTTTTGTGGGCCCTATAAAGGACCTTGATGCTGTTTTGTGGGTTTTGTGGGCTCTGAAAAGTGCGGTGAGGGGAACAGATTACCAAGGATCGCTGAAGCTATGCACATATCAGGACATACACATGTTGTTCGTTCGTAGCTGCACAATTTAAAGAGGAGGCTAAAATTTGGTGATGTCCTACAGAATATTGCTGAATGGGTCTGACGGACTTTATTCCATGTCCCAATAGAAACTCACACATGTAGGAATCTATCATGTGTCTGTGTGTTCCGTTTTGGTTAGGGTTATGGTTAGGTGCCCTCTAACCATGTGCCAGAACGAACATGAATGTCCTGCTGACATGTGTGACATCTCTAACGATCTTGGCGAACTGTAAGAGACAAAGTCATAACATGATTTTTAGCACAGTCGGACGGTGTGTATAATTCATCTTTCCTGCAAAAACTGCACACAATTTATTTTCTTGCGTGTCAAGTGTGACAACTGCAATAAATCCATCTTCCACGTACGGTATTAGATCTGAGAATGACATGGACACAGGTTTACCGGACGAATTGAAAAGTATGGTGCTTCGTGTGGCTACATTCTACTAAATTTTACCTATTATAATCTGTGGGTGAATTAACGCACAAGTACTTAGTCTTGTTTCCAGGGCCGCCAGTTGTAAACAGAATAGGGTCGGTCAGCCGTGGTCCGCTGACCCTCACGCAATCAGCCAGATATGAGTCACTGTTTAGATTTTCATTATACAGGCACAGCAAGAACAAGTTGTCCCCCACCCTACCCTTTTTAGGAGAAACATATTTTTTTCGAACCACCATACCAGATTTATGTTCGCCTTATTCCTCTAATCCCCAAGGCGGTGTACGTTGCACTGTGGTTTTTATTTTGCGCCTGTAGGCCCAGTGCATCCAACTTCAGCATGCATTTTATGTAAGGGTCTGCTTCCTCCTGCATTTTCTAAGGGTTTGCTTCCCCGTGGTAACGGCCGGTGCTGTGATGGGGATCGAACCCAGCACCTTCTGGTTGTGAGCCGTGTCACTTAACCACTAGGCCACGCCGTCCCCTACCAGATTAATGAAGTCTTGTTCGTCAATCATAATCAATGAGTACCACTTTGTCAACACTCACTGTTTGCATGAGTTCGAAGATGGCTAAATAAGTCAATTGAAGCCCTGAATTGCCTATTGCACTTAGTGAAAGGAAATGGAACAGCCCCTTTCATCGGGGAGAGGACGGTTTGCTGTGAGCTGAACTTAGGGACCGTGCTTCAGGAGGAACCTGCCCCTGGACATCACTTACCCTACTCACTTTGGAAGACAATAAATAGAATTCGAACTGGCATATAACGACGTAGAAGGAACATCAAGAAATGGGGTCTATCGGACAGTGATACACGTGACTGCAGTGAGATACAAGATCCAGGTCTGAATATTTGTCCCAACCTTCTGAATACATGTGACGAGCGATGAATGAACGCTATATGACATGGTGCTTGGACACATGTAAACTCAAAATAAGACAAATACAAAGACCGATAGCCACAACAATGTGTATGCATCTACAACAAGCGGCCAGGGTAAAATTCAATTGAACCATTTATATTTTTGTTTCTTTGGCTGCAATTTTGATATCCTATTTTAATATTTTAAACAAAACAATAGTACAGCCTAGTAGTCCCTTTCAGCTCTTTAATGTAACCATATTGTACTCTGAGAGGACCTAGGCAGTGTTCTTGCTGTTACTAAGAGCATGTTCCACCTTGACCAAGGCAGTATGTCTGCGTTGTCATGTGTATTTGAATGACCAGGGATCCATTGAATAACTACTCTTCTTACTTCATGGAATGTGAGAAGTTGGTTGGCATCTAGAGATATTTGGGTGCAATGGAATAGGAGACTAAGCAGACATTACCCAGGTGCAATGAACTTGGTTCTATTGGCCATTCTCTGCCATCAAACCATTTCACTTTTTCCCTATCACAATTTCTGTACATACTCACCTGCTATGAACTTTGTGACCAGCATACGCAGACAAGGTTTAAGGTAAATCATGTGGGCAGAGACGAGGTTCAGAATGAAGGACTGATATGCTGCTGTCAGTTCAGGCCCCTTGTCCATCCATTTCATTTTCTATGAATTGAACATTAACACTGAATGACTCAAAATATTAAACATCAATTAAAAATATGTCAGTAATAAGGAATCAAAAAATCTGATAGAGAGAATGACATGAAAATTACCTGCAGACAGAAATCGTGAAAATAACTAGCACAGGAAGAAATGTGAGACATCACAAATACATGAAAATCTTCTGACAGAAATTAATCATGAATATCTTCTGACAATGGAATCATGAAAGACTGACAGAAATGGTTCATGAAAATCTTATGACAGAAAGAAATCTGAGACATCACAAATACACTTCTACGCCTGATGATGCGTAGGTCAGCTGTATATACTTGCAATTGAGTGCAGACAGACAAGTGATTGGTCTGTTGTGTCTTTGTATGGAGGGGCTGTATCTTTTTGGTCTTCGCGCAGGGCACTACTGTGTAGGAATTTCGTTACCTTTAGAATGTTTGCCAGGACAGCTGTTCTTTTTGAACTAAAACTGCCATGGATTCTTCTACGTCCACAGCATATACGTGGGATCTCCGGAGTTTTATCGTCCGACTCCGATTGGACTACATACTGATCTCACTTCTATTGAGAATAGATATACAAAGAATGCAAGCCAGCAAATGACAGCATAGACAAATTTGGCAAACAAAGATCTTCATACTCAAAACGGGACATTGTAGACGCAAGGCCCACCTCCACAGAATGGGTCTTAGAGACACTTCCACGTGCATTTGTGGAGCACCCAAGAAAACACCAGAACATATTCTGCAAGAATGCCCTATCTATGCAGATCAAAGAGACACAGTCTGGTCTGGGGAAGCGACCATACTCAAAAAGCTGTGGGGGACCGGTGAAGACCTGAAACTCAGGTGAACCTCACCGGACTGTAAGCATAGCATTAGTTGATTGACGGAGAAGAAGGAGTCTTCTTTTGCTCACTTGAAAATATTATGTCTATATCTGCAATGTTGTCTCTCATGTAAACTTCACTGTCTTTTGTAGTTAGATAGGTCCATAAAGTTTATATTCCAGTGTTGTTTTTATGGGCCATTTTGTGTGTGTTTTGCATGTAATATTCGGGGCAGCTCTGTAATCCGTGCTCTGCAGTCTGAGATGTCTGTACGCATGTAGACAAAACAGAGTTGCCAATCCCCAAATTTGTGTACATGTGGCTGCAGAGTGGGTTGTGTGCAAAGACACTACACAACAGGCTGCTCTTGTCTGTTAATCTTATAATAATTGTCTTGTGTTCATGTTAGTGGCTCTCCAATCGATTTGATCATCCTTTTCTTCTGTCTGCATTAACTGGTACATCCTGTTGCTCGTCTGCAGCACACTTCTTTGCCAGTCGGCCTGCTCTCGCTCGTGGTCGGGTATGCTACAATGAGATGTTATCCACTGCATGACAAATCTTGTGCTGGTTATTCAGTTCAGACAGTAGAGCCTGTAGACTTGGCAGTTTAGAGATTGGTGTTCTTCTTCTTTTTCGTTCATTCTCAGATCAAGGTCCTGGTTTCTCTTACAAAGGACATCGTTATCTTACATCTATCTCATGAGGCCAGAATTTTTCTCTCTCTTCGCTGTCTTTTGTAGGTCCAGAGTGGTCGGTCTGGGTCTGTGTATGACAAAGACAAGAATAGCACCAATGCTCCACAGAAATCATGTAAGATGCAACTAAGGTGTGACATAGCATAATACCGGACATGGGTGGGTGGTTCGTTAAGAGCAGCACAGATGATGTCTACCTGGCTGTGGGTCCCCTTTGCTCTAATGTAAGAGTAACCACCCTCCAAGAAACTGGTTGTATATAGGAGGCTCTGCGGAGTCTTCTAAACCAGTATAAAGACATTAAGTTAAGAGCATACAGCTCTGTAAAACTGTTCTATCACCATTGTTTTTGTGATATATGTCTCGCAAGGCCAGTATTGTTCTCTCTTCCTGCATCAGCATACAGCTCTGTAGGATGTGTTCCACGATTATGGTATGCTCCTAACATGAGCGCCTTGTCATCTGTCCAAATCCTCATTTTGTTGTAAAGATGATCCCTGAGTCTGTTACGCCCGGTTCTCAGTCTATCACCTTGATTAGCTGGGTTTCTACATCATGATTATGACAGAATTTCCACTTTTTCCAGAACACCATTTAGGAGAGGATGTTGGCACAGAAGAATTAGTCTACACTGTACAGTTAATCACCACATATGACACGCTCCCGTTCTCGGTGTTAACAGTGATTCTATTCTCATCTCGCCACACACAGTCCTCTTCGAAACCAGTGGGACAGCACAACTAAACATAATGTTAAATAAAATAATTTACCATAATAATTCCAATAACAGGCTGATATTCCTTGTTCAACATGCTAACACACTGTTCCAGGTCTCCAAAAATCTTGATAAGAAGACCAAACTGCAAAGAAGAACATGTTCCATTGAGTAAATTGGATTCCTTGAATTCTAGAGATGTAAGAAAAAAGGTTACAACAACACACTTCAGATTTTAACCAAGTAATCAATTCTATGTTGGTTTTGGTTTTTATCATCCTTTTTAATTTAAACCTTTAGTATAGATGAAAATACAAATTAATTACGAAATAAAATGCAGAATAGCCCAAGCAAAATCTGTCTTCCAGACCATAAAAGGAATATTTCGCAACAAAATCTTGTCGCTGGAACGGAGAAAGAGAGTCATTGGATGCTATGTGGCACCAGTACTGATTTGTCAGTGAATCATGGACAATTAGCAAGCAAGTACATAGATCTTTGGAAGCAACGGAGATGTGGTTTTACAGAAGAATTCTGCGGATCCCATGGACTGCAAGGAAGACTAATGATGCAGGACTCAAAGAGGCACAAAGACAACTTATTGCAAGGATCAGAACAAGGCAGTCATCCTTTTTCAGGCATGTTATGAGAAGAGGTGGCTTAGAGCGTGTCGTGACCATGGGAAAGATAGCAGGAAAGAGAGACAGAGGAAGGCCGAGACAGAAGATGTTGGATAGCCTGAGAGAATGGCATGGGCGACAATCAACAGAGTTGGTAAACGCCACCCGTGACAGAGGTGGATGGAGGTCCATGGTTGCCAACCAGCAGGACACCTGATAATGATATATGAAAATGTGTACTTACTTGTAATCTATAATCTTGTTTGTTTGCATTTTCTTCCAATTACAATTGAGTACCATTTTGTTTTAGTTTTGTTACAAACAAATGTGTACAAATATATTTTATCCCAGGTGACAACTGCATTTTTCAAGAACTAGTTCAGTTCATCCTGTAACCCATCAGGTCGTTGGGGCACACATGAAGACATGAAAATCCCACGCCAGCTCTCTCTGTCTGTCGCCGCCTGACGTATCTAACCGTGGCGAAGGCCTGACCACTCAGCGATGTTGTCCGCCCATCTCTTCCTTGGACGTCCTCGCCCTCTCTGTCATGGTACGGATCCAAAGAGTATCGAGTTGGGAATTCCGTTGGACCTCGCGACGTGCCCGCACCAGGCTATCTTTCGTCTTTTGATAGTTGTGAACAGATCTTCAAAAGGACCAATAGCGTCTTCAACTCTCTGACGGATGTCCACGTTCGTGACACGATCCTTATATGTAACATTTAGGAGTTTTCTATAGCACCGCATTTCCATTGCACGTATTCTGCCCTGGATATCTGCTGTAATGGTCCAGGTCTCGCAGGCATACAGAAATATTGACAGCACCAAGGAGCGCAGTAGTCTGACGTTTATGCCGAGGGTGAGGCGCTTATCTCGCCAAAGAGGTTGCAGCCTAGTCAGCGCCGCTGTTGTTTGTGCTATTCTGGCAATTACCTCTGGCTTCGAAACCTCTTCGCTAATCAACGATCCAAGATATTTGAAACGTTTCACCACCTCAAGTACCTGCCCATTTGCCTCTATGACAGATTGAAACCCTGCAACGTTATTGGTCATGAGTTTTGTTTTATCAGCATTTATTTCCATACCAAAACTCAGGGCCGTTCTATCCAATCTACCAATCAACTCCTGGAGTTCCCTCTCTGTGCCTGCCAATACATCAGTATCATCAGCAAAGCGGAAGTTGGTGATAAGCCTGTCACCAATTGTAACCGTGCCAACATGTCCTTTTAAGGTCGTCTCCATTATTCTCTCCAAGAAGATATTGAAGAGTGTGGGGGAGAGTATACATCCCTGTCTCACACCCACTGTCGTACGGAACCAATCACCTAGCGTTCCCTCTACTGAGACAGCGCTGGTCGCCTGCTGATAAAGGTTTGCAATTACCCTCACAATATCACTGTTGAACTTATAATGCCTCATTGTTGACCATAGCGCCGCATACCACACTGTCAAACGCCTTTCGAAAGTCAATGAAGGCATGGTAGAGTGGTTGACGATACTCTGAGTACTTCTCATTCAGTAGACGAAGATTAAATATCTGCTCGATGGTACTTCTTCCCGCTCGAAAGCCCGCTTGTTCTTCGGCAATGATACTCTCCGCCTGAGGATTCAGTCTGTTAAGTAATATCCTCAAGAGAACTTTACTTGGATGACTTATCAGACTGATTGTTCGATAGTTCCGACACACATTTAGGTTTTCCGATTTAGGCAGTAGTATAATGATTGATTTTGTCCAGCAGGTGGGCCACACAGGTCTGCCAAATTCTATTGCAGATGTAAGTCAGGGTAGTGATTGTCGCTTCACCTCCCACTTGCAGGAGCTCTGCTGGAATATTATCCACACCGACAGCCTTCCCTCTCTTCAGCATTTTTATGGCTTCATATACTTCTTCCCTTGTTATCGTTTGATTTTCCTCTACCAGACTCACTGCAGGAGACATTGCCATTCTTGGGTCACCTCGATCTTCATGCTTATATAGCTCCGAACAGTACTCTGTCCAGCGCTCACGAATGTCATGAGCTTCTGTGAGACATTTCCCACTCTTGTCCTGAATCGTCGTATTTCGACCTTGGACAGGTCTTACTAAGTCCTTGACTAATTTATATGCTCCCTTGGCATCATTTCGTCCCAGATTTCGTTCAATAACTGCGCACTGAGCCGTTATCCAATCCACCTTGGCCTGTTTCATCTTGGTCTTTATGGATCTATTTATCTCTCTATATCGCTGAATCCCATCTAGTGTATTCTTCGCTCCCTTCAATCGTCGTCTCTTGTCACATAAGTCCAGTATTTCACTCGTGATCCATGCTTTCTTTTTAACGCTGCACCTACCTAGAACCTCAGATGCTGTGTTGAGTAAAGCCGAATTCAAGGCTTCAGTCATCGTTTCAACATCTGCCTCCTCGTTTAGAACCAAGAGAGGAGCGAAACGTTCCCCCAACACCGCTCCAAAGGTAGGTCTCCACTACATCCGGGCACTTCAACTTCTCCAAGTCAAATCTCAGTCGAGTTATCTCTCTCTTCAGAACTTTCTTTAGTCGGAGATGCATGGTCATCAGCACTAAGTCGTGGTTGCTCCCTACATCGGCCCCTGGGAAACTTCTTGTTCGGGCGTTATTGATGCTAGATCGGAATCTCCTTTGGACCAAAATATAGTCTATTTGACTATGAAGCGTACTGTTTGGGCTGGGCCACGTCCACCGCCTCGACATTTTATGTGGTCCCAGCGTATTCGCTACTATCAGCTTATTGTAATACGCAAATTCCAAGAGGCGTAGACCTCTATCGTTGGTGGTCACATTCCCTTTCCAGACACGTACCATGTCTTCGCCAATTTTGGCATTCCAATCGCCCTGAACCACCAGTATATCTTTCTTCGGTACCTCGTTCACCAAAGCTTGCAATTCCTCGTAGAAGCTCTCAACCTCGCAATCTGAGGTAGGCGCATAGCATTGTATCACCGTGACATTGAAAGGCTTTGCATTTAGTCGTATACTGAGCAAGCGGCTTGATACTGGTCGGCAACCCAATACACAACATGCTGTGTCTTTGTGCACCAGCATACCGACACCATGAAGGTGTTTGTCAGGTCTGCCACTGTAATAAAACTTGTAACCTTCTTCTGTGGTGTGTTCTCCTAAATTTGTCCAACGCGCTTCACATATGCCAAGGACATTCCATCTATCCATCTCATGGGTCAATAACTAGGGCTCTTTTGAATCCTGCAAGTTTCAAGAGCATCCACTCAACTCAAAGCGTCTAGTCCTATCAGAGATGGATTTAAAAATAACTCTGAGGTCCTGGTGTACAAGCTGTGCCCATCAACAAACCCTCGACAGTTGAAAATCTATAAGAGTTAGTCGCTGTCCAGGATGAGCGGTAGTGAAATTCCTACCCAATTGTGGCCAGCAAGAATACCAAAAGTTGGGGACCTCCATCATGCAAACACATAACAGGCCAATCAGCTGTTTGTCTGTCTGCATACGCGATTGCAAGTACCAAAAAGTCTTTACACCCCCACAGATGGAAGAGGAGCGACTAAGTAAAGTGAAACAATAAATAAGATCAGATGAAAATGGGCTTCCTAAAATATTTCTGACAATGTAGATTATCAAAGTGTTCGGTTCTCTATTGAAACAGGAAGCCTTCAAAATGTTCTAGTTAAAAAATTTATAATCCAATATTAATCATCATTGAGGTGATTTATCCTTCGATCTGGGGTAGTTGTCTCGCCGCAACGACTCAATTTCAACCAGTGTTCGTAAAGCGATCTCAGTCCCGCCAGGCGGAGCGATAGCGCGGGCTTGCGGAAAACGCTCACCTGCCTTTCCCCGTAGAGCGAATTGGGTGCGGTTTGTTGTAGTGGCTCCTCCACCGAGGTGCGCTCGTCTGGTCCGTATCAGGAAACGTGGTCCGTCCATGGTGATTTATCTAAGGCTTATAGCAGAGCTCGACAGTACGTCTCGCTGGTGGTCCGACTCTCGCAAAGAGCTTGTGACCGGCAAATGGAAAGCAGGAATCGTTGCCTCGAGGCCCTGCGTTCTCCTACGGAGAAGGGCAGGCCGGCAGGCCAAATTGTCTCTAGTCCCAGTGAAATTCATCGCCGAGGTCGTTGGGATCCGTTCTGCACAGAGCGCTGCCATCCCTCCTCGAGCGAGCCCGGTCGGTCGGTCGTCTGGTGCGTGTGGGGGGCCCCTGTCAGGCGGTCCTAGGTCGACGGAGTGAGGGACGGGTGGAACAACCGTCCGTCCATCCCGTCAGTCGGTCCCTGCGGCCGTCGTCCCAGTGAGGCTTTTTACACACCCTTCCTCCGCCGACCGGTGTGTGCTGTACGTACGTCTCCGACAGATATCTGGTTGATCCTGCCAGTAGTCATATGCTTGTCTCAAAGATTAAGCCATGCATGTCTAAGTTCACACTGTCTCACGGTGAAACCGCGAATGGCTCATTAAATCAGTCGAGGTTCCTTAGATGACACGATCCTACTTGGATAACTGTGGCAATTCTAGAGCTAATACATGCTTACCAAGCTCCGACCCTCGCGGAAAGAGCGCTTTTATTAGTTCAAAACCAATCGTCGTTTCCCCTCGCGGGCTTGCGGCGTCCCCACTGGTGACTCTGGATAACTTTGTGCTGATCGCATGGCCTCATGTGCCAGCGACGCATCTTTCAAATGTCTGCCCTATCAAATGTCGATGGTACGTGACATGCCTACCATGTTTGTAGCGGGTAACGGGGAATCAGGGTTCTTCTTCTTCTTCTTCGTACGCAGTCAGACAGTAACCATTATTTTTTCGAAAAAAGCGGCGGTCATCCTGAGGCTCTCGCCACTGCCATAGAGCTTGTCTTGCAGTTCCACTGGTAATGGCCACATCTGCTCTCTCTGATCCTCGTATGTCGGGCAGTTCTGCAGCAGATGTTCAGCGGTCATTTTACCAGTACCGCACAGGCATTCGTCGGTACTCCCTATCTTCAATTTGTTGAATAGGTGGTACCTCAGTCTGTTGTGGCCAGTGCGAAGTCTTAAGACAACGACCTGCTCTCTTCGGTTCAACTGGTAAAAGGCATCGTTTTTGGTGTAACCAGTATGTTCGGTTTCCCATTTGTTCATGTATCTGGCTTTGATAAGCCGTTTTGACTCTTCGTACGTCATACTGGTATCTGTTTGTGGTAGTCTTGCACCTTCTTTTGCCAGTCTGTCTGCCTCCTCGTTGCCTTGGATGTTGCAGTGTGACGGAACCCACTGTACCACTACCCTTTTTGGTGCGGACTGCTGGCACAGTTTGCAGAGTGCTGCTCTTAAGTCATTAAGCTCAGTGTTTTTCTGGCTTTTTAGCGCTGTGACTACGGCGAGAGCATCTGTCAGCAGGACTATATGGCTCTCATTTTCACTGTGTGTCACCATTTCTTCCACTGCCGCCCTCAGTGCCTCTGCCTCCGCTCTGAAATTGCTTGTGTACTTACCAGTAGCGAGTGACAGTGTTATTTGTCTGCCATTTGGTAGGTTCAGGAATGCTCCTGCCCCTCCGTTCTGTGTAGTGTTTGTTACAGAACCGTCGGTGTATGCATGGGTCCAGTCCATGCTTGGGTAGCTTTTCGTTATGAAGCTTAGGGTAGTATCTCTCTTTTCTTTTTCAGTCTGGCAGTTTTTGTTTGCAATACCTGGTATATTTTCTACCACTTCTGGAAATATATCCTGCCTCCAGGTAGGTTTTCGTACAGTATTGATGGGTTTTGGTGTTGTTAGTGCGTTTATGGGATCTTCGTGCATCTTTGCTTTGGCTATTTCTGCAAAGTTTCTCCGCTTTAGTTTCCCATTTCCCAAATTGTTTAGTCTCTGGTGCATTGGATGGTCAGTCAGTCTTCTGAGTTTCTCTGACTGCAGCTGGGCTCTGCAGTCTCTTCTATCGGTCATGGATTGCAGTTTTGTAATCTTTTCAAGTTCTACAATTGGCGTTGACTTCATGCCACCTGTTATAATTCTCATGGCTTGGTTTTGAAGATTGTTAACTTTATCGAAGTTCGCCTTTGCTGCTGTTGTCCATGCCGCAATGCCATACTCGAGAACTGGTCTCACTCTTCCAGTATACAGTTTCTTTAGTATGCCTTCGTCTGCTCCCCAGCTTGTGCCAGCAAGTTTCCTCATGATTGCCATTCTTTCTCTGGCTTTCATTCGGTTTCTCTCAATCTGACTTTTCCATGTCATGCGCCGATCAAATGTGACTCCCAGATAGGTTGGGTTGTCGTTTGGCTGCAGGAATTTGAGGTTTTGACCAATAGAAGTTGCCCCATAGCCATGTGCCTTGACTCCACGACACATGGGTGGGTGACCACCAGTAGTCAAGGGTGGGCCCCTTCGAGGCGTGAGGCCCGGCACTATCGCTGCCTGGCGGGACTCCGCAGGATGAGCGCCATGCGTTTTTCTGATAGGTTGTACTGCCATCATACTGCGATTTACGTTGCACTGTTTTGTTAGGCTTGCGGCCCCGTGCATCCGATTTCAACAGGCGTTTCTGTAGGGATGCCCTCCTTAGCCTTTGGCTGTCCCCAATCGTCGTTTCCCCTCGCGGGGTTGCGGCGTCCCCACTGGTGACTCTGGATAACTTTGTGCTGATCGCATGGCCTCATGTGCCGGCGACGCATCTTTCAAATGTCTGCCCTATCAAATGTCGTAGGTACGTGACATACCTACCATGTTTGTAACGGGTAACGGGGAATCAGGGTTCGATTCCGGAGAGGGAGCATGAGAAACGGCTACCACATCCAAGGAAGGCAGCAGGCGCGCAACTTACCCACTCCCGGCACGGGGAGGTAGTGACGAAAAATAACAATATGGGACTCTTTCGAGGCCCCGTAATTGGAATGAGTACACTTTAAACCCTTTAACGAGGATCTATTGGAGGGCAAGTCTGGTGCCAGCAGCCGCGGTAATTCCAGCTCCAATAGCGTATATTAAAGTTGTTGCAGTTAAAAAGCTCGTAGTTGGATCTCAGGCGCAGGCGGGCGGTCCGGCTCGCGCCGGTTCACTGCCCGTTGTCTCCTGCCCTACCGTCTGCCGGCTCTCTCCCACGGGTGCTCTTTGCTGAGCGTCCTGGGTGGCCGGCGCGTTTACTTTGAAAAATTAGAGTGTTCAAAGCAGGCCTCGGCTGCCTGAATAATGGTGCATGGAATAATGGAATAGGACCTCGGTTCTATTTTGTTGGTTTTCGGAACTGGAGGTAATGATTAACAGGGACAAACGGGGGCATTCGTATTGCGGCGTTACCAATACTGTAGAACGACTGACAAATCGAGAGCACTACCGTTTGGGTCTAAAAATGAACGTACGCTGGTATTAGACTCACGGAAGACAAGTCAGCTCTCAAACACTCTAATGAAAGAACGCCACGGAAATCGTGTTTAACCCCGCAGAATTCAAATACCTGGTCATTGACAAACAAAAGCCCTCAATAAATTCGTCTGACCAAATAGTGAACGGGTGCTGGAAATAGATCATCTGAAGACAGGTCAGTTTTACCCTACTAATGACAGGGCGTTGCTACGGAAAACCAGCTCATATCGAGAGGAGCCGCAGACACTTTGGTTCACGTACCAGGCTGATAAGCCAATGGCGCGAGGCTACCATGTGGGGGATTACGGCCGAACCCTTGTAAGCCGCAATCCCGCCCCAAATCTCAGCACCACTGCAATGGGAGGCTCCTACATGCTCGGGACCTGGGGCTTGCGCCCCAGCCATATCCGGTAGAGCCGCAGCAAGAGGTACTTGCCGTCCGCCGATCAAAGCGGGCGGACAACTGATTGATACTCACCTTATACGGCGATGGGGTGCGAAACCACCAACTGAAGACTTAGTACCTGGTCGGGGTGTCGAAAACAGTAGAGCAGCCACCTCACTGTGAACTGTCGAGACTCAACCAATGACCATGAGAGCTGTCCGCACACCAGGCGAACAACATCTCTGTGACATTACCAGGCTTGTCCTCTGGCTAAATGCACGTCGGCTTCGATATCTACCTCTGTACGTTATCAGCCATATAACTATCATGCTGGACGCAGAAGAGATGCAGACCAGCGGACATTGCACACCTGCCCCACTGTGTCAACACCCCAGGTGGCGGGGAATGCTAGGCGTACCATCCCTGCATAGAAGCCAAGAAAATAAAGGGAAAAAGAGATACCCCACTCACATGCAAATGCTACGTTTCTGGCAGGACGTGACGATCCTGGGATACAGACACACTGGACTGCCTCTCTTCCGGGTAAACCAGCCCATCTCATATATCATCTCACATATCATCATTGCACCCTATAGACATGAGTAGTGAAGACTCGATAGTCTGGTAAGACAACTTCCATAAGAGAGACAACTCTGATCATAAACAACTGCTGCCTTGCAGATAGACTGGGGACAGCCAAAGGCTAAGGAGGGCATCCCTACAGAAACGCCTGTTGAAATCGGATGCACGGGGCCGCAAGCCAAAAAAAACAGTGCAACGTAAATCGCAGCATGATGGCAGTACAACCTATTAGAAAAACGCATGGCGCTCATCCTGCGGAGTCCCGCCAGGTAGCGATAGTGCTGGGCCTCACGCCTCGAAGGGGCCCACCCTTGACTACTGGTGGTCACCCACCCATGTGTCGTGGAGTCAAGGCACATGGCTATGGGGCAACTTCTATTGGCCAAAACCTCAAGACCCTCAAAATACTACAGTGGAATGCGGAGGGAGTCATTAACAAAAAACTTTCCCTAACACACCACCTGCATGAAGGTAAGATTGACGTGGCATGTATCCAGGAAACGCACCTCAACATTAACCATAAATTCTCAATCAGAGGATACCAGACCTTCCGTCTAGATAGAGAAGGCCACAAAGGAGGGGTCCTGATACTGACCAGAAACTGCATACCGAGTAGCGCGGTATCTGTCAATCACACCGGACAAGCAGAAATTGTAGGAGTTGACATAATGGCTCAAGAGACGAAGCTCCGCATTTTCAATCTGTACGGACCACCAAATAGAGACCTATCGCTCTCGAGTATGGAGGTCAGAGACTCCAACTGCATAGTAGTTGGAGATTTCAACAGCCACTCGGAGAGATGGGGATACTCTGACACAGACAGCAGAGGTGGCGAAGTGGAAGATTGGGAGATAGATGCAAATCTCTCCCTAATCAATAGGCCGGAGGATAGCCCTAGCTTCTATTCAAGAACATGGCATACCACCTCGACTCCAGATTTGGCCTTCTCCACACAGGACATACACCATAAAATAGACCGCCAGGTGCTAAACCAACTGGCAGGTAGCGACCACAGGCCGATCAGGCTAACCATTGACATGGAAGTAGGCCCACAGGAAACAAAACCGCTCCCACGTTGGAATTACAAACGAGCCGACTGGGACAGATTTGCAATCCTGACAGATGGGCTGTGTGAAACCATCAACACACGAAACACCAAAATGAAGCCCATGGTAGAGAGCCTTAGCAAGGCAATAATGCAAGCCGCCACTGAAACCATCCCAAGAGGAGCTAGGAAAAACTATAAGCCCTACTGGAATGATGAGTTGCAGAAAGTGGAAGATGCATTAACAAATGCTAGGAACATGGCAGAGCGAGAAAAATCCATGGAGGCAAACATCGCCCTCAAAGCCGCCGCGACGAAGTACAAACACACTCTCAAGCAAACAGCAAGAGAAAGCTGGAAAAATAAAACGGAAAGTCTAAACCTGGACAAAGACGGGAACAAGCTATGGAAGCTAGTCAGAGCCATGAACGACGAAACCCCGTCAAATAAACAAATTACTATCAAGCAGGGCGAGAACTTGATCACAGGTAAGAAAGCCGCAAACGCCTTTGTCGATCACTATGCCAGAGCAAACCACATCGAGGTCCCTGCAGATAAGCATACAGACATTAGCGAAGAGCTAAAGGGACACGAAAACATGAATACTGCTCCTGAAGAGCACATGATGGCCAAACTAACAATGCGCGAAATGGAAGAGGCTATGAGAACACTAAAGAAAAGGAAATCTCCCGGAAAAGACGGGATAACAAACGAAATGCTGATGGGGCTGGGCCAAACAGTGAAGAAGAAACTGCTATCGGTCCTGAACCAAAGCTGGAAAAGGGGAATTGTACCACAGGCATGGAAAGATGCAATACTGGTACCAGTACCAAAAACAGGAAAGGACAAAACAGATCCAAATGGATACAGGCCCATAAGCCTACTGAGCTGTGTTGACAAGCTGATGGAACGGATGATAAACACCAGACTGATGTGGCATCTGGAAGAAAAACGAATACTAATTCCACAGCAAGCCGGCTTTAGACAGCACAGATCCACTGAGGACCAGGTCATTCTCATAGCCCAGGAGATAGAAGATGCCTACCAGGCACAGAAACACACAGTAGCTGTTTGGGTGGATCTGGAAAAGGCATTTGACAAAGTCTGGAAAGATGGACTTAGAGTCAAGCTAAGAAGAAGTGATGTCTGTGGGAAGATGTACAAGTGGATCAACCACTACCTCAAACAAAGAACGGCCAGAGTCCAAGTACAAGGGCAGATGAGCAAAAAGGTGACACTCGAGCAGGGAGTACCCCAAGGGGGAGTATTGTCACCCACACTCTTCCTGGTATATATAAACGATATTACAGAGAATATACCAAGAAGAGTCCATAGCTCAATGTTTGCAGACGATCTGGCTATGTGGACCTCTGAAAAGAATCTCACCATAGCAAGAAATCGGATGCAGACGGCCCTAACATCGCTGGAAGAGTGGGCGAACTCATGGCTGGTCAAAATAAACGAGGAGAAAACCACATGCACAATATTCTCGCTTTCATTAAAACCCCAAAGTACCAAATTAAGTCTAAATGGCAAAATCCTGCAGCCAAACGACAACCCAACCTATCTGGGAGTCACATTTGATCGGCGCATGACATGGAAAAGTCAGATTGAGAGAAACCGAATGAAAGCCAGAGAAAGAATGGCAGTTCTCGAGTATGGACAACAGCAGCGAAGGCGAACTTCGATAAAGTTAACAAACTTCAAAACCAAGCCATGAGAATTATAACAGGTGGCATGAAGTCAACGCCAATTGTAGAACTTGAAAAGATTATAAAACTGCAATCCATGACCGATAGAAGAGACTGAAGAGCCCAGCTGCAGTCAGAGAAACTCCGAAGACTGACCGACCATCCAATGCACCAGAGACTAAACAATTTGGGAAATGGGAAACTAAAGCGGAGAAACTTTGCAGAAATAGCCAAAGCAAAGATGCACGAAGATCCCATAAAACGCACTAACAACACCAAAACCCATCACTACTGTACGAAAACCTACCTGGAGGCAGGATATATTTCCAGAGGTGGTAGAAAATATACCAGGTATTGCAAACAAAAACTGCCAGACTGAAAAAGAAAAGAGAGATACTACCCTAAGCTTCATAACGAAAAGCTACCCAAGCATGGACTGGACCCATGCATACACCGACGGATCTGTAACAAACACTACACAGAACGGAGGGGCAGGAGCATTCCTGAACCTACCAAATGGCAGACAAATAACACTGTCATTCGCTACTGGTAAGTACACAAGCAATTTCAGAGCGGAGGCAGAGGCACTGAGGGCGGCAGTGGAAGAAATGGTGACACACAGTGAAAATGAGAGCCATATAGTCCTGCTGACAGATGCTCTCGCCGTAGTCACAGCGCTAAAAAGCCAGAAAAACACTGAGCTTAATGACTTAAGAGCAGCACTCTGCAAACTGTGCCAGCAGTCCGCACCAAAAAGGGTAGTGGTACAGTGGGTTCCGTCACACTGCAACATCCAAGGCAACGAGGAGGCAGACAGACTGGCAAAAGAAGGTGCAAGACTACCACAAACAGATACCAGTATGACGTACGAAGAGTCAAAACGGCTTATCAAAGCCATATACATGACCAAATGGGAAACCGAACATACTGGTTACACCAAAAACGATGCCTATTACCAGTTGAACCGAAGAGAGCAGGTCGTTGTCTTCAGACTTCGCACTGGCCACAACAGACTGAGGTACCACCTATTCAACAAATTGAAGATAGGGTGTACCGACGAATGCCCGTGCGGTACTGGTAAAATGACCGCTGAACATCTGCTGCAGAACTGCCCGACATACGAGGATCAGAGAGAGCAGATGTGGCCATTACCAGTGGAACTGCAAGACAAGCTCTATGGCAGTGGCGAGAGCCTCAGGATGACCGCCGCTTTTTTCAAAAAAATAATGGTTACTGTCTGACTGCGTACGCAGAAGAAGAAGATTTATCCTTCGTCCATTTTTTTTTAAACACCTTCGGTAATCAGTCAATCTATTGGTCCAAATTAGCTTAAGATAATCCTGAAACTTCAACCTGCCTGCGCATAACATGAGTAGCACAGCCAGATGATCTCAGAACATCAGCACTCGCACCGTGTTTTTTCTCCGTAGCTAAGTACATTACGTCCGTTTGGAGAAACTGCATATTTCAAACTTATTGATGAAGCAATAAATGAAACTGGTCGATAGTTACAGTCCTACTACAACTAAACAAATATAACCCATGATCAGGTGCAACACCACTTGAGAAATGAAGATATGTCAAATCAGAAACTGAAATAGTTCAGCTCAACCCATAACCCATCAGGTCGTTGGGGCCCACTTGAAGACACTCCCACGCCATCTCTCTGTCCACTGCCACCAGTCGTGCCTCACTGGGACGACATGAAAATTTAACCACTCAGTGATGTTGTCTGCCCATCTCTTCCTTGGATGTTCCCGCTCTCTCTTTCCTGGTATGGAACCATGCAGTATCTAATTTGTAATTCCGCTGTACCTCGTGATGTGCTGATACCAAGTAATCTTTCACCTTCTGATAGCTGGTAACAGATCATCATGTTTGTGACATGATCCTTATATGCAACATTTAAGAGTCTTCTAAAGCACATAATTTCCATTGCATGTATTCTACACTGGATATCCGCAGTATGGTCCAAGTCTCACAGGCATACACAGATATTCAGAGTACCAATGAGCGCATTAGTCTTATGCTGAGGGCGAGCTGCTTATCCTGTCATATGGATTTCAGACCCGTAAGCGGCACTGTTGTCCGTGCTATTCTGGTAATTATCTCAGGTTGCGAGCCCTCATCAGTGATCCCAGATACTTGAACCGGTATATGAAACTTTGAGTTTCTGGCCATTTGCTTTTATCACAGATGTAAACCCTTCCATGTTATTAGTCATCAGCTTTTGTTTTCTCTGCATTTATCTCCACGCCATAGCTCTGTCCAATCTACTAATCAGCTCCTGGAGTTCTGTTTCCGTTTAACTGTGGAACGAATGTGCACTGGACACCACTTGCCTTATGCAACATTGAAGTCACTAAATAAACTCCAAACTAGTTTATCACGATGCAGGAAGAAAAAGAGATGGGGATACAGTTATGATGAGACATGCAACTGTGAAGCAACACAATACCCAGACCACCTGATAATCCACACAAACCATCTGGAAACTTGCAATATGGATGACATGTGAGGTGGAATGACAAGGAAATCCACATGGCAGAACATTGTTAACATGATGACTGAGATGGCTGTGAAATCTACACGTGGGACAATAATGGACTAATACACATCGCCCAGGACACATCATTCACATGCTGAGTTATGCCCCTACAAACTCTTGCGGCTACAGGAAAGACAAGACAAAAATTAGTTGTATACAGACTCTGTAGAGATTTGTAAACCAGTATAATGACATTAAATTACGTTAAGACACAGTGCCAATTACACAGAATGTATGTGTACTTGCTGAAATGGAGTATAATACAAACATAATTTCAAACAACCAAAACCACTTACTTCACAGTCTGAATCTGATAGAGTTCTCAACAAAGTATCATACATATTATCAGATGCCTGTTGAAAGACAAGAGATATCGTGTTAGTATTAAATAAGTCAAAGCTGCAGCAGCATTGAAAGCCAATAGTCAATAAAAAACATAAAGGTAAAGGAACAGGAACAAAACTAATAACTCAAACTGTCAACTCATGTCATATTGTATCAATGTCATTTACGTCTTTGTTGTGATTCATTAATTGTTTTTTTTATATTTTTTGTCCGTGATAAGAAGTTTTTGGTCATATAATGATATAATTAAGTAAACTGTACAAAGAACATTTTTAGTTCCGATCAGTTCATCCCATAACCCATGAGGTCGTTGAGGGCACACTTGAAGACACTCCCACATCATCTCTCCCTGTTCGCCGCCGCCAGTCATGCCTCACCGGAACGAAGGTTTCTTCTTCTTCTTCTTTATTCGTTCTCAATCTCCCACTACCAAACCCTGAAAGGGCTTAAGTAGCAGAATGTAGTCCAGAGAACGGAATGCGTTGTGTCGTAGTTTAGCTTGGCTGCGATATTTGCACCTTTCGGTCCAACACATCCGACTTCAGCAAGCATTTTTTGAGTACTGGATTAGCATTCCCTCTTCGATCCCTTCTCCTTAGCCAGTCTGCCCTGCTGCAGCCTGTTATCCAGGATCACCACGTGGAGGTGTAGAAGGGTCTTGGCAGCTATGATTCGCTGACCACTGCAGCTCATTTGCTGCTCAGCATCTTGATACCGAACAAAGGTTTGACCACTCTGTGATGTTGTCTGCCCATCTCTTCCTTTGACGTCGCTGCCCTCTTTCCTGGTACGGAACCATACAGTATCGAATCTGTAATTCCGCTGGACCTTGTGATGTGCCTGTACCAAGCCATCTTTCGCCTTTTAATAACTATGAACAGATCATCGAAAGGCCCAATTGCATTTTCCACTCTTCGTCATATGTCTACGTTCATGACACGATCCTTATATGTAACATTTAAGAGTCTTCTAAAGCACCTCATTTCCATTGCATGTATTCTGCACTGCATATTCGCAGTAATGGTCCAAGTCTCGTAGGCATACAAAATTATTGAGAGCACAAATAGGCGCATTAGCCGAGGGCAAGCCACTTATCTTGCCATTTGGGTTTCAAACGTGTTAATGACCGCTGTTGTCTGTGCTATTCTGGCAATTATCTCAGGCTGTGAGCCATCATTACTGATCCCAGATACTTGAACCAGTGTACAACTTCGAGTTCCTGACCATTTGCTTTTATCACAGATGTAAACATTTCCGTGTTATTAGTCATCAGCTTTGTTTTCTCTGCATGCCATATCTCTGTCCAATCTACTAATCAGCTCCTATAGTTAGTTCTGTTTCTGTGCCTGCCAGACCATCTATGACATCTGCAAATCGTAGGTTTGTAATCGTCTTGTCACCTATTCTGACCATACCAACATGTCCCTACAGGGCCGCCTCTATTATAGAAACTGCACTTGACGACTTCTCATAAAGGTTCTCAATTACCTCCACAATATTTCTATTGATCTTGTAATGCTTCATTCTTGTCCATGGCGCCGCATGCCATGCTCTGACAAACACCTTTTTGAAATCGATGGAGACATGATATATGTGTTGTTGATACAAGTATTTCTCATTCAATATCCACAGATTAAATATCTGTTCAGTGGTGCTTCTTCCCGCTCGGAACCCTGCTTGATCTTTGGCAAAGATATTCTCTGCCTGTGGTTTTAATCTGTTGAGGATTATTCTTTAAGAGAACTTTGCTAGGATGACTAATGAGGCTAATTGTTCTATAGTTCTAACACATCTTTAGGTTCCCTGATTTAGGCTGAGATGACTAATGAGGCTAATTGTTCTATAGTTCTGACACATCTTTAGGTTCCCTGATTTAGGCAGCGGTAAAACCACTGATTGTCCTGATGGTTGGCCACTCTCCTGTCTGCCAAATTCTGTTACAGATGTATGTCAGAGTCTCAATTATTACCTCACCTCCCACTTGTAGGAGCTCTGCTGTGATATTATCCACACCGACAGCTTTTCCATTTTTTTTAGCATCTTCACCTCTTCAGGTACTTCCTCTCTTGTTATCGGTTGATTCTCCTCTAAAATATTCATTTCGGGGGACATTGCATTTCCTGGGTCACCTCGACCCTCATGCTTATATAATTCAGAACAGTACTCTGTCCAACGAGCCCAAATGTCTTGGGCTTCTGTGAGACATTTCCCTCTCTTATCCCGAATCGTTGTATTATGACCTTGTCTAGGCCTTACTATGTCCTTAACTATTTCATATAACCCTTTGGCATCACTTTTTAGTTACAATTGCATATTTCTATTTCTGGATTACTGTTCCTCAGAGGCGGTTAAGCAGAAGGGACAAAATTTTGTTTCCATTGCCTTCTGTCTTGGGCCACAGTGAACCAGTGGGTGCAAATTTCCGATCTGTAACATCGCAGAGTTGGACTGAGTCGGGACAGCACATAGGTGGTTTTTTTCACGTCTCGTGGGTACCAGACTGCTGTCACTGTGCTCCTACAATCATAAGTTCTCCAAGGTGACCAGCACAGCGATGCTTTACCTTGTCTGCATGGATAACTGCATCCTTCACCAATGACATTTGTCGTATGAGGCCAATAATATATCTCTCGAGGGAGGCTTGGGTCAGTTTGGACTCCATTTCTTTTGTAAGTGACCACATTTCTGTGACAAAGTACATTGCAGGGAGAACTGTGGAGTTGAATAGGGTGGCGCATAGGCTCGAGGTTATGTCCTGGTGCCTTCTTTATGGACGAGAAAGCCAAAACAAAGTCTTGTGTGACAAAGTCTTGTTAATTCTGGGTTTAGGTCATTCTAATGCATGTTCAATAGGCGTCCCAGGTAGATAGGTGTTCACATCCTCCAGATTCTCGTCATCAAAGATGACTGGGTATTGGTAGCGAAATGGCTATGCATGACCGCATGACTTTTGTTTTGGAGGTGTTCATCTAAAGGCCTGTTTTTCTGACTACTTGGTGAAGCATGCCTACCATCTTTTATTGTTTCTGTGATGAGCACTACGTCATCTGCGAAGCGGAAGTGGTTAAGTCAATTTCCATTGATGGTGATGCCAAAGGGTTCCAGTCAGATGATGGATTCTAGACACGTGGAAAAGAGGCTTGGTGAGGCAACAAGGGGCAGTCGCGTAACCTCTCAAGATGAGTGGTTGAGTCCCATGCCACATCCAATTTGGATAATGTATTTCAGATCCGATACATAAACAAGCTGTGTGTGTGTTGGGGGGGGGGGGGGGGGTGTTATTGGCATGCTGCATGTCCGAATCGGATAATACAGAGACATGTTAGCGTAGTGTGTACGCTCTCCAGACCTGTCCGTCGAGTGACTACATCATTTGCGGCGCAGCCATGCGCACGTGGAAGGCTTCAATCTACTTCTGATCACCCTGCAGAATAGTACAGGTTTTGGAACTGTACAGCAGGATACCAAAAACATAGGTTAATTTAAAACGGTTTGCAAATTACAGCTAACTTTACAGAATCTTCAAATTCATTATTAGGGTTCGCATTTCTTCTTGTCTTGTCCCTTTTTCACATCAGTAATTTTATAGGGCCACCACTACAGTTGACCTTCTTTAGGAAAACTGTGCCCAAGCACTCTATGTGGTTTAGCAGTGGTGGCTTCTGTAGCAATATGTTTTACATGATGAAGCCACTAGCCCCATACACAGACCCCTTGTACAACATGCATGGAGGTGCAGTAGTTGTGTACTTTCTTCTCCATTACTTCTTCATCGTTCATTCTTAACTCCCACTACCAAGCCCTGAAAAGGACTTTGCAAGTAACAGGTTGTAGTCCGGAAAATGAAATGTGTTGTAATTTACAGCTTGACTGCGATATTTGTGCCTTTCAGTCCGACACATCCGACTTCAGCAGGCATTTTTAGATACCAGATTAGCCTTCTTTTCTGTTGTTGCCTTCCCTTCTGTTTTTGCATTTTGTCCAGGATCACCGCAAGGAGGTGCAGAATGGTCTTGGCATCTCTGTTTCGCTGGCCCTGATGCTAGTAGTCAGCTTTGAGTCGCTAACTGCTGTAGCTCATGCACTGCTCAGCATCTTGATTACCCCTTTGCAGTACAGGACTATGAGATCCGTTCATTTAGTTCACATTTATTAAAAGACAGGTGATCGTATTTGTATGATTACCTGCCATTAACAAAAATAATGATGTTAATATTAACAGCAGCCACAATTGCACCTAATAGGCGGCAAGTCTAAATTTGCTCTCGTGTTTGAGTATATCATGGATGTCGCCAGACCACGGATTTGTCTGAAATTCAACGCGATGTGGTTTTCCATTTCTATTGATTAGCTCATTTGATTTTTTGTATCATCCTCTCCAACTAGCTAGGTAAAGCCATCTGCTACTTTGGTTGCCCCATGTCGCATCCAATTTCGGTGTAGCTATGAAATATCCACACATGCCAATGACGGACTCGACACATCACAGTAGTTAAGTCCCGCCTCCACCCAGTTAAGCACATCACTCCCACACTACACGATGAACCAGTAGTAAGGTGTGATATCATACGGCCTCTTAGGGTTACGGTAAAGATGGACAAGAGATTAATAGATATGATTAAATTATGATCAAATATTTACCACTTTCACATCCCTGAGCTGCTTCAAAACTGCTGTTATGTCTGAGTAGAAGCATGGCTGCATCTCGGTGACAGCCATTTCTGACTCCATGGTGTCACTGTAATGCAGCAACCTAATAATTTCAACCCACAAATGAAACAATTTGAGAATGTGAAGAAATATTTACTAGAACAAATTGGTGAAGATGTATGTTACAATTGATGGTATAATATATGACTACATGGTGACGGTATGTCTTCTTCTTTTGTCCTACTGTCCATGCCATCAGGGTACCCATGTCATGATGCATCGCATGTGTAGATTTCTTGTTATCGATAAGTGGGAGGTCTGTGCTGTCATTAGATGGAACTTCCTGAGAGTGTCAGAGACATCCTCGATGCGTCTATGTCGACCCCGTCCACGTGGACAAAAAACCTGCATGTCATTTGCTCTCATTGCAGGCTGTTCATAATGCATTCTGACTAAATGACCAAATCACTTGATTTTGGGCCCCCCCCCCCCCCCCCCCCCCCCCCATCCCATCTGCCTCAGCATGGTTTGGAGGATTCGGACACGAATTGTCTTTCCGGCTGTACTTCTCACACAGCACATCTCATAGTTCAGGATCTTTCTCTCATGTGTTTCTAGTGAAGACCAAGACTGACATTGGTAGCACAATGTAGGGATGAGCAGCACCTTTATCAGCCTCCTCTTAGTTCAAGTTGGTGCAGTTTGATAGTGGATACTTATGGCCACCTGAATTCTATGTGATCTCTCTGTCCACTATGCCGTCTTCAGTGAACATACTACCTAGGTATTAGAACTCCCTTACTTGCTTGATACTTTTGTTACTGCTGTGGAAACTTCTCTAGCAAGCAAGGCTACATAACTATGAAAATCCAAACAATGCAAACCAAGACACTAGAAGAAGCAACTCAATGAGAATTAGACAGAACAACATAGCCAACACAATTCCTTCTTTCTTCTTCGTTCATTCGTTCTCAGTCTCCCACTACCAAACCCAGAAAGAGCTTTGCAAGTAGCAGGATGTAGTCCGGAGAACAGAATTAGTTGAGTTGTGATTTACAGCTTGACTGCGATATTTACATCTTTCAGTCTGACACATCTGAATTCAGCAGGCATTTTTCAGTACCGGGTTAGCCTTCCCTCTTCGATCGCCAATCTGCTCTACAGCAGACTGTTATCCAGGATCACCACGTGGAGGTGTAGAAGAGTTTGCAGCTCTGGTTCGCAGGCCATGACATAGCAGTCAGCTATGACTATGAGTCACTGACACCCGCAGCTCAGTATCTTGTTCCCACCAACACATTTATGAAGGCCAGATGATAACACAAAATGTATATAACTTGTTGACTGAGTTTCTTTTTAGTAGAGTAAACATGAACAGAAAAAAAGTGAAACAGTTAAATCTAAATATTGTCAAACACAGCAGTGGTGAATCTAGAATAGTGAAACAATATGCACAGAAAAATATGTGCTGGAACCTATTGGCAAAGATTTATGGCACAGTATGGTAATTTATATGTTAGTAATACACAGCTACATTGCAAGTAGCCCACATAACCGTGAAATAATTATAGTGAGGGAAAAAGAAATTATAAGAGTAAAAGAAACTGTTAAACAAATAAATAAAATACAAATGGTAAGGAATTAAATGGACACAGATCTCAGTGAAAAAAACCCAAAAAATCTGTAACATACCAATCTATAAGAGAAAACAGACAAAAACATACCAATTTACCAGAGAAGACAGAAACATTTATAACATACCAATTTACCAGACAACACAGAAATATTTGTAACACACCAATCTACTAGAGAACACACAGAAACATTAGTAACACATTAATCTACTAGTTAGAGAACACAGAAACATTTTTAACACACCAATCTACCATTTTGATTGTTCAAAGTTTAAAAGCTTGCATTTTTTTGCTGTTACATTGTGATTCATGTGTTCAATGTGTGCATTGTAACATTTGTATTTCTATTTGTTTTTATAATGATTAACTTCTTGCGTGTGTATATTTGCAAAAATTAAGTTTTGGAATATGTTTTGTAACAGTAATCTATCTTCTACGTCACAAGGACCAATGTTAATAAATATAATGCTGCTGTAACTTATTCACTCCCTCAAACCGATGTATCAGCTTTCATAGTTTTTCAGAAAACCCAGGCACCAATTTTTTTTAGATTGTTCCCAAAATCAGATATTTTACCATTCCTTGTTCTTCTAAATGTTTTACTTTGATTCTTGAAGTCCAGATTTTGTACTTTTCATCTATGAAAGAGTAACTAGACATAACATTGAATTTCATTGAAAACATGTTGTAATCTCATACTTGGGATTCCAGAAAAATTAAATTTTGGGGGCAGTCATGAATCTAGCCCATGCCCCTTCACCCAGACCAGATAAGAATTTCTACAGTACAAGATCGGTTTGCTAACGGTCAGTAGTGATGATGAAGATATAGATCATTTCCATTTCTTTATCTAGTCTTAGTTCTAAGCCAAGCGATGAAAGTGAAACTAAATCTACTTACAAATGGATGATGCCCACTTTTTTCTTAAGCACATCTTTTTGGTCATGCTATATCTGCATGCCAGTCGCCATGATGAAGTCTGTAGTCTTCACCAGGTCGGAGTGACTGCCCCACAGCTTTTGTCTCAGCTCTGCACTTCTGGCCAGGTCTGGCATCTCATTTCCCTATAGATTGGGCATTCTTGTAGAATATGCTCAGGGTTCTGGCATCCTGTTCCACATGGGCACTCATGAGTGTGTGAGATCTTCAGTCGGTATAGATGTTCTAGTAGTCTGCAGTGTCCAGTTTTCAGGGGAAATAAGGTAGTTTGTTGATTTCTTTTGAGATAGTGAATTGGGTCTGGTGCACTGCTTATGTTTCTGTCTTCTCTCCATTGGTGTGTATACTGATTTCTGATGATGTTCCTGATTTCTCTGTATGGTACTCGATGATTAAATTGTGCCTTTTTGCTGCCATCTTTTGCCAGAGCATCAGCTCTCTCGTTTCACGTGATTCCGCAATGGGAGGGTAGCCACTGGAGCGCTATTGTTGAGGATCTCTGGAGTTTTCCCAGTTCTGATCTGATCTCCGATAACAGTGGTTCATTGTTGGTTTTTAGTATTGTCTCTAATAGTTCTCTGCAGTCCGTGAATACAGCTATTTTTGTTGGAGGTTGCCTTTCTGTTTGAAGTATTCTCAGTGCTCACAGGAGGGCCATTGATTCTGCTCTAAGGTTTGTGGACAACTTTCCTGTTAGGAGGGCCTCTTCTGTTATATTTCCACTTTTGTGTCTTATGAATATGCCCCCTCCCTCGTCTTGGCCTGCCACCTGTGCTGAACCATCTGTGTCCACTCCTTGGTAATTTGGTATTATATTTCTCCTCAATCATTGTTTGTGCTAAAATTTTCAACAGTTCACAAATTCAGTAGTCTAAAGGTTCAGGCACAGCCATACTAGTGTGCATAATATAAATGTGTGCCTATTTAAATTTTGAATGCAGCAGGAACATTCTTTCTGTAGTCTTTGAGTGTAAATTGTAAACACTCACGTTGGTGTTGATCTTCCAAATTGTTATATTGCTCTCTCATATACTTTATTCGATCTTCCCATGTGAATGACCACTAGATCTATATCTACATTGAACTGAATAAACTCCATCTGTCAGCTCTCAGACAATTTTGGAATCTTATCTCTAAATTTGGACTCAATAGAAACACCTCTGAGATGAGACCCTGCTACATAGTTTTGGGTCATCTGTGAATTTTGCAATAATGGATCCGATATCATTGTATTGTCCAACCAACGCATTAATAGTCTTTATATCAAGAACAAAATTGATCGCAACATTAATCCATGACCCATGGCGTGGCTCTTCACTTTGTACCTCACAACAGTCAGTACTCATTTATGAACACTCTCTGCCTTCTTCCTGTTAACCAAACTTGTAATATCGAATTGGCAACTTTGCCCCCTATACCATTTGATTGCAACTTCCAAAACAATCTTTGATGATTTTTGCCAAAATCCAGATCCGACTTTCCAGCATCTAACACCTTTGTAACCTCTTCCACGAATTATGCAGAATAGATTTGTTAAGCACGATCTCCCTTGCTGACTCTTCCTTTAAACTTGTCAAAGTGTATTAATACAGATAAACTTCAATTTCATAAACTCACCAGCGACACTCTTAACTCACTTCTATAGAATCTAAGAATAAGATTCTACTGGGGGCAGTACTAGTCTATATCTATAGATTAGTTAGTCTAGTCTATTAAATTTGATGGATCTGATTTCTTGCCCTTTTTTAGTAACAAGCCACAAGGGGATCACACCTGCGTCTTTCCAATCCCCTTTCCAAGAATGTGAGAATAAAATATAGCCAGCCAAATCATCAATGGTGTTGCTAGCGTAACACTAACAGTTAGTTACTCATTGAGTAACAAACATATTTTTAAGTTCAAACAGTAATTTTGGATGAATAGAGTCTACTCTACTGTCTGGACCGAGCTGCAACTTAAACCTACCAACTACGATGCTACTGTCACTGTTCTATAATTACTCTGCTAAAAGTGAAAGGACTAAAGACAAATGGAGAAAACAAACAAAACACTTTCGGTTTCGCCACTTTTGGCTGTCAAAAGTTTTGGCATAGAATGATAGAGTCAGTAAGATAAAGAATAATAGAGGATTAGATGGTCTATTCTATAATAATAAATTATAATAAAAAATTAATATCTATTAGAAACAATTTATGTGATCATTTGATTACTTAATTATTCATTCTCTCACCTTACCGTTATTAAATTAGTTATTAGATTCAAAAGATGTCGGAGTGAGAATGTATTCCAAAGATGCAGCTTTACAAAAGTGGCATCACAAATGTAAAAGCTTCAAAAGCAAGATTCACATGATGGAAAAAGCATGCATGAGTTGTGTACCTTTGGAGGGTTCCTTCGATATGTTGGTCTCGATACTTGCACATTTCCAGTATTCGATACATTCATTGATACGGATGCTGTAACTGTTCAATTCATATGCCGACTTCGCAACGAATGTTACCTTCAATGTCCTTGTCCTGTCGGTACACTCTGCCAGACTGATATTAGTCCATCTTTTGATGTTGCTCTCCCACTTATAGCGCTGCCCGCCTCTTGTCTGCCTACCTCCCCTTCAGTTTTGTTTTCAATAACGTATCGTGTCTTTTTATGTAACCAAAATATTTTACTTGTCTAATTTTATTGTCTGTCAAAAGTTCTCGAAACATGCCTTCTATCGTCAGAACATAACTATTTATTTCTCTCTCCATAAAATACGACACATTCTTCTCTATAGTCACATCTAGAGGGCCTCTAGTTTGTTCCTCGTGTATTCATAGTCCATGCTTCTGCATCGTACAATAATGTTGAATATGTATAAACTATTACACCTGAGTGTTGTTTGAACCAATAAAGTCACGCTCGCGAATTTTTTAATTAACCAATTATAGCACTACACGTTAATGCCACTGAGTCTCCAATCAGTAGACAGCTTCCCTTACCTTGACAGCACTCTTTCCATGGAAACTACTACTGACTCTGAGGTCAGTAACTGGATCTACAAGGCCAGTGTTGCCTTTGAGAGGCTGCGCAACAGCTTTTGGAATTTAAGGGGTCTTAGTCTTGATACAAAACTCAAAGTCTACCGAGCCGTAGGGTCTCCCACTCTTCTGTATGACAGTGAGACGTAAACTGTGTACAGCAGGCATGCTAAGAATATAAATCACTTCCATACAAGCTGCCTCGGTAGATTATTCAAAATACAGTGGCTGTATAGGGTACCAAACACCGAGATACTCATGAAGGCAAAAATGCCAAGCATCCACACACTGTTGCAGAAGATACAGATTAGGTGGGCCGGCCATGTCGTGCGCATGCCAGACAACCAGATCATCAAACAACTAATATATGGCGAGCTGAAAGAGGGCCTGCGTTTGGTCGGTGGCCAAAAGAAGCGCTTTAAGGACCCCCTTAAAGTATATGACATGCTTCAACATCGATGCATGGGAATGTCTCGCACAGGACCGCAAGGCATGGCGTGGCACCACCAGCAGAGACACCTCAATTGCTGAGAAACGCCAGGCATCCAAAGCACAGAAAAAACGCACTTTGCTAACAAAAAAAATAACTAAAACGCAGATGCTTAATTCTGACCTTAAATGCTACATATTTGAAGGGGTTTCCGTGCCATAATTGGACTATACAGCTACCTCCGGACTCACTGGTGAGGTGCAACACAATATGTATGATTGCTGCTGTCCTCGTCGCTTGCGATGGACGGCTACTATTTTTACACCTGATAGGTCTCATTTTAAATGTATTGGTTATTAGCCAGGATAGCAAAATATTTCTAATTGTATGTAACATACTTTTGCCATTCATATTCTCTTCATCACTTCCCTCTCACATCTACCATCACCTACAATTATATGTCCCGGCTACACGTATGCTCTACCTTTTCTAATGTAACAGTAACATAGAAATGTGAACTCATGTTGTGTTGGAAACAATCGCAATGGACATTGGAATGTATGTAGGGTAGAAAGTTTGGTAGCCAGTTAATACACAACTAGAATACTTGTTTGATCAATGCGTCTGGCTGGCGGTGTTAAATCCTCAAATTTGGCAAGGGAAAAGAAACAACCACAAATTAATCTTTGTTATATAACCGCTTAAAATAAAATAAAACAATACTTTATTCCCGTTGCTGGGGTAAAGGGGTTTCAAAGGTTGAAGACTACTGACCGCTTCGCCACTGCTGTCTTTACGTCCTGTGATAGGTGTGTTTGTTTATTTCACCCTCAAGAGAAAAACAACATACGCCTTATCGCGGAATCGATACACTGCCTTCCTTGTCAGCAGATAGGTATCAAAACCATTCAACCATTCACTTCAAACACACACATGTGTCTTCAGGATTCACTTAAAGGAGGAATATCAGCTTACCAATAAAGTCACGCTCGCGAATTTTTTTAATTAACCAATTATAGCACTACACGTTAATGCCACTGACAATGCCTGTGATATAAATAATATGATGATTAGTACAGCAAAGACATAGACAATGAAAATCAGCAGAATAGAGAAAACGCGAAGGTAAAAAGCACAGAACTTGAACAGGTCAGAGATTTCAAATATTTGGGCAGCGTGTTCAAACAGGATGGAAGGCTGGATACAGAGGTGGAATCAAGAACACAGAAATAAGATGCGGTTTTCTATGAGTTCTCGCCATTACTAAGACACACATATCGCAGAGGAGAAAAGAGACAGCTAACAAATAGTATTTATATAACAACTCTCTGCTACAAGTGTTCGACATGAACACTCATCAAGGCACAAGAAATACAAATCATGGTATGAGAAATGAGGTGTTTCATAAAGGCTTTCGGAGCCACGAGACTGGACAGAGTACCAACAGAATAAATTATGGTATGAGAAATGAGGTGTTTCATAAAGGCTTTCGGAGCCACGAGACTGGACAGAGTACCAACAGAATAAATCATGGTATGAGAAATGAGGTGTTTCATAAAAGCTTTCGGAGCCACGAGACTGGACAGAGTACCAACAGAATAAATCATGGTATGAGAAATGAGGTGTTTGATAAAGGCTTTCGGAGCCACAAGACTGGACAGAGTACCAACAGAATAAATCATGGTATGAGAAATGAGGTGTTTCATAAAGGCTTTCGGAGCCACGAGACTGGACAGAGTACCAACAGAATAAATCATGGTATGAGAAATTAGGTGTTTGATAAAGGCTTTCGGAGCCACGAGACTGGACAGAGTACCAACAGAATAAATCATGGTATGAGAAATGAGGTGTTTCATAAAGGCTTTCGGAGCCACGAGACTGGACAGAGTACCAACAGAATAAATCATGGTATGAGAAATGAGGTGTTTCATAAAGGCTTTCGGAGCCACGAGACTGGACAGAGTAACAACAGAATAAATCAGACAGAAGGTGGGTGCAACACCATGTATGAAATACATAGAAAGGTGGAAGATAAAATGGTTCGGACACCTGGCAAGAATGCAACCAAAGTTACCAGCTGCATGGATCTACAATACTAGGCAGCAAAAAGGAGACCAATAAACGGATGGTTACACGGTGTCATTGAGACACTGAAGAAACATGGCATAACAACAACGTCGGTGTCAAATCTGGCACACGGCAGAAAACTACACCTCCCCACGGCGTCTAACGACACACGTAGATAGAAGATGATGATGATAAGCATTACATGAAAATTAAAATTGCAGCTTCTTTGCTTTCACTTCCATAAATTGGTCCTTGATGTGCTCTGAGGTCTGGATATTGGGGAATAATGTTACAGGTCACCATTTAAGGCAATGCTCTTCAACCTATGCGATATCGCCCACTAGTGGGCGATTTTAGCTCTCCAGTGGGCGGTTACAGAATAATTAGATACCTAACCTGAGGAAACTATCGCAGAATACCAGCAAACCAATACAAGTGCGAGATTTTAGAACCTGTGTTTTTCCCGTGACAGCATAAGGCTGAGAAACAGGGACAGTTGCCCAAACCATGAGTCCTTCGAGTCGAAATGTTAAAGAAACGTCTTCAGAATATCGTAGACAAACCCCCCCCCCCCCCCCCCCCAAAAAAAAAAAAAAGAAGAATGCGGAAATTCGAGAAGAATTGGGCATAACGGAGAACTTGTTAATATATTTCATCATCAACAGAAAATTAAAGTTCTTACGCCACATAAAAAAACACATCGGTCTCGAGAGAACGGTAACGGAAGGTATAGCGCCGGGAAAGAGAGACAGAGGCAGACCAAGAAGGCGTTGGCACCAAGATGTCAAAGCATGCTTGGGTATGACTCTGGAGCAGGCTGGAGATCTGGCAAGAGATCGAGTTTCTTTCAGACGGGCTGTGATGGGAGCGACGTTCTACAAGGGACATGCTACACGATGATAAAAACATCAAAAATTCAGAGACTCACTGGACGATCGTGACATTTTCTTCAATTTACAAGGATTTCAGTGGGTAGTACGGAAAATTTACTCACACGAAAGTTATAAAAGTGGGCGCCAGGTATTAAATGGTTAAAAAGCACTGATTTAAAGCATACATGGATGACACAACAATTATAACTTCAGAGGAAAACGAGGCTCGAAGAATGCTAGGCGTCATGAACTAACCTTCTTCTTCTTCGTTCGTTCTCAATCTCCCGCTATTAAGCCATGAAAAGGTCTTTGCGAGTAGCAGGATGTAGTCCAGAGAACAATGCGTTGTCTCGAAGTTTACAGCTTGACTGTGAAATTTACACCTTTCTGTCCCCACATCCGACTTCAGGAGGCATCTTTTGGTATCGGGTTAGCCTTCCCCACTGTGATCCCTTCTCCTAAGCCAGCCTGTTCAGTTCCTGTTATTCAGGATCCCCGCGTGGAGGTGTAGAAGGGTCTTGACAGCTCTGGTTCGCTGGCCTTGACGCTAGCAGTCAGTTATGGGTCGCTGACCACTGCAGCTCATGCAGTCATGAACTAACCAACTGACAATGCTTCAACACAAAGAAATCAAACAGTTTAATTTATCAGGAAATGAAAGACATCTGAAGTCACATTTATTGTGTCAGAAAAGAAAATCCCAAATGAGGATGAAGCGCAATTTTAAAAAATGTTGGTAGGGTTTAAAATGCTTCACTGCGAAGCACGTAGGCAGAAGAACAAATAAGAGATATTTCAGAGAGAGAACTGCATATCATAGATTAGAGCAGACTGAATTGAAATGTAAAGATATTATGAATTTAATTTCATGTCGATCAAAAAACTGCCACGGGTACTGCTTTTATGAGATAGGGGCCTTCCTTAACAATTATTGTACGGTGAGCTAAGTACAAGCTCATCGGCAGGACGGGAGAAACAATACAAAGGATCTCTAAAAGTTTCATTGCAAGTTTGTCGCTTCATTGCATCCTTCGAACCGCTCAGCCTGTCCTATTGCCACAACACACGGTGCTCGCATAGTTGAGAAGAGAATCATCACTGAGGGGTAGAAAAAGCGAGCTTCACGAAAGGTCAGAATGCAAGACTTCCCAATAATTAACGTTGTCAACGTGCGGAAGAGTTTGCCGCACTCAGCTCGAATTGTAATCATAAGCGGTCATATTTGTATGAGGGATCAAGACGCTGAGCAGCGCATTAGCTGCAGCGGTCAGCGACCCATAGCTGACTGTTAGCGACAGGGCCTGCGAACCAGAGCTGCCAAAACCCTTCTACACCTCCACGCGGTGATCCTGGCTAACAAGCTGCAATAGTGCAGACTGGCTAAGTAGAAGGGATAACAAAAAAGGTAGGCAATCTGGTACTCAAAAAATGTCTGCTGAAGTCGGATGTGTCGGGCCGAAAAGTGCAAATATTGCAGTCAAGCTGTAAACCACGACACAACACATTCCATTCTCCGGACTACATCATGTTACTTGCAACGCCATTTTCAGGGCTTGAGAACGAGTGAAGAAGAAGAAGAAGAAAATGAAGAAGATATCTGTATTAACAAGTCTAAATTTGTCGCCATCTTACCATGCGATGGCAACTATTATTACAAGACAGGCGTAAGTACAATCGAAACAGAAGAGGAAATGATGGACAATTTTATCAGGAAATGGTTAGGAGTGCCAGCAGACGTCTCATTGAATTGCAAGAAATCCAAGCTTGTATTCCTCTTCAAGTCAGCAGTAGCAGGATGCATACCGAGGAAAGGAAGACTATCAGTGATGTTGCACAATTCATCTATCAATGATGTTGCACGATACATCTATCAATGATGTTCCACGATTCATCAGATGAGATAGTCCAGACCAGTGATGGTCAATTTAAGTTTGGCTGAGTGCCAGATTATAGTAAAGGGTAACACCAGAGGACCATGCCTATAAAATATGTAAAATATACGTTCTGTGATGTGGTATTTCATAAATAACGAATGTATTATTTGAATGTGTTTGACGTCGAACTCCCATTTTGGTTTACATCAGCGATATTCCCTGTCCACTTTTTGGTACTTATAAAACAATTTTATAACTGCAAACTCAGACATTTGATCACGTGCACGGCTACATATCCAGAAGTTCCACTGGCGTACATCTGTACACACACTTCACAAGACCGGTCAAGCTCAACTCCTTCCTTATTAACATGTAGACACAGTCCACCTCAACTCCTTCCTTCCTCATTAATGATGTGTCTAGCATCCATCTCCCTTCCCCTCACCCATTCCGATGCTAAAGACAAAGCTACATCGCCCGTCTGATCTCAGATACTTGCCGACCGTAGTAAAGATCTGTCATCGCCTCAGTGTCTCATTTTCAAAGTCACAGGCCGACACTATCTTCGCATGCCAATATTGTACATTTTGGGTGGGGTTTTTGTGTTAAGTTTTGTTTTTTATGCACGTGTGTGGTATTTTTAAACAATTTTTTTTTATAGCTCAGTAACTTTCAATCAACCTTGTGGGTCGATCAAATTTGGTTGGCCGGCTGACACTGGCCCGGCCACCTCAGGTCCAGACTGTCCTACAGGTAGGAGATTATCGGTTACACCATTATGTGGGGATCTAACTATTGTGACATTCGGTGGTAGTAGACAGCATAATAGAAGAAATGAGATGTTTATAGCCAACATGGTTTGAAAGAAAGCTCTGGAAACACTCTCATATTGTAAACGGATTTCTACTTCTACTTCCGATCTCCGGCAGAATGGGTTATTCTGTCTTTTATCACTGGATATTGTTTCTATAGGTTTCTTTCAAACCAAAAAGACCAATTTACACTCTGCATGCGTTTAACCTGTGCAAAATGGTGGGGTATAATAATTTGCATTACCAGCTTTCACTGGTTGAGAAGTAGATTAATGAGGATATACCTATCTAATGTAGCCGATCTATACTTGAAACGTATTCGATACCACGAAGTGCAAACCACAGCTACATGGGTATTGAATATTACATCAGCTTACATATATGTTATGTATACTCGTCAATACTTTATGGTGCAGAAACATGGACAATGAATAGCAAGTTAGAAAAGAGTATTAAAGCCTTAGAAATGGGGGTATATAGAAGATTGGGTTGCATTTCTTGGAAAGAGAAGAAAACAAATGTGGAGGTATTGAAAGAGTTGGGAGTGAAAAGAGAATTAATGACCAAAATTAGGGTAAGACAGTTAAGTTATATTGGTCATATAATTAAACATACCTCCTTATTGAAAACCACACCAGAAGATAGGTTGGATGGCAGTCGTTCAAGAGGAAGACAACGTTATAAGTGGTTGGATAACATCAGGAGATGGACTGGAAAAAGCACACGTCTTCCTCAGTTGGAGCTCGCATAAAGTCTTAGAGACATGATGGTATAGAATGGTAGGTTATTGACGAATCATTTGAGTTTCCCCGAAGAGAGGCTGTCAAGTGTGTTGGTGTCCTATGATCGTCTCGTCCTGACAGGGATGTAGCACATATCGCTGAGTCGACCATTTCATCGTCTCTCAGTCAGCCTCGTCATGCCAGCTTATTTGTAGTGACGACACTTCTAGCATTCCCAGCCAGCTTGGAGATTGTCACAAATGGGTAGAGGTGCAATGTCTGCATATCTTCCCTCATCCATTGGGATAATTGACCGAGGAACAAACAGCAAAGAACGAGACAAGAATGCATATAACTTATAGAGTAGATGTAGATTGGTGCAGCCCAGAGCATATTGATGTGCCCCTCGTTGGTGAGCTATGCAGCTACACCTGTAGAGTTCCACATGCTCCTCAGCCTGACCCCTCTTCGAAGACCTGTCCAACATGGGTAACACTGCTAGGAATAATACTCCCAGTGGCATTGCTTCTGTGATCATTGGGACGTGCAAGTAATTTATAAACCTGTTTTAAATCGCCTAAAATTCTTCTTTTTTCTAGACACCATGGGCCGGATTTTCCCCATAACTGTAATTCCGAAATCCCACTATCAGTTTTATTGCTCTTCTTTGTATACTTTCCAGCATGTTTACATCTCCTCTACGATAAGGACTGCACACATGTACACAGTACTCCAATCCAAGTCTAACTAATGGTTTTTACAGTTTGACAATCACTTCTTTGCTCCATTGTTTAATATTTTTTTTTTATCATACCTACCATTGCATTTGCTTTTTTCACTGCTACCTGGACTTGCCCACTCACTTTACCTGTATGATCTTTTATAACCCCTAGGTCCCTTTCCTTTTCTATCTTTCTAATGCAGATTGATCTCTATCCACGTCCCTTTGGAAAATATTTATGTGCTCTGGGATATTGGAGCAGTCTTCTTTTGCATAGACTGTGTCAAAGTAGTGATTGAGTAGATCAACAGCATCAAAATTATCACTTATTATTTTACCTGTTCCATCTTTGAGTGTGCCTACGTTGTCTTTCTCTGTTTTGAGTATGCCTGCATTATCTTTCTCTGTTTTGAGTGTACCTACGTTGTCTTTCTCTGTTTTGAGTATGCCTACGTTGTCTTTCTCTGTTTTGAGTGCGCATACGTTGTCGTTCTCTGTTTTAAGTATGTGTACGTTGTCTTTCTCTGTTTATTATCTAACATAAGAAAAAAAGCTTGTGCTATCAGTCTTGATCTTTTGAGCAAGTTTTTTTCAAAGTCGATTTCTGCTGCTCTATTTACTTTATGCTACATGTTTTGCATGTTCAAATATTTTAAATGTTTCTTTTGATTTTCCTCCTTTAAAATAAATTGTTCATGCATTATTTTATGCTCTTCTATATTTAACTTCATACGAAGCGTGTTCAAATGAAGCCGGACCAAACTGCAACAAGTGAACATACGTACGATGCACATGATGATGTCAATTCCGGTGTAAACAGCACATACCAACCGTCAAGTTTGCAAAACTTCATTATCTTGAAGCTCATAGTTTCCTCAGCAGACGGTTGAAAACATGGGGGATGTAATACAGTTGACATTCATCGCAGAATGCAGGCAGTGTATGGTGGCAAAAGTGTGTCAACAACAACAGTGAAGAACTGGACAACCATCTTTGAAGAAGGACATGAGTTAACTCAACAAATTAATATGTGCTTGACCTGGTCTCAGAAAATCCAGGGAAGACGATTAATAATAATGAGTTCACTCCCTTGAGAGACGTATGATCGGCCTCACACGCCACAACCAACGTTTGAAAGGTCTTCACAAGACTGACGTACTGCAGATGTCATTGGTGAAGGATGGAGTTATCCATGCAGACAAGGCAAATCATTGCTGGGCTTGTCACCTGCTTCGGAGAACTGATGACCATTGGAGCACAGCAACAGCAGTCTCGTATCCACGAGACAATAGAAGACCACCTTCGCGCTGGTCTGACTCCCTTGAACTCAGAAACAATATCTATGATGCTTCAGATGGGAAACTTATCACTCACTGGTCTACTGTGGCCCAAGACAGAAGACAATGGAAACGAAGTTGAAACCCGCAGCACAGGCGTAATCGCCGCTGCGGAACGGGTCGTCCAGTAATAATAATAATATGACTGATACAGAATCTGTAGATAAGAATATCTTGTTTCTTGCATGGGCTTTGCTTCTAAAGGTTGCTCACTGTGTCTGTTTATAGTGACGTTGTAGAGGGCTTAAGACACAGCAGTGAATGAGGGCCAAAGTCAGCCTTCTTCTTATTCGATTATTCTCAATCTCCCGCTACCAAACCATGAAAAGGGCTTTGCAAGTAGCAGAATATAGTCCGCAGAACAAAATGGGTTGTCATAGTTTACAGCTTGACTGCAATATTTGCACCTTTCGGTCCGACATCCATCTTCAGCAGGCATTTTTGAGTACCAGGTTGCCTGCCTTCCCTCTTCGATCGCTTCTACTTAGCCAGTCTGCTCAGCTGCAACATGTTGTCCAGGATCATAGCATGGAGATGTAGAAGGGTATGGCAGCTCTGGTTCGCTGGTCCTGACACTAGCAGTCAGCTATGGTTTGCTGACCACTGGAGCTCATGCCGCCGCAGTCAGTGACTCATACTTGACTGCTTGCATAAGTCCGGGACCCATAGCTGACCAAGAAACTATTCCTCTTCAAAATAGCGGCCCTGGAGACAGACTGCACCCGTGCAGCCTGGCTGAGAGAAAAGGGATTAACGAGAGAAGGCAAACCTGGTCTAAAAAATGGCATGCTGAAACAGAACGTGTCAGATCAAAAGGCACAGATAATGCAGCCTTGCTGTAAACTACGACACCAGTCATTTTCAGGACAAACACTGGAAAAGAAAAAAACCTTAAAAAATTGCCCATCTCAATAGTGGTGTAGTGAAGAGAATGTTTGAGGTCCTCTCAGCTAGCCTTTGTTATTTCCATTTAGTGTGTCATCTAATCCATGATAATTTTCCTTTGTCATCCTCTGCCTCGCTTACCCTCGATCTTTCCATTTGTTGCAAGGCTTCCGTTTCTGAGATTGTGTACAATGAATTTTGTGTTGTTTCATTTTATTTGATTATTTATATTGCTTTCTTGTAATATTTCTTTTTTTTTCTTTCTCTCGTTTATCCTCAACAAGTGTGCTGTTACATTGTGGCATAGTTTACAGCGAGGCTGCTATATCTGCGCGTTTCAGCCTGACACGTTTGACTTAAGCACAGCATTTTTGGTGCCAAGATTTCCTTTCCTCTTCGATCATCATTCTCTTAGCCAGACTATATAAGTGCAGCTTGTTTCCAGGGCCACCACTTGAAGGTGGAATAGGGTCTTGGTAAGCTGTGGTTCAACAAACCCTGTTGCAAGTTGCTGGCTGTGAGTCGCTGACTGATGTCAGCTCATTCACTGCTGCATCTTCGCTCCAATTTATTGTAATCTATCATCATCTGATTTCTCAGCTGACTATGGTATATATAGAATTGTTTTCTGCCATTGCAAGTAATTTTTCTCTTTGCTAACTCCTTTTTTCAGTAACGAATGTACATATAAACAATGTTGGCTCTACATAACATTGCAATACTCTCTCACTTTCTTAGTCAAAGACTTTATTAGTAAGTTTGTTTGTATGTCTGGAAGTCTGCTATAGCTAGTGTCATAGTAAAGATTCCATCACGCCATGCGGCGCATAGAAAATATGGTGGTAGGCCCATATTATTCTGTAACCCATGGCACTTAGTGGATGATGTGGTCAACATTACGCCGGCTGCCATTACTTCCCAGACTGAACTGGTACCCATTTAAGGCTGGGTCGACCCGGGAGCCGTTGCGGTCTGAAAATCCATTTCCGCCTTAACTGGGGAATGAACCAAGGACCACTCAGATGCAAAACCAGCATGCTAACCACTGGGCTACACAGCTCCCTAGCTAGTGTCATACTGTCTTTATTTATGCTGTATATCTTTTGTCTTCTGCTAAGATATTTTATGTATCTGAATTTTATAGTTTGTTTTAATATCCTTTCATTATTCTCACTTAATTTACCTTTCCATTTTATGACCATTGTTTCTATTTTGGACACATTTTGACTTGGTCCAATTTGTTCACTTATTTTGTTTATTGCATAAATTACAGTAAACCAACACCCATTCCTTGCTGTCTCAAAATCTCACATGATTGGGTGTGCAATGGTGTGTTTTGCGCTCGGCATCGCAACCCAGCGATGTCAGGGTCGGCTAGCTCTTCTTCTGAGGGGCAAAAAGTGAAATGAGTAGCCTGCCAATAAAACGAACACACAAGTCAACCTCACCTCTAAGTGGTGCACACTGGGAAACTATGGCCGCGAGGCTGTAGGCAAATGAGGCAATGGCTCGCCTGGGGAGATGGGCTCCTCCAGGTCAGATACAGATGTTGACCCGCACCGGCTTGGAGAAGAGATGGGCTCCGCCAAGAGAAAACCGCCCAACATTCACACATGAGGACACACCCACAATCAACTATACCGGCTCGGTCGCAGCCCGGGTTAACAATGACCGCTCCTGACGTCCCACACCAGGCCAGAGGTGATAAGTGTGCTTCTGGTGGAACCATCAAACTGAGGAAAGACTAGCTCACAATAGGTATGTGGAATGTTAGAACACTGAACCCATGTGGCAAAATCAATGAGCTAACGCACGAGATGGAGAACTACCGGTTGAACATCCTTGGTATATGCGAGGCTCGATGAAAAAGCTTTGGAGAGTTTACCACGGAGGAGGGCCACAAAGTCTACTTCAGCGGCAGGGTACAAAGATTTGAGTTACAAATGAGGAAATACGAGATAGAATTACAACAGCAATAGGGCCTTTTGAAGACCTCTTGGCAACTGTCAAAAGAAGAAAACTCGCTTGGTATGGTCACATTTCGAGATCAAAGCGTCTTGCAAATACAATCCTCCACGGAAAAGTGCATGGCAGACGACGAAGAGGCCATCCCAAAAAGAGATGGGAGGACAACATAAAAGAATGGACCAATCTCCGACCAGAAGAGTCACAGGCAGCGGCATCTGACAGAGAAGGGTGGCATGGCGTTGTGAGGATGTCTTCATGTGTGCCCCAACGACCTCACCGGTTACTGGATGACCTGACCTGACACACAAAGTTACAAAAACCATCACTCAAAACCAGATTACAAACACTCAGAAAAAACAAAAGAAATAAACACACATTTTATGTTTAACTTTATTGATGTGTAAAAACCATATCTTTTGTTGCTCCGAATAAAAGATCAACAGAAAATGACAAGACAGGTGGATATGAATATTTCTCAACATTGTGAAAATAAATATCATTTTCATAGACAAGGTGTGACTGCTACACTGAAAGACTTTCTTTTGTTAAACTTTCATGCATAAAGGGACGTCGTGAAAGTTTTAGACAAACAGATTTGAAATATGCGAAAGACTTATTCTAAGTACTGTGTGTGACTGTGTCAAATGAGCAAGGTTATTTATATTTGATCCAGAAATAAAGTTAGGACAGAATACTTTAAATTTAACATTCAGATTAGACCACTGACATAACGGCATTAAACCTTCAGAGGATTGTGCAAATAAACCATATTGGTGATGCTGGGGTTCCCAGAAAAGATAGAATTGACATTCTGACTCCTAATCGTTTTGTTTGCCTTATTTTCTAAGGTGGAGTGCATTGTACTGCGTTTTGCATCTAATGGCCCAGTGCATTCGACTTCAGCACTAATTATTTAATGGGTTTACTTCCAACAGGGAAGGACCTTGCTGTTTCATGAATCCGAACACTAGCAAGTTTGTGGTGTGAGCCGTCCCACTAACCACTACGCCGCACCCCACCTGAACATCCTGGTTTGAAAGAACCCTTAATGCAGATATGTGGTGGATACATTGAAATCAAGCAATGACTGATTGTTAGATGATGGCCCAGTGCATCTGACTTCAGCACTAATTATTTAATGGGTTTACTTCCAACAGGAGAGGACCTTGCTGTTTCATGAATCTGAACACTAGCAAGTTTGTGGTGTGAGCCGTGCCACTAACCACGCCTCCACTGGATATCCTGGTTTGAAAGAACCCTTAACGGGAACATTGGATATTGACAAGGTGGATACATTAAAATGAAGAAATTAGTGACCGTTAGATGATGCTATTGCCTTTTTTTGTGTTCACCTTATTTCTCTATTTCCCGAGGCGGTGTGCATTGCACTATGTTTTTATTTTGCGCCTTTCGGCTCAGTGCATCCGACTTCGACTTGCATTTTATGCAATGGTCTGCTTCCTCCTGCATTTTCTAAGGGTTTGCTTCCCCGGGGTAACGGCCGGTGCTGTGATTGGGTAGCAAACTCAGCATCTTCGGGTTGTGAGCAGTGTCACTTAACCCCTAGCCCACGCCGTCCCCTCCACTGCAACTGATTCCTGAGTAATCCAAATTTTACAGAAGTTTGAAATCCAGTGTTGGTTAAACATAGAAGGCACCTGGTAGGTAGGACCAGGAGTGTGTACATGCAGCAAATTACAGAAACTATCCATCATCATCTGTTAAAAATTATAAGCACCCGTGGATCTACCAAGAGTGCTGTGATGTCAGGTCTGCTTACCATTAGATAATCTTTATGCAGAAAGTGTGCATATCCCAGCACTATTAACCTGATTATTCCAGTTGGTGATATTCTTTATGTTGAAATAATGTATCAAGATTTGAATCTAATTACCTTGCAGATTCACTCATAATTTAGATCCGCTGAAGGAATACACCAGATTGAAAGTTGTAATTGTCCAATCAAAATCAAACGAAGCTCATTTGACCAGTTAGTCAATGTGTTTTGAAACATACAATAACACACGATTATAATTATGGTACTAATGTATCCGTCAGTGATTGTGATTCACCAGCAATTTATTCTGTGACATTAAAAAATGAAGTATATCTACATAGCGACCAAAGATACTACGATAATGTCAAAGTATCAATGACCACAAACAAACTGAAGGGAGTCTTATAGTGGACACATCCAATTGGTTAAAAAGGGTAGAGACTTACATGGTCTTACATTTTGTAATTTGGAGTGTCCCGTTCCGTATCTCATTGCCTTGCCTGTCTAAACTCTAAGGTTAGGTAACCATTAATAATGTTCTAGTCTGGAACAAGAATGGCTAGGCTACTAAAACAGTTTTGCTGTGAAAGGGCTTAACAGCAATGACAAATTAGGGACACATTAACAGGCACTATGGATTCAAAATTTGGTAATTTACTTTGCACTGTGAATCACTAATCATTGACTGACTAAAAAACTAACACACAAAATTTGCATTCTTTTGACAAAACAAATAACAAAGTCAAGGCTGTGTATAATAACTGTAACAACACACATGACATTATATTATATAGAGATAGATAGATATATGAATAGTTTGTTGCTTATATGTATTCATTTGCTCTCTCTTCTAATGGAAGTGAAAGCTAGAAGAAATGCACACAATTGGGAGTAAATCTGTGCATTGTTCTACAAACTATAAACTCTACATATCACACTTCATTTGTTGCACTGCATGAGTTGGATATAAAATAGTTTGCCATACAGATGTCACTGCGTAATGTTATTATATGTACTCTCGGATTTCAACTCTTTTCAAGACTAAGTGCTATTTTAGGACCAAGCACTGCTCAAGAGTACCTCCACATGTCTTGCTATAACCAAAATGACTGTCTGTGGTACAGAACTGTGTGAATGGGCCCCACAAAAAAAAAACAACTGCTAAACTTTACTGTTCAGCATCATAGTACTAGAAAGTTCTATATCAGATTGAAGTGCTAGAAACGTTATTGAACTAGCTATTTAGCTATTACCTTTTGCGAGATAGGGTAACTAGTTACCTTTTCCATTGTCACGCATTTCCTAACTGAAATCCTGCAGTCATATAACTGAACAATAATACTTACCATGGTGTTGCAGGATCCAGATTGGGTGCGCACCACGTCAGTTGTGATATGAGAAGCCTCAGAAGCTATCGCTCTAACTGCACGGGCGGTCAGGACCATAATCAGATGTCATTTATTTTACTACAGTAGCAGCATAGCACTACCGCCACTGTTGTTCTTTGTGACGGAAGCCTACGTCAAAACATATATGTGTTCTAACAGTAGTAATAGACTAATGAGTCTAATGTCGTTAATCAACTTAATGTGACATATGTCAAATGTGGAGGCGATTTCTGTGGGCGGGGTACTTTGCTTAACAATATAACTTCGATTAAGGGTTGCCGATCTCAAGCAAAATCTTACATAAACGCCTTTTTTGCACGCTTAGTAGCTGCAGTTCTTTATTCCGCAGAAAAGGAGCGCCGAGGTCCATATGGGGGAGATGTCTACAAGCAATTGACAAACCAACATCAACCAGTAGTCCATGTTGAAGGTGTCCGATTGTTTACAATTGAGAGTTTTCTCCCGTGGTGAAGAAAACATACAAAATGCGAATTATGGAAAAACAACGATAATATTTAAACACTGCATAACAACAATACAAGCAATGATCACAGCACTCTGATGATTTCAATGATAGTACATATTTGGTCGCAGGAGAGGGTCAATTCTTGTGTCTTCTAACGGGTTATGTCAACATATGTGTGGGAGTAAAACACGTCATCCTAGGTGTCAATGCTGCGACGCTGAAATTTATAGTTGGAACATGTACATCAAGGGGTCTCAAACTCATACAACTACAAGGGTCTCATGATGACCTGTTATTTCATATATGGTCCTCGAGTTGCGTGAAAATTATTTCGATGACTCAACGGCTGAACCATAATAGAGCATGGAAACACCTCATTGGTCAATTTAGGTCTAATCACTAACGCCTGGTCTCACATTTTCGTTCTGGGTTGTCTCTTAACCCACCTTGTGATGTCAAACATATTTCAAGGCCACACGATAGGGTTAGTCAGGTGGGTGTTTTAGACCACAGACGTACATCATTGAATGGCATGTCATATTCTAACAGGGGTCTCAAACTCAAACCATATTGAAGACCTGACAAGGACATGTTCATTGACATACAGGCCTCCTCACCACATTGTGATCTGTCACAATTTAATTGATTTGGACTGATATGATCACACACATTTCCTATTATATTGAAACCCTTTTTCCTTCGTTATATATTTCTGTTAAACATATTTCACAATCTGTTATGAAAGTTTTAGGATTCCTGAAATGTTTAATTATTTTGGATATATTTCTTTCTATCTTATCCTAACATTTAATGGATGTGGTGATTTGTTCCTGACCTGTTCTTCGTTTAGAAATGTTTATGATTCAATATTTAAAGCATAACCATTATGATAGTATTATCTTGCACATCTATTTATTATCCCATACCCAACATTGAAACCAAAGTGGTTCCTGGGGTAAACGTAATAAACACACTGTTTCTTTACCAGCATGTCATAAAAGGTGACTAAGGAGGGCTGTACATGAGGCTGGCAACCTCACCATATAAAAAAAGCATTGTGATTAAAACCTCTGAAAATAATTGGATTCAGGGTTCTCTAAAAACTGGTTAATGTAAACCAAATGCAGTGTTGAACCCATTCTCCACCATCTGGGATGCCAGGAACATGAAAAAGATGACCACCAATTTAGGTTGGGAAACCACATGATATGGCTTGGAGGCCGATTATGCGCCTGTTTGTTTGAGACCCCTATTATAACAAATATGTACTACTGAGATAAGCTAACAATTGTAAACATGCCAACAAAATTGTTATAAGCAGCTCAGCTATGGGAAGACAGTTACAATTTAAGAAAATAAAACGAAATTGTTCTTGTGTTGTCGCTGTGTCCTAAACTAGCCATACAAATATTAACATGCGACAATTACGAATCAATATTATCAGTAGGTTGCATATTTTTTTCCAGGGTAATTGTTTATGTCCAGACTAGAAACAAATTAGTGTTATCTTGGAATACTTACTTGGAATCCTGGTAATCAAACAGGCAGGTTATATCTGTTGCCAGGTAGCCATGTAGTATGTCCATTGTTGCTGTTGTTGAATGCCCACGATGAGTATGATTACTCTTTTGTGCGCCCTAAAAAGGACATTAAGTGGTAGGTTGTCGTAGCTTTTCTTATATCCAGAGTGTGCTGATGAAGGTGGACCAGGGTACTCCAGGCGGTTGTGCTATGCTGGGCTTCATCTGTGTGTCGCTCACTACTTCAGGGATCATGTTGATCCCTCATCGTGTTAGCCAGGCTGTCATGAAAACAGCCCGTTTACAGGAAGGGTTACGAGGAAGCCAAGATGAGGGTGTTGGCCAGTATGTTTTGCCTGGCTCTAACATGTCTGATCAGTATATTTTGCCTGACCCTGACTAACATGTCTGATCAGCATATTTTACCTGACCAGACGTTATTTGCAATGTTTATTTCCTGCAGCTTACTAGACCTGGGGGAAGGTAGACTGCATATTGGATAGGAATTTAATAACTTTTTAGAATTCTGCCAGGAGAGCAACTAACAGCCTACTCTTATTGATTTTCAACTGACAAGGTTTTCTTTACATGCACATGGGATCTTCAATATGACTAGACATTGGTCTCACCTCCCTTGAGACTAGGAGGGCGCTTGAAATTTGTGGGATTCCAAATCGCACTGTTTCACAATTTTGTTTCTTGAGAAGCCATCGCCTTTGCTTCTCATCTATAGCGATCCTCTGTGTTATCTTGGCATACATGTCACATTTTAGGTTCAGTTGCGATTCGGTTTAATAACTTGAACATGTAGTAACTGATAAAGGTGATCTCATAGCAGATATTGCTATCGGAGTTGATGTGTTAGAGCCAGTGTCAGATTTCCCTAACAGGTTGACCAGGCTGGGACTTAGGGTCTTGAGATTGCAGCAGCCTTATTGTGGGACCCCTATAATGAGTTTTAAACAAAATGTTTAAAAAAAGGGCCACAACTTTACTTCCGGCCTAAGGTCATACGAAGAGTAAGTCCAGAACTGGTTAGGGACTTCATTGTACCAGGTTTAAGCTTTGTCTGAGGTGGCGTGATTAGTTCCGTTCTTCATCGTCAAGCCTTCTCTAGCTATAGGTCAGATTAACATAACAGCTAGGTAGACTGGAGTGTGTTAAGACACGGGACCAAACTTCATCTCTTTTGTCAAGAGAGACACGCACTCTTAACTTCTCAGATAATCAGGCTCCATGGCATATAATGGTCATATTGTAACTCAGGTCTGTGGTTGATTTAGTCATGCCTCACCATAAAGAGGCTTACATAACATTAAGAATAATTCTGGAGATCATTATACATATTTGAGTTAATTTACTGCAAGTGATATGGGTCTTTGAAAGTTATCTTCAAATATATGTTTACTTTGTGAAGTTCTCAATTGTTTACTGTTCAGTGATAGGGTTGGGGAATGCTAGAATTGTTGTGGGTTTGAAACGACAATGTTTTTTCGCGGACGCCGTCTCTGAGGTTGTCCGGTGATTCGTCTCAGGTTGGGTGGGGCTGGAGACCTTGATCTTGACCTTGGCCTGGAACTGCCAGAGAGGTGTAGCTGAACTGGACGAGTAGTTGTTCTTTCCGAAGGCTGTTCTGGAGTCTCATTGTGTGCTGCATGAAGCTGGCTTTGATGTGAAGCTGTACGTTCATCATCACTGGTTACTTGTAGAACTGGAACTGACTGTGGAAATGGGATGGCTGTCTGAGTTCTTGGGTGATCTGCTTCATGACCAGGCTGCTCTCCAAAAGAAGGCAGGTCTCTGGGATCAGTTCTTTCATCTCTTTGGTCTGAGAGATGATGCTTGTCATCACCCTGCAGATCTACAACCACAGTAGGGGCAGCTGCAAACTGTTCTCCAGTGTTAAATATTATAATCCTCTCATCTCCATGCTTCTTTTTCTTCTTCTTATGCTTCTTTTGTGTTCTTGATTCTCCCTCACTGTCAGCGAACCCGCTTAATTGTTCTGCTGCATTCATCTCATGCAGACTGCCTTTGGCCACTCTCATTTCCTCATGGTATTTGGAGGTTGTATCCAACGAGGAATCTGTGCTTGCAGAGCTTTGATGCTCCAACTGTTTCTTTTTTATATTACTTTGTGTTATAAGGGACTCATTCTCGAAATGCACTTCATTTATTTCGTCCCCCTGATAAAGATTACTTGATGCAGACGATTCGTCAATGTTTTTTCGGGGATCAGATTCTTCTTTATAATCACCATTGTTGGTATCCTCGGCTGCATGTTTCCTTCTTTGCCTTTGCAGTCGTCTTCTCTTCGATTTTGATATTTCGTGCTTACATTTGGGTTTTGCCCCAGGCAACGCACATCCTTCATCTTGTATTTCTGATACCATGGTAGGTTGAGTAAGTTCTTGTGGGTCAGCGGAATGTTCATCATTTTTTACATCTGTAGATCCTTCATCTGTTTCTTCTTGAACATCTGAAGAATAATCTTCTGAGAAAACCTCCACAAATTGCTCGTCCTTATTGTCTGTGACTTGTTTTGACACGAGACTGGATTCATCTTCAGGACAAGGTTGTTCTGCTGGGTCAGTGTGTGGGCCTTGGCAGTAGCTACTTGTCACAGCATTATTATCCTGTACATCTTCTTCATCAACGTCAGCTGTAAGTAGGTCATAGTCTTCAGGCTCGAAGGAATAATGCCATTTTTTGGGATCATCACTTGGGGTTCGTGACAGTTTAGCGGACATGGATCTTTCATACAAAGAAGGAATTCTCATCCTAGCACTTTCTTCTGTAGATTCGGACTTGGGGGATTCTGTAGCTTGGTAAGCTATTCCCTCCAGATATTCTCTTTCAAGCGACATTTCTTCAAGCAATACTCTTTCATAACTCTCATCATCTGAACATTTAGATTCAGCCACTGGCTCAGCTTCAGTTTGGGTTTCTTCCTCTTCCTTAGGAACTGAATTGGCTGCTTCTTCATCTTGTTTTGGCAGAGCATAATCACAAGCAGCATAGACGTCAGTGCCGAATGATTCCTCACTAGGGCTTAAAAGAGATTCTTTGACATTTGTCAGATCTTCCATTGCTACTTCCACTTCTGCCATGAGAACGATTTCTTTAGATATTGCAGAAGCTACCTCATCTCGCAGACGTTCTCGATACTGCGGCGTTTCAAAATCAGAGTCTGAGTCATCATAATCAGCGAATTGACTATCTTCGTCTGACTCGTCAATTGTGCCATCATTCATCTCATCTTCTTGGATTTCTGTTTCTAGAACATCGACGACATTTTGGAGAGAGCTATATTTTTCATGGGATGTCTGCATCTCTGGTGACGCTATATTTCCTTCTGGTTTGTCATAAACATTCGATGATGTTGCAGTGGCAACATAGTTCTCGTCCAATTCACTTTCAAGCTGACCAGCCAAATCAGAAGTGTTAAATACATCCACTACATAGTCTATAGCATCATGTAGAGCACTCTCAGGAGATTCTGGTGCTTTTGAATTGGTAGCAATAATGGCATTGATCTCAAAATGTTCATGCTCCGAAGCATCCTTATCATGCGCTACATTTGATAAGGCTTGCTTCTGGTATGTTGCCATAGTTACCTCTGACTCTTGAACATCTTGTAGTGTTGATGAGATATCTTCTACTGCTGGTTGGAACATGTCAGTGTTGGGTGTGTTCATATAACCATAATCTGAGGTTGACAAAGAGTGAGCACTGTGATACAGTTGAACAGATGCAGTTTCATCATCGGTTTCTGTGGAAGATTTATCATCAGTGCACATTTGTTCGGACACTGCCAGCACAGGTCTGTAAGCTGATAAGGAGGGGATGCCAGACTCAAGCTGTCCCTCAGGACGAGTATCCTTTTTAACTGCCGATAACAAGTCAACTTCATGCAAAATGGGGGAAACATCATTTGTTTTTGGTTCGCCAGATGATGCAGAGTTAACTTCAGTAAGATCCATTGTCTCAGCATCCCCATCCTTAGCATCAAGAGCAATGGAATCCTTGGGAAGACTGGATGGGCACTTGTTGTCCACTGTATCAAATGTAACAGGTGCATCTGACTGAATTTGTCTGACATCTATAACCCCTGTGTCTGCTCCCTCTACATCTTCTGGGATATTGTGCAAGGAGTTCAGTATATCAGCTAACCGGTACTCCTGTTCTTGAGAAGCCAGAACTTCATTGACAATGTTTTCAGCAAGTTCATCTGCCAATCTTTCATCAAAGCTTGTGTGCATCTGTTCCTGGGATCCATGCATTTCGGAACCTGTATTTGAGATGCTGGAATCACGATGGCTCATGTTTATCTGTCCTGTGTAAAAGTCGTCACTTTCTTGACCTTGCTCTGTTGTATCCTGAGCTGCAACGATCTCAAAATCATCAAGATCACTTTCATAATTGTTTAAAACGACAGTAGAATCAGGGTGTTGCGGAGGATGTATTTCTGAGAACAACCTGTTTCCATGATGGTCGACATAATATAGAGTTTGTAGCCGGAACAGAACAGACTGATCACTCTCTGCATCAATGCTTGCATCTATTGGTGATGATTCTGTGCCATGTTCACTGTTGGCATCAATGCTTGCATCTATTGGTGATGATTTTGTGCCATGCTCACTGTTGGCATCAATGCTTGCATCTATTGGTGATGATTCTGTGGTACGCTCACTGTTGGCATCAATGCTTGCATCTATTGGTGATGATTCTGTGGTACGCTCACTGTTGGCATCAATGCTTGCATCTATTGGTAATGATCCTGTGGCATGTTCACTGTCTGCATCAATATTTGCATCTATTGGTAATGATCCTGTGGTACACTCACTGTCAGCTTTGGTCCTGGCATCTGTTGTTGATGAACTTCTGTGGCATTCACTGACGACATTAATGTTCACATATGTTGCTGACCCTGTGGCATGCTCGCTGTAGACATTGATGCTTGCATCTGATTCTATTCCACGGAGCAAAGATAGGGCTGTTTCTTGAGTGTACATTTCTGTCTTGGCTAGATCTTTGGTCTCAAATGCTAGAGTGTTTACATCAGAGTCTGAACCAAGCTGCTTGTCAATAGAGTTTCTGACCTGGAACTGAATATTGTCCAAGTCTGGAATGTCAATGATATCAAATTCTTCGCTTGAAAATCCTAGTGAGGCCAACATGGTAGACTCGTCTATGGCATTGCTGTCTGATGTTGCGTATGTTACCAATGTAGGTGATTCTCCAGAAGACTCATCTGCCAATGTGCTATCAGCATTCTCTGACCAGCTAATACCGTTGTCTTCACAGACATCTACTATTACTATTGATGAATGTGATGAAGTTGTTTCGCTTCTTTGTGACATTTTCTCTAAGACTGAATCACCATGTTCTTGTATGTCATTGTGTGTATTTGGTGTTTCATTATTTCCCATTGTTGTTTCACTTTCTACAAGCTTTTCACAATTAAAATACTCTTGTTCAAACTTATGAGTGATTTGTTCCCAGTGTTCTTCATCATCTGCTTTGCATTCAATTTGAGCTTGTGATCTTTCAATCATTATTGTTGAAAGCTCCTCCATTTGACATGTCTGTGCTGGCTCTTCATCTTTAAGAGATGGTTCTCTGTTATCAGATGCCTGAGCCACTTCTTCTAAATTACCCTCAAGCATATGTTCACTAGCATCACCTTGGCTACTCGACAAATCTCTCAATTCACTGGTTGTTGATCGCTTCTGGAAGTTCTCTTGGGATGAAGATTCTAGTCCTCGCTGAGAACACTCACTTTCAGATACTGCAGTTCCTGCTTCCCATAAAGATGGTGTTGGTTCCTGATATGCATTGTATTCTTCAGCAATGTTCTTTGTGCAACATTCTTCTGACTTTGGATCTGACGCATCAAGGTCTATAATGTCAACACCACTTTGCTTATACAAATCGCTACTAAATGTTCGGGCAGATTCATCATTCTCAGGCATTGCATTAACAGCGCAGTCCTCCTTACCATTTGAGATCAAATCATGCATTTCTTCTATTGATCGTTCAAGGATATCGTGGCCTTGTTGAATGTAAAGATCTGTTTCATCAGTTAGATCTTGTGACGTCATGTTTACAGACTGATTCATCGGGGAATTGAATGGTGCAACAGGCGTTTTTTCAATGTCTTCCATCTGGACTGTGATGGGTATACATGAAACATGGTCCTGAAATCGCATGAGAATGTCGTCTTCAAGTTCCCCAGCACTCGTTATTACAGCTGCATCTTCTGGATAACTAACCTTTCCAGAATTTGTTACCTCTTCGGGGTTCGATTCTTCAACATTCTCCACACCAAAGCTGGTGCTCATTTCATCTTTGTAGCTGACTTCAGACTGAGTATCAGACACAGATGTGCTTCTTCTGCTGGTTATGGCACCAAGCAGTGACATGATCTCATGGAGAATATCGTAGATCTCCTTCTCGAGCTGCTCTCTGTTCAGGTGGGATGGATCAGCACAGTCTTCTGGCACATGGGCGGTGGATTCTAGACTAGATCCACTCAATGTTCTGGCGGTGGTAGACACTCCAGGACTTGCTTCACGACTCTCTCTAAGTGATGGCGGGTTGGATTCTGACACAAGGACCTTTGGCCGGCCATATGTCAGGTTAGAAATTCTGAGAAACAAGAAGAATGAAGAAGAAATCATACACATTGCCCTTTGAAATATACATGAAATCGGTAGATCCCACAGTAGGACTGACAATTGTGCTGTCATTAAATATACCATAATATCATTTATGTAAAATGAGATGGAATTTATTTATAAGGACATACAATGAGAAAGAATTTAGATATAAGGAAATACGATTAGATGGAACTTAGAATTGAGGAAATAAAATTAGATGAAATTTAGATATAAAGAGATACAATGAGATGGAATTTAGATATAAGGAGACACAATGAGATGGAATTTAGAATTAAGGGAATACAATTTAGATATAAAGAGATAACATAACATGGAATTTAGATATAAGGAGATACAATGAGATATAATTTAGAATTCCTCTTGTTCTTTGACATTCGTCCTGAAAAAAACATTGTGACACATCTGATTTCAGCATGTCATTTTTGGGACCAAGTTTGCCTTTTCTCTTTTATCCCTAATCTCTTAGCCAGGCTGCATGGTTGCAGTCTGTTTCCAGGGCCTCCACTTGGAGGTGGAATAGGGTCTTGGTCAGATATGGGTCACTGACCCTGTTGCAAGTAGCCATCTATGAGTCGCTGGCTGCTATTAACTCATTGACTTCTGCATCTTTGGTCCCAATGTGTAACTATCGTTACCAAAGAATCTAACTTCATCTTGTAGATAGCAGAAATGTGTCCAATTGTGGTTTGATCTAACACCATCTCCTCAGTTCGAGCATCCCTACTGTCTCTCCAACAGCTGTCTGTATATACTTCCTAGCATTCACAAACTCAACAATCCTGACAGACCCATTGCTTTGGCTTGCTATTGTCTTACTGAACTTTTATCTGACTTCCTTGACATCAGCTTCCAGCTTCTGGTTGAGGATCGACTCACGTTCCTTGAGAACTAAGAGCAACATCAGGGTCACGAAAATGTACAGTCATCCACATGGAAAGGTCCAATAAGAATTATAGTTACATGATGGGAGAGAACAATATTAGAAACATAGAAAAGGATTGGGGACCTAGGTGTTATAATAGATTATACAGGTAAGATGCTGGAGCAAGTCCAGTTGGCAGTATAAAAGGTTAATGCAATGCTGGGTATAGTTAAAGGAAACATTACATATAAGAGCAAGAAAGTGATAGTCAAACTATATAAATAATTGTTGAGATCTAAATTAAAGTACTGTATTCAAGTGTTGAGTTCTTGTCATGAAGTGGGTATAGACATGCTAGAAATGATACAAAGAAGAGCCACAAAGATGATCGTGGGATTCCAGAATTATAGTTATGAGGAAAAACTAGTCTGCACTGTCTATAACAGAGAAGAATTTGAGGTGATTTAATACAGGTTTATAAATTAACCAATGGAATGGATAAATCAGACTATACCAAGTTTTTAAAAGTTCAACCGGCTTCAAGAACAAGATGGCACAGCTTCAAATTGTTTAAATACTGGTCCAGATTAGATATTAGGAGATATATTTTTAGTCAGAGAGTGGTGAATGCTTGGAATGCATTATTGCCACAGGATATGATGGTGGCATGGTCAGTTAATGCATTAAAAAATAGATTGAATGATCACTGTTATTTTTAGTATGGTTGTAAACAGACTCTGTAGAGCCTTCTAAATCAGTAAAATGAAGTTAAGTTAAGTTAATATATTGACCAAGACCCCCACCTTTTGCTCTCGCCATGTACTTGAAAACAGATTGTGGAACAGTATTCTGACTAATGACGTGCGAGACAACACTGTCATCCCGATAATAAAGAGCTTACTGAGGAGTCACACATTGCACTACAGCCAGGAGGAACCAGGTTAACTTTCTCAAACATGCCTTGAAATGTAATGCAGGAAAACTGATAGTGGGATTCTGGAATTATAGTTATGACGAAAACACTGCCTACAGTGTCTAGAAAAGAGAAGAATTCGAGGTGATTTAATTCCGGTTTATAATATAATCCATGGAACGATAAATTAGGCTATAACAAGTTTTTCAAAATACAGCCACTTACTAGAGCAAGAGGACACAGCTACAAATTAATTAAAGAAAAGTCCATATTCGATACTAGGAAATGTTTCTTCAGTCAGAGAGGGGTGAATGCTTGAAATGCATTGCCACAGGAAATAGTAAACGCAAAGGCAATTAATGCATTAATGAATAAATTGGATGTACATAATTTTTAGATCAAGTGAAGTAAAATAACCTGGTTGTAAACACTCTTCAGAGCCTTCTAAACCAGTATAAAGAAGTAAAGTAAGAAGACCAACTGGAACATGCCACCAAAGAAGAGTGAAGAACTCAGTAGAAGTAGGTCAATGACAAGACAAAACAATGACTAACAAAATCCATTTTGCTGAGTTGATGTACTTACTCTTGCATAATTTCAGCAGCGGATAGTGTCCCTTGTTGCAGCTCATGCGCCATCTTCTCAGCCAGTGTGTCTAGAGCTCCGATAACGTCCATGTGGCAAAGGTCAATGTCGCAGCTGACCCGACGTGAGAATGAAGTCATCACAGAGTGGACCTCAGCAAGTTGCACAGCGTAGTCATCGCGTGAAAGAATAGCGACTTCGTCAGGTGTGTCTGCAATGGAATCATGACAATCAAGCTATTATATTAGATGTGTGATACAAGGGACAGTCATTAATTAAGTAACAGCAAGTTTATTATAAAGTGCATTGAATAGTATGTACAATGGAAAATCTTATTTCAGGACATAAAGTGGCTTTATAGTGATAATCCATGTAGAGATTGTGATGATCGAGCAGCATGTGCATGCGCAGTATAGTGTACAACTTGGCTGACCCACTGCCGACTTGCACAAGGGGGAAGAACACTGAGACATTATTCGTTTTTTGTGGTTGTTGTTTGAAATGCCCACAATGGGTAGGTTTACTCTTTTGTGCGCCCTGCAAAGGACGTCAAGTGGTGGATTGCGGTAGCTTGCCTCACACCCCCAGCATGTTCGGTTGTGCTATGCTTGGCTTCATTTTCTTGTCGCTTACCACTACGGGGATTACATCAATCCCTCATTCTGTAAGCTAGGCTTCTATTAAAATAGCCCATTTCCAAGGAGGGCTATGTGGAAACCGAGGTGAGGGTATTGCCAGTATATTTTGCCTGACCCTGACTAACATGTCTGACCAGTATGTTGTGCCTGACCAGATGGTAACCTTCCTCCCCTAGTTTGTAGGTTATGAAACCTTCTTAAATCTATAGAAGAATAAAGCATCAGTATGCAGATGTTATGTTGGAGGAGAGTTTCAGATTTTAAAATAGAAAACAGAGCATCATTGATGAACTGCGGCATGGGAAACCAACAAGCATGGCAACTGACACAGTGAAACAGCAGTCAGCTCCTCTTGTCTTCATAAGAGAAATTTTTCCCAAGCACGACTTAAAATTTGACTAAATAGGGTTGTGCATGGGGCCAGCAACCGTATCATGTAAAATTATTGCTTTGAAATGGACATTACAAATGTTTGGATACATGCTTCTTTTAATTGATTCACTTCATATAGCTGATATATTGGCTTGGACTTTTGTTGCCATACTTATATTTAAAATCTCTGAATAATAACTTGCCCTAAATTTACAAATACACGTATATTATTTTTAACCGGGAGTTCTACCTGGCATCAAACATACATACCTGATTGAATACCAGGATGTAGAGATTTAGAGAGTTTTACATTTCAAAATATATGTGACGATAAGTCTACAATTTTCTGGAGTGAAAGAGTTAAATGAATTAAGGTCAGGTGACGGCTTCAATAATAGATTTTTAAAAATTAAGTGAATCAAACAATCAATCAGATTTACAACTATTTATGATGATATAAATGTCCGCTTACCTTCCACTGTTTCATCCTGCTCCACTACGTTGGCTGTAGGTCTTGCGTTTCGTGCTTGAATTCCAGAAAACACAGAGGGTGCGTTGTCTGCGAACAGAAGTGTATCTCCATCACATGTCACTGCCGCTGAACCAGAATGATAATCTTCACAGATTGTTTCGCAATATGTTGCTGTGTCTCTGCTACTTCTCAGCGTTGCATCTTCTGTTGCATAAGAATTTGATGTTGTTGCCTTCATACGAGAAACCTCTTCTTTCGCATCAGTTGCTTCTGCGTGTTTCTCCAAGTGAATGTGTTTTTCAAATATCTCTTTGGTTACTCCCTCATCTTCTATTGAGAATAATTCTTCTGCTTCTTTGGTAGAAGTTAATGAACCTTCTTCGTGATCAAAGTCAGCTTCAGTAAGTTCTTTGAGTGTGGCTTTTTCATATTCGTCTTCTATGTCATCTCTAGTTGTGGTGAGCAATTCAGCCTCAGCTGTTCTTAAAAAGGACTGATGTTCTGACACTTTCAAATAGGATTCGATTTCTGTCAGAACATCACTTTGGTATGCATCCTTTGAGTTCTCTTGTTTTACTCCATCATTTTCTGCACAATGTGGACTTGTTGATTTGAGTAATGTTGATATTTGTATATTCTCTTCATGTATTAGTGGCCTGGTGTTTAAATTTGTTTGCACTTCATTTACACTAGGACAAGTCATCTCTTCATTTTCTTGTGTTTGCGTTTCTGTTTCAATTCCGTCACTTTCAGTTTCATTTGTGACGACGTTTTCATGTGTCTTAGCTTGGCTTGCATATAAATCTATGTCCATTACTTCGTTATCTGTTATGACATTTTCAGCAGTTTCATTTATGTCCTCCACAGTTTCTGTATGAGTGGGAGGGAGATGTTCAATTGTATCCACGTCCAGACTTATAACTAAATTTTCTGATCCAGAAATGTTTTCAAACGAGCAGCGGGCAATTTCTTCAGTGATCTTTCCTTGGTTTGTATCTGAGTTCACATAATTGTTCCATTCACTGTCAGAATAATTTTGAGGAATTTCAGGGTCTGCCCAGGCTGTGTCAATGTTATTAATGCTGACAGGAGCTACGACTTCATCTTTTCCTATAACAGTTTCTACATCAGCTGAGCTCAAATCTGTGTCTGTTTCACTGGCTGCTTCAGATGCACATGAATCTGTTCTGTTGTTAGGGTCAAATGAAGTACCTTCTTGGGATATGTTCATATATGTTTCTGAGCTCTTCTTTTCTAGAGGAAAAAAGGCAGGATGAGTTAGATTATCTTCGAAGCTGACCTTCTGAGGAATATCTCGGATGAGTAAACATTCTATGTCTTGTAAAATGGACTGGCTGTCCGGAGTTTCATCGTGTAAAGTCTCCCTGGAAATGTTCGTCTCCGTTCTAGCCAAGACCGTAGTAGATTGTGATGCTGGTCTCAGTTTGTGAAGCGTTGTTTCCTCTATGACATGCTCAATTCGATGCTCTTTGCGATCAATGTAAGACAAAACCTCAGAAATTTGATAAACCTCATCAGTCTCTAGCTTGTATTCTTTATGATCTATGGCAGCCAAAGCTTCAATCATTTCATGAGTGTCTTCTAGTGGTCCTGATTTGGTTTCTTTTGACAGATCATTTGACCCAGTTTTGGTTGCTGTTGATGATATCTGAATCCACTCCTCATTGCTGGTGAAATCAGTGTCACTAACAGCAAGCCCTTCTGGCATGTCGGGGAGACGATTTTCGGTTGAAAGCTGGTCTTGGTGAGAAGTATTTATCTCTGTCGCTTGCAGATCTGTATCACTCTGACTCAGAGATTCTCTAGCATCGTAAAACTCATCTTCAAACTGGGAGTTGTCTACGGTGTAAAAGGCTTCAGAGTTGATCTTCTTAAGCGATGCAAGTTTTGGCTGTCCACTGGATTGGGCGTCTCCTGAGTCGGCAATGTCCTGGAAGCTGACATGTTTAGGTGGGTTGTAAGCACAATGTTGTGTATATCTAAGAATACTACTGTGGAAGCTCAGTTCACCTTCTCTGATGAGTGTACTAGATGACATCTCTGCAGATGTTTGATATTCTCTGTCTGAATTTATTTGTTGTTGGTAATTTTGCTGTTCATCTTCTGATAGCTGTTTTTTACCTTCCTGCTCCACATCTGGCAGTTCATTCTCTTTGCAGCTTTCTTCCGGATATTGACGCTTAAATTGTTGTCCTTCTTCTTTGTCTTTGTCTTCATATTTTTCCTCATCATCTTCTTCTTCTTCACTGTCTTTTTCATTTTCCTTTTCTTGAGTATATTTTTGCTCTTCATATTGTAGTTTTTCTGTTAGCTGATGCTGTGACAGGATTAGTCTTTGTTGTCTATCTTCTTCTTCCTCTTCTTCTTTTTCTTCTTTCCAATGTGATGTTTCTTTTAGCTTTCCTATATCTTCTTCTTCATCTGATTCTTGTTTTTGATTGTCTTCATCATCTTGTCTGTCGCTTTCCTCATCATTGCTGTTGTCGCTTTCTTCATACAGTAGTTTATTCTCCTTATTTTCAACATGGCCCTTCTGGAACATAAGTTCAGTTAGTGATTTGTAAAATGGATTGTCATCATCATCTTCATCAGCTTCTTCATCTGCCATTTCATCATGCTTTTGTTTAGCATAATGTGTATGATGAAGCGGCTCATTTGATTGTTTTTCTTCAACTTCTCCTTCATTTTCTTCTTTTTTAGCTTCATCATCTTCATAGTCAAAATCCTCATTATCTTCTTGTTCATTTTCAGAATGCTGTTTGTGAGGCACCAGTTCTTCTGCTTCTCTTCTGTCTTCCCCTTCTTCTGATTCTTCTTCTTCCTTGTCATAATCATCATTTTCATCATCACTATCGTCATCTTCTTCTTGTTCTTCCCTAACTTTTTCAGCATACTGTTTATAATGCAACTGTTCAGCTTGTTCTGCTTCTTCCTTTTCACCTACATCTACTTCCTTGCCCTTTTCTTTCTCATCTAGCTGTTCTATTTCAGCAACTTCTTTCAGATGTAGAACTTCAGGGTATTGCTTTTCTTCTTGTTCATCTTCTGCATCTACATATTCTTCTTCTTTTTCTTGTTCATTTTCAACAAAGTCTGTCAGTACTTCAAACTGTCGTTTTTGTTCTTCATCTTGAACTTCTTCGAATGCCTCATAATTTTGTTGAAGTTCTTGTTCGTTAAGCTGTTGTCTATACAGCTGATCCAAAGTATTTATTTCTTCTCTGTCTTGCTGTAATTTATTGTCATCACGTTCTATGCTACTGGGTAGCTGCTCCTGACTCATCACTTTAGAATGTTGTAGTTCTTGTTCAACTTGGACTACCACTTTGTCGTGTGGTTGTGGTGTATCGCGACGCTTGAAATAGTCTTTATCTTCTACTCTCTCGTCATCTTCTGATTTCACATCTTCCTCTCCTGCCTTGTTTTCATCTCTTGGTTTGTGTTGTTCTGTTTTCTGAGAAACTATTTCAGTATACAGCTTGCATGTATCTCTATCTTCATCGACTTCTCCATCTTCTTCTTCCTCTGATTCTTCTGTTGAATCTACTTCTGACTCTTCTGTTTCTTCTTCTTCTTCATCGCTGCCTCCTTCTATGCCTGGCTGATGCAAAGTTGCATTCTGCAGCTTGATTTTCTCATCTTCTGTTTTATCTTCATTGACTTCTTCATCTTCTACTTCTGATTCTTCTGTTTCTTCTTCTTCTTCTTCTTCAATGCTGCTTTCTTCTATGCCTGGCTGTGTTGTCTGATGCAAAATTGTATTCTGCAGCTTTATTTCCTCTTCTTCTGTTTCTTCTTCATTGACTTCTTCATATCCTTCTTCTTTCACTTCTAATTCTTCTGCTTTCTCTCCTTCTTTGCTGATGTCTTCGTCTTTGTCTGCTTGTGTTTCCAGACGTAAAATGTTATTCTGCCGTAGTACTTCTTCTTTGTGTTTTCCTGATTCTTCTTCTTCCTCTTCATCTTCTTCTGTTTCTGTTTCATCTCTCTCTTCATCATCTCTGTCTATTTTGTTTGACTGTGTTTCCTGAGATACAATTTCTTCTTTTTCATCTTTTGTTTCTTTATCTACTTCGTCATTGTCTTCTTCTTTTTCTGATTGTATTTTCTGATGTAATATTTCAGTTTCCTGCTTTATTTCTTCTTCATCTTCTGTTTCTTCTTCTTCTTCATCCTCATCCTCTTCTGATTCTTCTTTGTCTAACTGTGTTGTCTGGTGCAATATTGTATCCTTCTGCTTTACTTCAGTTTCTTCTTCACTTTTGTCATAATCATCTTCATATTCCTCTTCTGATTCTTCAGCTTTGTCAGCTTCTTCATCGTTGTTGGGTTGTTGTTCTAGCAGTTGCTTCTCCTCCACAACAACTTCAAGCACTTGTTGTTTTTGTTGAGCTTGTTCTTCATAAACGCCTTGCTGTTCTTGATAGTTCTGAACAAGAAGATCTTTTTCTCGTATGTGTAAGACTTCGACCGAACTGTCATCATCTATTTTGTCGCTAAGCTGCTGATCCTGATGTGTCGAATCCAATTGTTGACGTTCATTTTGTTGGTGTTCATCTTCTTGTTTATCTTGTGTTTGAGTTGTACTAAAAGTGAGATCACCTTCTCCTGCTTCTTCACTATCTTCTTCTATTTTTGCACCTTCTTCTTTATCTTGTGTTTGGGAAGAACTGAAAGTGAGTTCACCTTCTTCTGTTTCTTCACTATCATCTTCTTCACTCTCATTTTCTTCATTATCTTCTTCTTCACTTTTATCTTCTTTATCTTGGGTTTCAGTAATGCTAAAACCGAGATCACCTTCTTCTGCTTTTTCACTATCTTCTTTTTTATCATGTGTTTGAGGAGTACTAAAAGTAAGATCACCTTCTTGTACTTCTTTATCTTGTCTCTGGGTAGAACTGAAAGTAAGATCAATTTTTTCTACTTCTTCTTTATCTTTCATTTGAGTAATGCTGAAACTGAGGTCACCTTCTTCTGTTTCTTCACCATATTTTTCTTTATCTTGTCTCTGGGTAGAACTGAAAGTAAGATCATCTTCTACTACTTGTTCTTTATCTTGTGCTTGGGAAGAACTGAAAATGAGTTCACCTTCTTCTGCTTCTTCACTATCATCTTCTTCATTATCTTCTTCTTCACTTTTATCTTCTTCACTATCTTCTTCTTTATCTTGTGTTTGAGTTATACTAAAAGTGAGATCACCTTCTCCTGCTAATTCACTATCTTCTTCTTCACTATCATCTTCTTCACTATCTTCTTCTTCACTATCTTCTTCTTCACTATCTTCTTCTTTATTTTGCGTTTGAGTAATGTTGAAAGTGAGATCACCTTCTTTTGTTCCTTCATCAAATTTTTCTTTATCCTGTGTTTGGGTAGAAAGGAAAATGATATGACATGCTTTTGTTCCTTTGCCATATTCTTCTTTATCTTGTGTTTGAGTTGAACTAAAAGTGAGATCACCTTCTTCTGCTTCTTCACTATCTTGTTCTTCACTATCATCTTCTTCACTATCTTCTTCTTTATCTTGTGTTTGGGTAGTATTGAAAGTTAGATCACCTTGTTCTGTTCCTTCATCATACTTTTCTTTACCTTGTCTCTGGGTAGAACTGAAAGTTAGATCACCTTCTTTTCCTTTTCTGCCATCTTCTTTATCTTGTGTTTGGGTAGTATTGAAAGTAAAATCATCTTCTTCTGCTTCTTCAGTATCATCTTCTTCACTATCATCTTCTTCACTATCATCTTCTTCATTATCTTGTGTTTGGGTAATGCTGAAAGTGAGATCACGTTCTGCTTCTTCAGTATTTTCTTCTTCACTATCATCTTCTTCACTATCTTCTTCTTCATTATCTTCAACTTTCTCTTCATTTTCTTCTTCTTCTACCACTTTCCCTTTTTCATCTTGCTGTTCTTGATTCAGGCGCACTTTTTCCGTTTGCTGCTTTTGTTCGTTTTCTGAATATATTTCTTCTGCACCTTCTCTACTCTTTTTGCCTGTATCATCTTCGTCATTGTAAATACTTGGTTGATCTTGTAGTTGTTTCTTTCCCGTACTCAATTCTTCATTCTGCTGATATTGCTGTTCTTGTCCATAAATATCCTGGTGCTGTAGGAAATGCTGAATTCGACTATCATCATAATCTTCTTCTTCAGCTTCGTTGTCTTCTCTCATCCCATAGTTATCTGCATGCTCTATTGCGCTTGACAATGGCTCCCTGTCTGTGAAATCGAAACTGGAGCCATCATCTACCATAGAGTGTGAATTCAGTACAGTGATTTTAGAATTGAGCTCGGAGACAGCCAGCAGTGTTGTAGTGTTGTCACAGATTTTCTCGAACTGTATTTCATTTAGAAAAACTGCTTCTGGACTGCTGTGTCGGATGACTCCTGTATTGGCCGAACCAACATCTCCAAGCTCTATCTCATTGATGGGAAGAAAACTTTCTTCAAAAACTGGAAGATTTTCAGGACCTGAGTTTGAGCGGCTGCTTTTATCTTTAATTTTTTCATGATCTTTGTCATCTGCGACAGACAATGGGCTTTCTGGTCTATTCAGTAAATGCTTTGATGGATTCACAATATACTCCGTCTCTATCTCCTCGGCAAACGTGAGATTATTCACCATCCCATAAGCTTCTAGCATTTTGACTACATTTGGGTCAATGGATTCCAGAGACTCAATAGATGATATTGAGGGTTGATGTCTGTCTCGTCCGATACCCGAACTGTGACTACCTGTTTCGTCAGTGATGCCAAATACTTCTAGCATATCATGATATCCATCTCTAGCGGACTTCTTTCTGCTAGAAGAAATTCTCTGTTCTTGATTTATTTTTGTGCTATCATCGACGTTAAATTGTGAGGTCTGCTGTGCCTTTTCGGGTACTTCTAAAACTTCCTCCCGCCCACACATTTCTGCAAAATCGATGTCGTTGTTATCAGCAAATGATTCATAAAAATCGTTAATGTATTCTTGAACAGACACATTGTCATTACTAGGTTTACTATCAGAGCGCGCTTGCAGTATTGGCTTAATGAAGTCATCATCCAGAGCTTCGGGACTCAACGGTCTATTCATGGCATCAGCTTTGGGGCTCAATGGTCTATCCATGACATTAGTTTCTATGACATCTGGAACCACAACCTCCATCTCCTCACAGTCAGAGAGTGCGTTGAGCCACTCAAGACATTTAAGTGTGTCACGATCTATCCCTTCATGCGATGGTGCCTCATGTCCCCATAAACATGTCTGTGTTTGTTGTTGATTTCCATGTTCATCAAATTCCTCAACCACTTTATCGGTCAGACTGACGATACTTTTTGTATTTAAAACAGCAGGTGTAATCTCCACAGCAGAAAGGTAATCAGAAGCATGGTCTTCCTGCGGCTCTTTTATTTGTGACTGTAGTTCTTGTTCTTGAAACTCTTCTACTTCTGACTGTGGTTTTAGTTCTTGTAACTCTTCTACTTCTGACTGTAGTTTTAGTTCTTGTAACTCTTCTACTTCTGAGTGTGGTTTTAGTTCTTGTAACTCTTCTACTTCTGACTGCAGTTCTTGTTCTTGTAACTCTTCTACTTCTGACTGCAGTTCTTGTTCTTGTAACTCTTCTACTTCTGACTGCAGTTCTTGTTCTTGTAACTCTTCTACGTCTGACTGTAGTTTTGGTTCTTGTTCTAGTAACTTTTCTACTTTTGACTGTAGTTTTGGTTCTTGTTCTTGTAGCTCTTCTTCCTGTGTCTGTACTTCATGTTCTTGTTCCAGCGACTCTACTTCCTGTGATGGTGACTCACTTTTCACTAAATCATATTGTATTCTTTGACCAAATACACCTTCCTCCAACTCTTCACTGTGTGTAACTTCGAGACTGATGACACCTTCACTGTTTGAAACTACAGGTGTAAACTCTGGAAGTAACGGATCAAACTTAATTTCTTGGTCTTCCCATACCTCATCAACTTGTGAATGTAGTTCTGGTTTTTGTTGATGTAGCTCTTCAAGCTCTGATGTTATCTCATGTTCATGTACCTTTATTTCTTCATTATCGAGACTGATGATACCTTCAGTATTTGAAAAAACTGGTGAAAATTCTAGAAAAGAAGTATCAAAAGAAATTTCTTGGTTTTCCTGTACCTCTTTATATTCCGGTGATTGTATTTCATGTTCTTGACTCTGGAGCTCTTCTACTTGTGAATGCAGTTCTGGTATTTGATCCTGGAACTTTTCATCTTGTGGTTGTAGGTCTTGTTCTTGTTCCTGTAAATCTTCTTCTTGTGGTTGTAATTCAAGTTCTTTATCCTCTGATTCTCCCTCTTCTTCATCATCGAGACTGATGACACCTTCACTATGTGCAACAACTGGTGTGAATTCAAGAAGAGCAGGATTAAATTTAATTTCCATGTCTTCCACAAGACCCTGAACTTGTGACTGTAATTCAGATTCTTGTTCTTGCAACTCTTCTTCTTGAGATTGAACTTCTAGTTCTTGTTCTTGCAACTCTTCTACCTGTATTTGAAGTTCTGGTTCTTGTTCTTGGAACTCTTCTTCTTCTGACTGAACTTCTGGTTCTTGTTCTTTGAACTCTTCTACTTGTTTTTGTTGAGGTTCCTGCAACTCTTCAACTTCTTGTTTTAGTTCTGGTTCCTGTTCTTGAAGGTCTTCTTGTGGCACTAATTCAGGTTCTTTGTCAACTGCTTCTTCATCTATTTCATCATCTAGACTGATGACACCTTCACTATGTGCAACAACTGGTGTGAATTCAAGAAGAGCAGGGTCAAATTTAAATTCTTGGTCTTCCACTACTTCCTGATCCTGTGACACTGGCTCATATTCTTGCCCATGCAACTCTTCTACTTGTGACTGTAGTTCAGGTTGTTTGTCTGTTGCTTCTTCATCAACTTCTTTATCGATACTGATGAAGCCTTCGACATTTGAAACAACTGGAGTAAACTCTAGAAGAGACGGGTCAAATGCAATTTCTTGGTCTTCCTCTACACCCTGATCTTGTGACTGTAGTTCAGGTTCTTGCAACTCCTCTTCTTGTTTCAGTTCAGGTTGTTGTAGCTTTTCTTTTTGTGTCTCTAATTCAGGTTCTTTGTCTGTTGATTCTCCCTCTTCTTCATCATCTAGACTGATGACACCTTCACTATGTGCAACAACTGGTGTGAATTCAAGAAGAGCAGGGTCAAATTTAAATTCTTGGTCTTCCACTACTTCCTGATCCTGTGACACTGGCTCATATTCTTGCCCATGCAACTCTTCTACTTGTGACTGTAGTTCAGGTTGTTTGTCTGTTGCTTCTTCATCAACTTCTTTATCGATACTGATGAAGCCTTCGACATTTGAAACAACTGGAGTAAACTCTAGAAGAGACGGGTCAAATGCAATTTCTTGGTCTTCCTCTACACCCTGATCTTGTGACTGTAGTTCAGGTTCTTGCAACTCTTCTTCTTGTTTCAGTTCAGGTTGTTGTAGCTTTTCTTTTTGTGTCTCTAATTCAGGTTCTTTGTCTGTTGATTCTTCATCTACTTCATCGATATTAATGACACCTTCACTATGTGCAACAACTGGTGTGAATTCAAGAAGAGCAGGATTAAATTTAATTTCCATGTCTTCCACAAGACCCTGAACTTGTGACTGTAATTCAGATTCTTGTTCTTGCAACTCTTCTTCTTGTGATTGAAGTTCTGGTTCTTGTTCTTGCAACTCTTTTACAGGTGATTGAAGTTCTAGTTCTTGATCTTGGAACTCTTCTACTTGTGATTTTAGTTCTTGTTCTAGCAACTCTTCTACTTGTGATTGAAGTTCTGGTTCTTGATCTTGGAACTCTTCTACTTGTGATTTTAGTTCTTGTTCTTGCAACTCTTCTTCTTGTGATTGAAGTTCTGGTTCTTGATCTTGGAACTCTTCTACTTGTGATTTTAGTTCTTGTTCTTGCAACTCTTCTTCTTGTGATTGAAGTTCTGGTTCTTGATCTTGGAACTCTTCTACTTGTGATTTTAGTTCTTGTTCTTGCAACTCTTCTTCTTGTGATTGAAGTTCTGGTTCTTGATCTTGGAACTCTTCTACTTGTGATTTTAGTTCTTGTTCTTGCAACTCTTCTTCTTGTGATTGAAGTTCTGGTTCTTGATCTTGGAACTCTTCTACTTGTGATTTTAGTTCTTGTTCTTGCAACTCTTCTACTTGTGATTGAACTTCTGGTTCTTGTTCTTGGAACTGTTCTTGAGATTGAACTTCTGGTTCTTGTTCTAGCAACTCTTCTACTTGTGATTGAAGTTCTGGTTCTTGATCTTGGAACTCTTCTACTTGTGATTTTAGTTCTTGTTCTTGCAACTCTTCTACTTGTGATTGAAGTTCTGGTTCTTGTTCTTGAAACTCTTCTTCTTCTGACTGAACTTCTGGTTCTTGTTCTTGGAACTGTTCTTGAGATTGAACTTCTGGTTCTTGTTCTAGCAACTCTTCTACTTGTGATTGAAGTTCTGGTTCTTGATCTTGGAACTCTTCTACTTGTGATTTTAGTTCTTGTTCTTGCAACTCTTCTACTTGTGATTGAAGTTCTGGTTCTTGTTCTTGAAACTCTTCTACTTGTGATTTTAGTTCTTGTTCTTGAAACTCTTCTACTTGTGATTTTAGTCCTTGTTCTTGGAACTCTTCTTCTTGTGACTGAACTTCTGGTTCTTGTTCTTGGAACTCTTCTTCTTGTGACTGAACTTCTGGTTCTTGTTCTTGGAACTCTTCTTCTTCTGACTGAACTTCTGGTTCTTGTTCTTGCAGCTCTTCTACTTGTTTTTGTTCAGGTTCCTGCAACTCTTCAACTTCTTGTTTTAGTTCTGGTTCCTGTTCTTGAAGGTCTTCTTGTGGCACTAATTCAGGTTCTTTGTCAACTGCTTCTTCATCTACTTCATCATCTAGACTGATGACACCTTCACTATGTGCAACAACTGGTGTGAATTCAAGAAGAGCAGCATCAAATTTAAATTCTTGGTCTTCCACTACTTCCTGATCTTGTGACACTGGCTCATATTCTTGCCCATGCAACTCTTCTACTTGTGACTGTAGTTCAGGTTGTTTGTCTGTTGCTTCTTCATCAACTTCTTTATCGATACTGATGAAGCCTTCGACATTTTGAACAACTGGAGTAAACTCTAGAAGAGACGGGTCAAATGCAATTTCTTGGTCTTCCTCTACACCCTGATCTTGTGACTGTAGTTCAGGTTCTTGCAACTCTTCTACTTGTGATCGAACTTCTGGTTCTTGTTCTTCCAACTCTTCTACTTGTGTTTTAACTTTTGGTTCTGGTTCTTGTAACTCTTCTTCTTGAGATTGAAGTTCTGGTTCTTGTTCTTGCAGTTTTTCTACCTGTATTCGAAGTTCTGGTTCTTGTTCTTGGAATTCTTTTTGTGATTGAACTACTGGTTCTTGTTCTTTGAACTCTTCTATTTGTTTTTGTTCAGGTTCCTGCAACTCTTCAACTTCTTGTTTTAGTTCTGGTTCCTGTTCTTGAAGGTCTTCTTGTGGCTCTAATTCAGGTTTTTTGTCAACTGCTTCTTCATCTACTTCATCATCGAGACTGATGACACCTTCACTATAGGCAACAACTGGTGTGAATTCAAGAAGAGCAGGGTCAAATTTAATTTCTTGGTCTTCCACTACTTCCTGATCTTGTGACACTGGCTCATGTTCTTGCTGCTGTAACTCTTCAACTTGTGACGGTAGTTCTGGTTCTTGTGCGTGTAGCTTTTCTTCCTGTGGTTGTAATTCAGGTTCTTTGTCCACTGTGTCTTCATCTACTTCATCATCTAGACTGATGACACCTTCACTATGTGCAACAACTGGTGTGAATTCAAGAAGAGCAGGATCAAATTTAATTTCCAGGTCTTCCACTACACCCTGATCATCTTGTGACTGTAATTCAGATTCTTGTTCTTGTAACTCTTCTACTTGTGCTTTTAGTTCTTGATCTTGCAACTGTTCTTCTTGTGATTGAAGTTCTTGTTCTTGTTCTTGGAACTCTTCTACTTGTGGTTTTAGTTCTTGTTCTTGGAACTCTTCTACTTGTGATTGAACTTCTGGTTCTTGTTCTTGCAACTCTTCTACTTTTTTTAGTTCTGATTCTCGTTCTTGAAGGTCTTCTTGTGATTGTAATTCAGGTTCTTTGTCTATTGCTTCTTCATCTACTTCATCATCTAGGCTTATGACACCTTCACTATGTGCAACAACTGATGTGAATTCAAGAAGAGCAGGATTAAATTTAATTTCCAGGTCTTCCACAAGACCCTGAACTTGTGACTGTAATTCAGATTCTTGTTCTTGCAACTCTTCTTCTTGTGATTGAAGTTCTGGTTCTTGTTCTTGCAACTCTTTTACAGGTGATTGAAGTTCTGGTTCTTGATCTTGGAACTCTTCTACTTGTGATTTTAGTTCTTGTTCTTGCAACTCTTCTACTTGTGATTGAAGTTCTGGTTCTTGTTCTTGGAACTCTTCTTCTTCTGACTGAACTTCTGGTTCTTGTTCTTGGAACTCTTCTTCTTGTGTTTGAAGTTCTGGTTCTTGTTCTTGCAACTCTTCTTCTTGTGATTGAAGTTCTGGTTCTTGATCTTGGAACTCTTCTACTTGTGATTGAAGTTCTGGTTCTTGATCTTGGAACTGTTCTTGAGATTGAACTTCTGGTTCTTGTTCTAGCAACTCTTCTACTTGTGATTGAAGTTCTGGTTCTTGTTCTTGAAACGCTACTACTTGTGATTTTAGTTCTTGTTCTTGCAACTCTTCTACTTGTGATTGAAGTTCTGGTTCTTGTTCTTGAAACTCTTCTACTTGTGATTTTAGTTCTTGTTCTAGCAACTCTTCTTCTTGTGATTGAACTTCTGGTTCTTGTTCTAGCAACTCTTCTACTTGTGATTGAAGTTCTGGTTCTTGTTCTTGAAACTCTTCTACTTGTGATTGAAGTTCTGGTTCTTGTTCTTGAAACTCTTCTACTTGTGATTTTAGTTCTTGTTCTAGCAACTCTTCTTTTTGTGATTGAACTTCTGGTTCTTGTTCTAGCAACTCTTCTACTTGTGATTGAAGTTCTGGTTCTTGTTCTTGAAACTCTTCTACTTGTGATTTTAGTTCTTGTTCTAGCAACTCTTCTTCTTGTGATTGAACTTCTGGTTCTTGTTCTTGGAACTGTTCTTGAGATTGAACTTCTGGTTCTTGTTCTTGGAACTCTTCTTCTTGTGATTGAACTTCTGGTTCTTGTTCTTGGAACTCTTCTTCTTCTGACTGAACTTCTGGTTCTTGTTCTTGGAACTCTTCTTCTTGTGACTGAACTTCTGGTTCTTGTTCTTGGAACTCTTCTTCTTCTGACTGAACTTCTGGTTCTTGTTCTTGGAACTCTTCTTCTTGTGACTGAACTTCTGGTTCTTGTTCTTGGAACTCTTCTTCTTGTGATTGAACTTCTTGTTCTTGTTCTTGGAACTGTTCTTGAGAATGAACTTCTGGTTCTTGTTCTAGCAACTCTTCTACTTGTGATTGAAGTTCTGGTTCTTGTTCTTGAAACTCTTCTACTTGTGATTTTAGTTCTTGTTCTTGAAACTCTTCTACTTGTGATTTTAGTTCTTGTTCTTGAAACTCTTCTACTTGTGATTTTAGTTCTTGTTCTAGCAACTCTTCTTCTTGTGATTGAAGTTCTGGTTCTTGTTCTTGAAACTCTTCTACTTGTGATTTTAGTTCTTGTTCTAGCAACTCTTCTTCTTGTGATTGAACTTCTGGTTCTTGTTCTAGCAACTCTTCTACTTGTGATTGAAGTTCTGGTTCTTGTTCTTGAAACTCTTCTACTTGTGATTTTAGTTCTTGCAACTCTTCTTCTTGTGATTGAACTTCTGGTTCTTGTTCTAGCAACTCTTCTACTTGTGATTGAAGTTCTGGTTCTTGTTCTTGAAACTCTTCTACTTGTGATTTTAGTTCTTGTTCTAGCAACTCTTCTTCTTGTGATTGAACTTCTGGTTCTTGTTCTTGGAACTGTTCTTGAGATTGAACTTCTGGTTCTTGTTCTTGGAACTCTTCTTCTTGTGACTGAACTTCTGGTTCTTGTTCTTGGAACTCTTCTTCTTCTGACTGAACTTCTGGTTCTTGTTCTTGGAACTCTTCTTCTTGTGACTGAACTTCTGGTTCTTGTTCTTGGAACTCTTCTTCTTCTGACTGAACTTCTGGTTCTTGTTCTTGCAGCTCTTCTACTTGTTTTTGTTCAGGTTCCTGCAACTCTTCAACTTCTTGTTTTAGTTCTGGTTCCTGTTCTTGAAGGTCTTCTTGTGGCACTAATTCAGGTTCTTTGTCAACTGCTTCTTCATCTACTTCATCATCTAGACTGATGACACCTTCACTATGTGCAACAACTGGTGTGAATTCAAGAAGAGCAGCATCAAATTTAAATTCTTGGTCTTCCAATACTTCCTGATCTTGTGACACTGGCTCATATTCTTGACCATGCAACTCTTCTACTTGTGACTGTAGTTCAGGTTGTTTGTCTGTTGCTTCTTCATCAACTTCTTTATCGATACTGATGAAGCCTTCGACATTTTGAACAACTGGAGTAAACTCTAGAAGAGACGGGTCAAATGCAATTTCTTGGTCTTCCTCTACACCCTGATCTTGTGACTGTAGTTCAGGTTGTTTGTCTGTTGCTTCTTCATCAACTTCTTTATCGATACTGATGAAGCCTTCGACATTTGGAACAACTGGAGTAAACTCTAGAAGAGACGGGTCAAATGCAATTTCTTGGTCTTCCTCTACACCCTGATCTTGTGACTGTAGTTCAGGTTGTTTGTCTGTTGCTTCTTCATCAACTTCTTTATCGATACTGATGAAGCCTTCGACATTTGGAACAACTGGAGTAAACTCTAGAAGAGACGGGTCAAATGCAATTTCTTGGTCTTCCTCTACACCCTGATCTTGTGACTGTAGTTCAGGTTCTTGCAACTCCTCTTCTTGTTTCAGTTCAGGTTGTTGTAGCTTTTCTTTTTGTGTCTCTAATTCAGGTTCTTTGTCTGTTGATTCTTCATCTACTTCATCATCTAGGCTTATGACACCTTCACTATGTGCAACAACTGGTGTGAATTCAAGAAGAGCAGGATCAAATTTAATTTCCATGTCTTCCACAAGACCCTGAACTTGTGACTGTAATTCAGATTCTTGTTCTTGCAACTCTTCTTCTTGTGATTGAAGTTCTGGTTCTTGTTCTTGCAACTCTTTTACAGGTGATTGAAGTTCTGGTTCTTGATCTTGGAACTTTTCTTCTTGTGATTGAAGTTCTGGTTCTATTTCTTGCAACTTTTCTTCTTGTGATTGAAGTTCTGGTTCTTGTTCTTGGAACTTTTCTTCTTGTGATTGAAGTTCTGGTTCTTGTTCTTGCAACTTTTCTTCTTGTGATTGAAGTTCTGGTTCTTGTTCTTGCAACTTTTCTTCTTGTGATTTTAGTTCTTGTTCTAGCAACTCTTCTACTTGTGATTTTAGTTCTTGTTCTTGTTCTTGGAACTGTTCTTGAGATTGAACTTCTGGTTCTTGTTCTTTGAACTCTTCTACTTGTTTTTGTTCAGGTTCCTGCAACTCTTCAACTTCTTGTTTTAGTTCTGGTTCCTGTTCTTGAAGGTCTTCTTGTGGCACTAATTCAGGTTCTTTGTCAACTGCTTCTTCATCTACTTCATCATCTAGACTGATGACACCTTCACTATGTGCAACAACTGGTGTGAATTCAAGAAGAGCAGGGTCAAATTTAAATTCTTGGTCTTCCAATACTTCCTGATCTTGTGACACTGGCTCATATTCTTGCCCATGCAACTCTTCTACTTGTGACTGTAGTTCAGGTTGTTTGTCTGTTGCTTCTTCATCAACTTCTTTATCGATACTGATGAAGCCTTCGACATTTGGAACAACTGGAGTAAACTCTAGAAGAGACGGGTCAAATGCAATTTCTTGGTCTTCCTCTACACCCTGATCTTGTGACTGTAGTTCAGGTTGTTTGTCTGTTGCTTCTTCATCAACTTCTTTATCGATACTGATGAAGCCTTCGACATTTGGAACAACTGGAGTAAACTCTAGAAGAGACGGGTCAAATGCAATTTCTTGGTCTTCCTCTACACCCTGATCTTGTGACTGTAGTTCAGGTTCTTGCAACTCTTCTACTTGTGATCGAACTTCTGGTTCTTGTTCTTCCAACTCTTCTACTTGTGTTTTAACTTTTGGTTCTGGTTCTTGTAACTCTTCTTCTTGAGATTGAAGTTCTGGTTCTTGTTCTTGCAGTTTTTCTACCTGTATTCGAAGTTCTGGTTCTTGTTCTTGGAATTCTTTTTGTGATTGAACTACTGGTTCTTGTTCTTTGAACTCTTCTATTTGTTTTTGTTCAGGTTCCTGCAACTCTTCAACTTCTTGTTTTAGTTCTGGTTCCTGTTCTTGAAGGTCTTCTTGTGGCTCTAATTCAGGTTTTTTGTCAACTGCTTCTTCATCTACTTCATCATCGAGACTGATGACACCTTCACTATAGGCAACAACTGGTGTGAATTCAAGAAGAGCAGGGTCAAATTTAATTTCTTGGTCTTCCACTACTTCCTGATCTTGTGACACTGGCTCATGTTCTTGCTGCTGTAACTCTTCAACTTGTGACGGTAGTTCTGGTTCTTGTGCGTGTAGCTTTTCTTCCTGTGGTTGTAATTCAGGTTCTTTGTCCACTGTGTCTTCATCATCTAGACTGATGACACCTTCACTATGTGCAACAACTGGTGTGAATTCAAGAAGAGCAGGATCAAATTTAATTTCCAGGTCTTCCACTACACCCTGATCATCTTGTGACTGTAATTCAGATTCTTGTTCTTGTAACTCTTCTACTTGTGCTTTTAGTTCTTGATCTTGCAACTGTTCTTCTTGTGATTGAAGTTCTTGTTCTTGTTCTTGGAACTCTTCTACTTGTGGTTTTAGTTCTTGTTCTTGGAACTCTTCTACTTGTGATTGAACTTCTGGTTCTTGTTCTTGCAACTCTTCTACTTTTTTTAGTTCTGATTCTTGTTCTTGAAGGTCTTCTTGTGATTGTAATTCAGGTTCTTTGTCTATTGCTTCTTCATCTACTTCATCATCTAGGCTTATGACACCTTCACTATGTGCAACAACTGGTGTGAATTCAAGAAGAGCAGGATTAAATTTAATTTCCATGTCTTCCAGAAGACCCTGAACTTGTGACTGTAATTCAGATTCTTGTTCTTGCAACTCTTTTACAGGTGATTGAAGTTCTGGTTCTTGATCTTGGAACTCTTCTACTTGTGATTTTAGTTCTTGTTCTTGCAACTCTTCTACTTGTGATTGAACTTCTGGTTCTTGTTCTTGGAACTGTTCTTGAGATTGAACTTCTGGTTCTTGTTCTAGCAACTCTTCTACTTGTGATTGAAGTTCTGGTTCTTGTTTTTGCAACTTTTCTTCTTGTGATTGAAGTTCTGGTTCTTGTTCTAGCAACTCTTCTTCTTGTGATTGAAGTTCTGGTTCTTGTTCTTGCAACTCTTTTACAGGTGATTGAAGTTCTGGTTCTTGATCTTGGAACTCTTCTACTTGTGATTTTAGTTCTTGTTCTTGCAACTCTTCTACTTGTGATTGAACTTCTGGTTCTTGTTCTTGGAACTGTTCTTGAGATTGAACTTCTGGTTCTTGTTCTAGCAACTCTTCTACTTGTGATTGAAGTTCTGGTTCTTGTTCTTGAAACTCTTCTACTTGTGATTTTAGTTCTTGTTCTTGCAACTCTTCTACTTGTGATTGAAGTTCTGGTTCTTGATCTTGGAACTCTTCTACTTGTGATTGAACTTCTGGTTCTTGTTCTTGGAACTGTTCTTGAGATTGAACTTCTGGTTCTTGTTCTAGCAACTCTTCTACTTGTGATTGAAGTTCTGGTTCTTGTTCTTGAAACGCTACTACTTGTGATTTTAGTTCTTGTTCTTGCAACTCTTCTACTTGTGATTGAAGTTCTGGTTCTTGTTCTTGAAACTCTTCTACTTGTGATTTTAGTTCTTGTTCTAGCAACTCTTCTTCTTGTGATTGAACTTCTGGTTCTTGTTCTAGCAACTCTTCTACTTGTGATTGAAGTTCTGGTTCTTGTTCTTGAAACTCTTCTACTTGTGATTTTAGTTCTTGTTCTAGCAACTCTTCTTCTTGTGATTGAACTTCTGGTTCTTGTTCTAGCAACTCTTCTTCTTGTGATTGAACTTCTGGTTCTTGTTCTTGGAACTGTTCTTGAGATTGAACTTCTGGTTCTTGTTCTTGGAACTGTTCTTGAGATTGAACTTCTGGTTCTTGTTCTTGGAACTCTTTTTGTGATTGAACTTCTGGTTCTTGTTCTTTGAACTCTTCTACTTGTTTTTGTTCAGGTTCCTGCAACTCTTCAACTTCTTGTTTTAGTTCTGGTTCCTGTTCTTGAAGGTCTTCTTGTGGCACTAATTCAGGTTCTTTGTCAACTGCTTCTTCATCTACTTCATCATCTAGACTGATGACACCTTCACTATGTGCAACAACTGGTGTGAATTCAAGAAGAGCAGGGTCAAATTTAAATTCTTGGTCTTCCAATACTTCCTGATCTTGTGACACTGGCTCATATTCTTGCCCATGCAACTCTTCTACTTGTGACTGTAGTTCAGGTTGTTTGTCTGTTGCTTCTTCATCAACTTCTTTATCGATACTGATGAAGCCTTCGACATTTGGAACAACTGGAGTAAACTCTAGAAGAGACGGGTCAAATGCAATTTCTTGGTCTTCCTCTACACCCTGATCTTGTGACTGTAGTTCAGGTTGTTTGTCTGTTGCTTCTTCATCAACTTCTTTATCGATACTGATGAAGCCTTCGACATTTGGAACAACTGGAGTAAACTCTAGAAGAGACGGGTCAAATGCAATTTCTTGGTCTTCCTCTACACCCTGATCTTGTGACTGTAGTTCAGGTTCTTGCAACTCTTCTACTTGTGATCGAACTTCTGGTTCTTGTTCTTCCAACTCTTCTACTTGTGTTTTAACTTTTGGTTCTGGTTCTTGTAACTCTTCTTCTTGAGATTGAAGTTCTGGTTCTTGTTCTTGCAGTTTTTCTACCTGTATTCGAAGTTCTGGTTCTTGTTCTTGGAATTCTTTTTGTGATTGAACTACTGGTTCTTGTTCTTTGAACTCTTCTATTTGTTTTTGTTCAGGTTCCTGCAACTCTTCAACTTCTTGTTTTAGTTCTGGTTCCTGTTCTTGAAGGTCTTCTTGTGGCTCTAATTCAGGTTTTTTGTCAACTGCTTCTTCATCTACTTCATCATCGAGACTGATGACACCTTCACTATAGGCAACAACTGGTGTGAATTCAAGAAGAGCAGGGTCAAATTTAATTTCTTGGTCTTCCACTACTTCCTGATCTTGTGACACTGGCTCATGTTCTTGCTGCTGTAACTCTTCAACTTGTGACGGTAGTTCTGGTTCTTGTGCGTGTAGCTTTTCTTCCTGTGGTTGTAATTCAGGTTCTTTGTCCACTGTGTCTTCATCTACTTCATCATCTAGACTGATGACACCTTCACTATGTGCAACAACTGGTGTGAATTCAAGAAGAGCAGGATCAAATTTAATTTCCAGGTCTTCCACTACACCCTGATCATCTTGTGACTGTAATTCAGATTCTTGTTCTTGTAACTCTTCTACTTGTGCTTTTAGTTCTTGATCTTGCAACTGTTCTTCTTGTGATTGAAGTTCTTGTTCTTGTTCTTGGAACTCTTCTACTTGTGGTTTTAGTTCTTGTTCTAGGAACTCTTCTACTTGTGATTGAACTTCTGGTTCTTGTTCTTGCAACTCTTCTACTTTTTTTAGTTCTGATTCTCGTTCTTGAAGGTCTTCTTGTGATTGTAATTCAGGTTCTTTGTCTATTGCTTCTTCATCTACTTCATCATCTAGGCTTATGACACCTTCACTATGTGCAACAACTGGTGGGAATTCAAGAAGAGCAGGATTAAATTTAATTTCCATGTCTTCCACAAGACCCTGAACTTGTGACTGTAATTCAGATTCTTGTTCTTGCAACTCTTCTTCTTGTGATTGAAGTTCTGGTTCTTGTTCTTGAAACTCTTCTACTTGTGATTTTAGTTCTTGTTCTTGCAACTCTTCTACTTGTGATTGAAGTTCTGGTTCTTGTTCTTGGAACTCTTCTTCTTCTGACTGAACTTCTGGTTCTTGTTCTTGGAACTCTTCTTCTTGTGATTGAAGTTCTGGTTCTTGTTCTTGCAACTTTTCTTCTTGTGATTGAAGTTCTGGTTCTTGATCTTGGAACTCTTCTACTTGTGATTGAACTTCTGGTTCTTGTTCTTGGAACTGTTCTTGAGATTGAACTTCTGGTTCTTGTTCTAGCAACTCTTCTACTTGTGATTGAAGTTCTGGTTCTTGTTCTTGAAACGCTACTACTTGTGATTTTAGTTCTTGTTCTTGCAACTCTTCTACTTGTGATTGAAGTTCTGGTTCTTGTTCTTGAAACTCTTCTACTTGTGATTTTAGTTCTTGTTCTAGCAACTCCTCTTCTTGTGATTGAACTTCTGGTTCTTGTTCTTGGAACTCTTCTTCTTGTGATTGAACTTCTGGTTCTTGTTCTAGCAACTCTTCTACTTGTGATTGAAGTTCTGGTTCTTGTTCTTGCAACTTTTCTTCTTGTGATTGAAGTTCTGGTTCTTGATCTTGGAACTCTTCTACTTGTGATTGAACTTCTGGTTCTTGTTCTTGGAACTGTTCTTGAGATTGAACTTCTGGTTCTTGTTCTAGCAACTCTTCTACTTGTGATTGAAGTTCTGGTTCTTGTTCTTGAAACGCTACTACTTGTGATTTTAGTTCTTGTTCTTGCAACTCTTCTACTTGTGATTGAAGTTCTGGTTCTTGTTCTTGAAACTCTTCTACTTGTGATTTTAGTTCTTGTTCTAGCAACTCTTCTTCTTGTGATTGAACTTCTGGTTCTTGTTCTTGGAACTCTTCTTCTTGTGATTGAACTTCTGGTTCTTGTTCTAGCAACTCTTCTACTTGTGATTGAAGTTCTGGTTCTTGTTCTTGGAACTCTTCTTCTTGTGACTGAACTTCTGGTTCTTGTTCTTGGAACTCTTCTTCTTCTGACTGAACTTCTGGTTCTTGTTCTTGGAACTGTTCTTGAGAATGAACTTCTGGTTCTTGTTCTTGCAGCTCTTCTACTTGTTTTTGTTCAGGTTCCTGCAACTCTTCAACTTCTTGTTTTAGTTCTGGTTCCTGTTCTTGAAGGTCTTCTTGTGGCACTAATTCAGGTTCTTTGTCAACTGCTTCTTCATCTACTTCATCATCTAGACTGATGACACCTTCACTATGTGCAACAACTGGTGTGAATTCAAGAAGAGCAGGGTCAAATTTAATTTCTTGGTCTTCCACTACTTCCTGATCTTGTGACACTGGCTCATATTCTTGCCCATGCAACTCTTCTACTTGTGACTGTAGTTCAGGTTGTTTGTCTGTTGCTTCTTCATCAACTTCTTTATCGATACTGATGAAGCCTTCGACATTTGGAACAACTGGAGTAAACTCTAGAAGAGACGGGTCAAATGCAATTTCTTGGTCTTCCTCTACACCCTGATCTTGTGACTGTAGTTCAGGTTGTTTGTCTGTTGCTTCTTCATCAACTTCTTTATCGATACTGATGAAGCCTTCGACATTTGAAACAACTGGAGTAAACTCTAGAAGAGACGGGTCAAATGCAATTTCTTGGTCTTCCTCTACACCCTGATCTTGTGACTGTAGTTCAGGTTCTTGCAACTCCTCTTCTTGTTTCAGTTCAGGTTGTTGTAGCTTTTCTTTTTGTGTCTCTAATTCAGGTTCTTTGTCTGTTGATTCTTCATCTACTTCATCGATATTAATGACACCTTCACTATGTGCAACAACTGGTGTGAATTCAAGAAGAGCAGGATCAAATTTAATTTCCATGTCTTCCACAAGACCCTGAACTTGTGACTGTAATTCAGATTCTTGTTCTTGCAACTTTTCTTCTTGTGATTGAAGTTCTGGTTCTTGTTCTTGCAACTCTTTTACAGGTGATTGAAGTTCTAGTTCTTGATCTTGGAACTCTTCTACTTGTGATTTTAGTTCTTGTTCTAGCAACTCTTCTACTTGTGATTGAAGTTCTGGTTCTTGTTCTTGCAACTCTTTTACAGGTGATTGAAGTTCTGGTTCTTGATCTTGGAACTCTTCTACTTGTGATTTTAGTTCTTGTTCTAGCAACTCTTCTACTTGTGATTGAAGTTCTGGTTCTGGTTCTTGCAACTCTTCTACTTGTGATTTTAGTTCTTGTTCTAGCAACTCTTCTACTTGTGATTGAAGTTCTGGTTCTTGATCTTGTAACTCTTCTACTTGTGATTTTAGTTCTTGTTCTAGCAACTCTTCTACTTGTGATTGAAGTTCTGGTTCTGGTTCTTGCAACTCTTCTACTTGTGATTGAAGTTCTTGTTCTAGCAACTCTTCTACTTGTGATTGAACTTCTGGTTCTTGTTCTAGCAACTCTTCTACTTGTGATTGAAGTTCTGGTTCTGGTTCTTGCAACTCTTCTACTTGTGATTTTAGTTCTTGTTCTAGCAACTCTTCTACTTGTGATTGAAGTTCTGGTTCTTGTTCTTGAAACTGTTCTTGAGATTGAACTTCTGGTTCTTGTTCTTGGAACTTTTCTTCTTGTGATTGAAGTTCTGGTTCTTGTTCTTGCAATTTTTCTTCTTGTGATTGAAGTTCTGGTTCTTGTTCTTGCAACTCTTCTACTTGTGATTGAAGTTCTGGTTCTTGTTCTTGAAACTGTTCTTGAGATTGAACTTCTGGTTCTTGTTCTTGGAACTTTTCTTCTTGTGATTGAAGTTCTGGTTCTTGTTCTTGCAACTTTTCTTCTTGTGATTGAAGTTCTGGTTCTTGTTCTTGCAACTTTTCTTCTTGTGATTGAAGTTCTGGTTCTTGTTCTTGCAACTTTTCTTCTTGTGATTGAAGTTCTGGTTCTTGTTCTTGCAACTTTTCTTCTTGTGATTGAAGTTCTGGTTCTTGTTCTTGCAACTCTTCTACTTGTGATTTTAGTTCTTGTTCTAGCAACTCTTCTACTTGTGATTTTAGTTCTTGTTCTTGTTCTTGGAACTGTTCTTGAGATTGAACTTCTGGTTCTTGTTCTTGGAACTGTTCTTGAGATTGAACTTTTGGTTCTTGTTCTTGTGACTGAACTTCTGGTTCTTGTTCTTGGAACTGTTCTTGAGATTGAACTTCTGGTTCTTGTTCTTGCAGCTCTTCTACCTGTATTTGAAATTCTGGTTCTTGTTCTTGGAACTCTTTTTGTGATTGAACTACTGGTTCTTGTTCTTTGAACTCTTCTATTTGTTTTTGTTCAGGTTCCTGCAACTCTTCAACTTCTTGTTTTAGTTCTGGTTCCTGTTCTTGAAGGTCTTCTTGTGGCACTAATTCAGGTTCTTTGTCAACTGCTTCTTCATCTATTTCATCATCTAGACTGATGACACCTTCACTATGTGCAACAACTGGTGTGAATTCAAGAAGAGCAGGGTCAAATTTAATTTCTTGGTCTTCCACTACTTCCTGATCTTGTGACACTGGCTCATGTTCTTGCTGCTGTAACTCTTCAACTTGTGACTGTAGTTCTGGTTCTTGTGCGTGTAGCTTTTCTTCCTGTGGTTGTAATTCAGGTTCTTTGTCCACTGTGTCTTCATCATCTAGACTGATGACACCTTCACTATGTGCAACAACTGGTGTGAATTCAAGAAGAGCAGGGTCAAATTTAATTTCTTGGTCTTCCACTACTTCCTGATCTTGTGACACTGGCTCATGTTCTTGCTGCTGTAACTCTTCAACTTGTGACGGTAGTTCTGGTTCTTGTGAGTGTAGCTTTTCTTCCTGTGGTTGTAATTCAGGTTCTTTGTCCACTGTGTCTTCATCTACTTCATCATCTAGACTGATGACACCTTCACTATGTGCAACAACTGGTGTGAATTCAAGAAGAGCAGGATCAAATTTAATTTCCAGGTCTTCCACTACACCCTGATCATCTTGTGACTGTAATTCAGATTCTTGTTCTTGTAACTCTTCTACTTGTGCTTTTAGTTCTTGATCTTGCAACTGTTCTTCTTGTGATTGAAGTTCTTGTTCTTGTTCTTGGAACTCTTCTACTTGTGGTTTTAGTTCTTGTTCTTGCAACTTTTCTACTTGTGATGTTAGTTCTTGTTCTTGGAACTCTTCTTCTTGTGATTGAACTTCTGGTTTTTGATCTTGGAACTCTTCTACTTGTTTTAGTTCTGGTTCTTCTTGAAGGTCTTCTTGTGATTGTAATTCAGATTCTTTATCTACTGCTTCTTCATCAACATCATCATATAGACTGAAGACACCTTCACTATGTGGAACAACTGGTGTGAATTCAAGAAGAGCAGGATCAAATATAATTTCCAAGCTTTCCAGAACACTCCGATTATGTGATTGTAATTCAAGTTCTTGTTTATTTGCATCATGATCGAGTTGTTTATTGAGACTGGTGAAACTTTTGGCATTTGGAACAACTGGAATAAAATCTAGAAGAGAAGGATCAAATACAATTTCCTTGTCTTCCTCTACACCCTGATCCTGTGACTGTAGTTCAGGTTCTTGTACCTCTTTTACTTGTGTTTCGATGTTTTGTGTTTCTATTTCAGTTCTTAGTGTTTCCTGATAGAAACTGTACTCTTGATTTTCTGGTTCATTAACTTCTTGTTCGAGCTCACAAGTCTGTTGTTGTCCTTTCAATTCTGTCTCTTGAATTTGCATTCTTTGGTTGCAGGATTCAGGATCCTGCGCACCATCATGCAACTGTGCTTCGTTTGACTGCGTGTATTTGCCAGGAATGTGTAAATCTAGCTTAGCCCCGAATCCAAACACTAAAGACATCCTTCGTTCTTCTTCTTGCATAGTTTCCCATTCATCTTTTTCTGCTGCATGCTGGAAATCTACTTCTGATGAGGTGAATTCTTCTTGATTGCAAACCTCGATATGATTTCCAAATTTGAGTGGCTGTGTCATAGGTACGTTCTGTTGATTTTGTGAGATGACATCAGATACCGTATCCTCCATGTAAACAAATATTTCGTCATCACTTGAAACATCCCCTGTGTCAGATTCACTCGCAGAAAGATCAATTTCGGACCTTTCAAGCTTCTTCAATATATCATTGTCTTCAGAACTACATGGCTGATTTGTGATATTGTCATTTCTAGCGTGGTCACTAGAGTCTGACACTGTTCTCATCCAACGTGGCAAAAACAAATCTTCTAATGGCACTGGTGAAACAGTCTCAGAGTAAGAAGTATCATGGACTGAATTTGTTGACGATGACCTCAGAGTTTGTTTGTCAGAAACTGACAGTGCTACAAATGAACCCATTGGTTGTCCTTGTTCCACTGAGTCTTTCCTTGTTTTAGTGTCCAAAAACATTTCTTCGCTCAAATCAAATATTTCTGCTGAGAATTTTTTCTTAATAATCGTAATCTTGCATTCTGGTTCTTTTTCATCGTCCCCACATTCTTCATCTTTTAACTCTTCCTCGTCAGACATTTGTTCTACCTCGCTTGTAATGAGTTCACATTTTTCATCACTAATAGGATGTTGAGTTTGTTGCTTTTGATCCCATTCTACGCTCTTTTCCACAACATACCGCTGTTTACATTCGTCAACAGTTACCAACTCTTGTTTTTTTGCCAGATCGTCTTCATCTTCGTTTTCAGTTGACGTAAATACATTTGTCACTTGATTAACACCAGCACGAGATTGCTGTTGCTTTGTTTCATCCCTTCTTTCATCTTCTTGTATTTCTTTGTGTCTTTTTTCTTTTTCTACTTCATCACCATCTTCATCTTCATTGTCTCTTTCTTTTTCATTATCTATTTTTTCTTCCATGCTTTCAACTGACGTTTCACTTTTCAATTGGTCAACAGAAATCTCAGTTTGTGGCTGCTGTATTTCTTCTCTTCCACTTTCTTCCTCTTCTTCTTCTTCATCATAATCTTCCTCATCTTCTTCCTCTTCTTCATATTCAACTTTTTCTTTCATGCTTTCAGCTGACGTGTCACTTTTCAATTGGTCAACAGGAATCTCTGTTTGTGTTAGCTGTATTTCTTCTTTTCTGCATTTCTTCTCCTCCTCTTCTTCTTGTTCTTGTTTTTGTTCTTCTTCTTCGTAATCTTCTTCATCTTCAACTTTGTCATTTTTGCTTTCAGTTGAAGTGTCACTTTTCAATTGGTCAACAGGAATCGTAGTTTGCGGTTGCTGTATTTCTTCTCTTCTCCTTTCCTCCTCCTCCTCTTCTTCTTCTTCTTCTTCATCTTCTTCTTCTTCAACTTCATCTTTCTTGCTTTTAGCTGACGTGTCACTTTTCAATTGGTCAACAGGAATCTCAGTTTGTGGTTGCTGTATTTCTTCTCTTCTGCTTTCCTCCTCTTCTTCTTCTTCTTCATAATCTTCTTCTTCTTCTTCTTCCTCTTCTTCATAATCTTCTTCTTCTTCAACTTTGTCCTTCTTGCTATCAGTTGCCCTGTCACTTTTCAATTGGTCAACAGGAGTTTCAGTTTGCTGTACTTCTTCTCTTTCACTGCCTTCTTCCACTTCTTCTTCTTCTTCTTCTTCTTCTTCTTCTTCTTCTTCTTCTTCTTCTTCTTCTTCTTCTTCTTCCTTCTCTTCTTCTTCATCATCAGCATAATGTTCTTCCTTTTCAACTTCGTCTCTTTTGCTTTCATCTGTTGTGTAATTTTTGAATTGATCAACATGAATCTCAGTTTGCTGTATTTTCACTCCTCTTCTTTCCTCTTCTTCTTCTTCTTCATCATAATCTGCATCCTCTTCCTCTATACCAATGTCTTTATCTTCTATGTTTTCCATTAAAATGTCACTTTTCACCTGGCCTGCAGAATCCTGATTTAGCAGATGCTGGTTTTCCTCTTTTTCAGCCTCTTCTCCAACAATGTGACCATGTTTATCATCCATACTTTGCTTCAATTGTTGTTCTTTGACTTCTTCTTTTGCCCCGTCATCATCATCTTCATGTTCCTTCCTTTCATCATCAATGCTTTCAGGTGACCTTGGGAAACGTTTACTCGAATCAACAGGCAAATGAGTTTCCTGAGGCTGTGTTTCTTCTTCTGCTTCTTCTTCATCCCTCTCGTCTTCTTCTTCTTCTTCTTCTTCCTCCTGCTCTTCTTCTTCTTCTTCTTCCTCCTTCTCCTCTTCTTCTTCACCTCCAACTTCGTCTTTCTTGCTTTCGGCTGACGTTTCACTTTTCGAATGATCATCAGGAATCTCAGTTTCCAGTTGCTGTATTTCTTTTCTTCTGCTTTCCTCCTCCTCTTCTTCTTCTTCTTCTTCTTCTTCTTCATTTTCAATTTCATTGTTCTTGCTACCAGCTGCCCTGTCACTTTTCAATTGGTCAACAGGAGTCTCAGTTTGCTGTATTTCTTCTCTTATGCTTTCATCCTCTTCTTCTTCCTCTTCTTCATAATCTTCTTCACCAACTTTTTCTTTCATGCTTTCAACGGATATGTCACTTTTCAGTTGGCCAATAGGAATCTCAGTTTGCGGTTGCTGTATTTCTTCTCTTCTGCTTTGATCTTCTACTTCTTCCTCTTCTTCATAATCTTCTTCATCTTCAACCTTGTCCTTTTTGCTATCAGCTGCCCTATCACTTTTCAATTGGTCAACAGGAGTGTCAGTTTGGTGTATTTCTTCTTCTTTGCCTTCCTCTACTTCATCATCATCATCTTCTTCTTCTTCTTTGCCTTCTTCTACTTCATCATCATCTTCTTCTCCTCCTTTGCTTTCTTTTCCATTATCAATTTTCCGCAGCTCATTTTCAACTTCATCAACAAGGACATGCAATTGCAGTTGATGTTGTAGTTGATATTGTTCCAACTCTTCTTCTTCTTCTTTTCCTCCTCCTTCTTTTGTATCTCTCTCTTCTTTGTTTAATCCACTGTCCCCATCGTGAACAAGAACCTGCATCTCTGTTGGCTGCTGTTGACTTTCAGCTGGCCCTACTTCTACTTCCTGCCACTCATCTTCCACAACCTCAACTGAAGTCAACTCACTTTCAACTGCATCAACAGGGCTCGGTGCTGGATATAGTTGTCTTTCATACTCTTCTTCAGTTTCATCTACAAATTGTTGTTGGTCATCTTCGTCATATGAATCCTCTTTTTCCTTGTTATCTACTAAAAACAGATCGCTTTTTTCTTCTTCAAGAACATTCAATTGCTTTTGTTGTTTTTGGTGTTGTTCCTGTATTTCTTCTTCTTCTTCCTTTTCTTCTTCTTCCTTTCCATCTTCATTTTCTTTATTATCTTCTATCACGTTTTCAGCAATATCATCTTGTCTTAATACATCATCAACTTGAGGCACATTTAGAAACTCTTTGTGCCTGCTCTCCTCAGAGGGAAATGTTGTTTGCTGTCTTTTACTCATGCCTTCGTCACTATGTTCCAAAACTTGGCCTCGTCCATCTATGTGGAAAATCTGCTTTTGTTTTTCTTCATTAATCTCATCGCTCATATCATCTTCCATTTTACTTGTCTTCTCTTGGTTACTGAAGGCCAGGTTCTCCATTTGGAACTGAGCCACCTGCGGCACTTCAGAAGGTACAATTTCTTCATCTTTGTTCCTGAAACTCTGAGCATCAGTTTTCTCATCTGTGATACTAGATGCAATGTTTTGTTCTATAATATATTCTCGAACACTTTGATGAAAGAATGTGAAGTTTGACGTTTCTGGTGTTGTCGTTGTTTCCCAGGAATCTTCACAATCTATTTCATTATTTTCGAGAAAGCTTCTTTCAATCGAAGAGAGTGACTCTGACAGAAAGTTTAGCTGTATTTCATGGCCACATGCGTATTGTTCCAGTATAGACTCAGTTGATATGCCATTGGATGTGCCAGTGCTGTATTGTCTATAAGCAACATCATCAGTTTCAGTGGTGTATTGTCTACCAACAAAGTCATCAGTTTCAGTGGTGTATTGTCTACCAACAAAGTCATCAGTTTCAGTGGTGTATTGTCTATCAACAAAGTCATCAGTTTCAGTGGTGTATTGTCTACCAACAAAGTCATCAGTTTCAGTGGTGTATTGTCTACCAACAAAGTCATCAGTTTCAGTGCTGTATTGTCTACCAACAAAGTCATCAGTTTCAGTGTATTGTCTACCAACCAAGTCATCAGTTTCAGTGTATTGTTTACCAACAAAGTCATCAATTTCAGTGTATTGTCTACCAACAAAGTCATCAGTTTCAGTGTATTGTCTACCAACAAAGTCATCAGTTTCAGTGTATTGTCTACCAACAAAGTCATCAGTTTCAGTGTATTGTCTACGAACAAAGTCATCAGTTTCAGTGTATTGTCTACGAACAAAGTCATCAGTTTCAGTGTATTGTCTATCAACAAAGTCATCAGTTTCAGTGTATTGTCTACCAACAAAGTCATCAGTTTCAGTGTATTGTCTACCAACAAAGTCATCAGTTTCAGTGTATTGTCTACGAACAAAGTCATCAGTTTCAGTGTATTGTCTACCAACAAAGTCATCAGTTTCAGTGCTGTATATTTCTGGTGCATCTGATTCAATTGAAATCAGTTTTGGAGTTTCGTAAAGCTCCACACCCTCAGAGTAAATGTCCTCATCTCGAACAATTTCTGCGTCTGCAGTGTCGTTTTCATCTGAGGAATTACCTGTGAGCTCTACAGGTTCAAGTGCGAATGCACCATCAGAAGACTCTGGAGTGGTTGTCTGTAGCATTGGATTGATACACCTGTCTTCGGTATATTCAAAACTGAGAGATCTGTCAACAAAATAGGTGTCATTTCCTGTTAAAGACTTGTCACATTCTAAGTCACCTGATGCTGTAGGGAGCTGGTATTGAAAACCTATAGCATCTCTGAAGTCATTCTTCTGTGATGTAACTTCATCAAGAAAAAGCTCAGCTTCGTTTAGCACAATTTCACTTTCTGTTTCATTTGACAAAATAGTATCCCTCGTGATTGCTGCCTCAACTTCTTTATCCTTTGCTTCTTCTGTCAAGCCATCGAACCCATTCGGGATTACTTTTGCTTGGTCTGGATTGATGTCCTGCTGAAACTCATTTCCAAAATTAATGTCATTCTCGTTCTTGAAGCTTTCATGGAAGCTCTCAATAACTTGAGGCTTGTCGTCAATAGCGTCTGCATTTCCTTTCAGGACTGGTTTGATCCATTCATCATCAACCGCGTCCGGACTTGAGGGTCGGTTCATCACGTCAGTGTTGTCTGTGTCCACTTTTATCGTTTCAAGATCATCAGAAAGAGTCACCTTCCACTCAGGTATGTCTACGGTCTCATCAAAGTCAACGTATATTGAGTCAGAATTTATGGCATACCCATCACCATTAAGTACTGTGTCTTTTAAATCAACATTTGGTTCCTCAGCCTTCTCAGTGTCTTTGAAGTCTTCGTCAACCTGCTTCTCGTTTCTGTCGTCATCTTCGTGAGTAAGACCTTCAAACTTGCCCACAGCAGCATCGTCTTCTGATAATGTGTCATCACCAAACTCCACATCGTTGTCCTCTACGAAGCTTTGCTGGAATTCAAGTGTCGGGACTTCTTCTGGATGATGAGAAACAGGGGCGTTTTGTTCACTGCGCTGTAAAATTGGTTTTATCCATTCGTCATCGACTGCTTCCGGACTGGAGGGTCGGTTTATCGTGTCAGTGCTGCCTGTGTCCACTTTTGTCATTTCTAGTTCATCGGATAGAGTCACCTTCCACTCAGGAAGGTCAACGCTCTCTACAATGTCAACATGTGCCAAGTCAACATGTTCTAACTCAACAGACTTTTCAACATCAACTTCTGTGTCTCTCAAGTCATCGCTTGGATTTTCAATCATCTGCCCTTCTTCTTTGAAGTTTTTGTCCACCTGCTTCTCATTTCTGTCGTCATCTTCGTGAGTAAGACCTTCAAACCAGCCCAACACTAAGGCAGCTTCGTCGTCTGATAACGTGTCATCACCAAACTCAACATCGTTGTCCTCTACGAAGCTTTGTTGGAATTCAAATGTCGGGACTTCTTCTGGATGATGAGAAACAGGGGCGTTTTGTTCACTGGTCTGTAAAATTGGTTTTATCCATTCGTCATCGACTGCTTCCGGACTGGAGGGCCGGTTTATCGTGTCAGTGCTGTCTGTGTCCACTTTTGTCGTTTCTATTTCGTCAGAATGAGTCACCTTCCACTCGGGTACCTCTGTGGTCTCATCAAAGTCAACATGCTCTAACTCATCAGACTTTTCAACATCAACTTCTGTGTCTCTCAAGTCATCGTTTGGTTTTTCAGTAATCTGTCCAACTTCTTTGAAGTTTTTGTCGACCTGCTTTTCGTTTCTGTCGTCATCTTTGTGAGTAAGACCTTCAAACTTGCTCACAGCAGCATCATCTTCTGATAATGTGTCATCACCAAACTCAACATCGTTGTCCTCTACGAAGCTTTGCTGGAATTCAAGTGTTGGCACTTCTTCTGGATAATGAGAAACAGCAGCGTTTTGTTCACTGGTCTGCAAAATAGGTTTTATCCATTCGTCATCGACTGCTTCTGGACTGGAGGGCCGGTTTATCGTGTCAGTGCTGCCTGTGTCCACTTTTGTCGTTTCTAGTTCATCAGACAGAGTCACCTTCCACTCAGGTACGTCAACGGTCTCTACAATGTCAACATGTGCCAAGTCAACATGTTCTAACTCAACAGACTTTTCAACATCAACTTCTGTGTCTCTCAAGTCATCGCTTGGATTTTCAGTCATCTGCCCTTCTTCTTTGAAGTTTTTGTCCACCTGCTTCTCATTTCTGTCGTCATCTTCGTGAGTAAGACCTTCAAACCAGCCCAACACTAAAGCAGCTTCGTCGTCTGATAACGTGTCATCACCAAACTCAACATCGTTGTCCTCTACGAAGCTTTGCTGGAATTCAAGTGTCGGGACTTCTTCTGGATGATGAGAAACAGGGGCGTTTTGTTCACTGGTCTGTAAAATTGGTTTTATCCATTCATCATCGACTGCTTCCGGACTGGAGGGCCGGTTTATCGTGTCAGTACTGTCTGTGTCCACTTGTGTCGTTTCTATTTCATCAGAATGAGTCACCTTCCACTCGGGTACCTCTGTGGTCTCATCAAAGTCAACATGCTCTAACTCATCAGACTTTTCAACATCAACTTCTGTGTCTCTCAAGTCATCGTTTGGTTTTTCAATAATCTGTCCAACTTCTTTGAAGTTTTTGTCGACCTGCTTCTCGTTTCTGTCGTCATCTTCATGAGTAAGACCTTCAAACTTGCCCACAGCAGCATCATCTTCTGATAATGTGTCATCACCAAACTCAACATCGTTGTCCTCTACGAAGCTTTGCTGGAATTCAAGTATTGGCACTTCTTCTGGATAATGAGAAACAGGGGCGTTTTGTTCACTGGTCTGTAAAATTGGTTTTATCCATTCATCATCGACTGCTTCCGGACTGGAGGGCCGGTTTATCGTGTCAGTACTGTCTGTGTCCACTTGTGTCGTTTCTATTTCATCAGAATGAGTCACCTTCCACTCGGGTACCTCTGTGGTCTCATCAAAGTCAACATGCTCTAACTCATCAGACTTTTCAACATTAACTTCTGTGTCTCTCAAGTCATCGCTTGGATTTTCAGTCATCTGCCCTTCTTCTTTGAAGTTTTTGTCCACCTGCTTCTCATTTCTGTCGTCATCTTCGTGAGTAAGACCTTCAAACCAGCCCAACACTAAGGCAGCTTCGTCGTCTGATAACGTGTCATCACCAAACTCAACATCGTTGCCCTCTACGAAGCTTTGTTGGAATTCAAATGTCGGGACTTCTTCTGGATGATGAGAAACAGGGGCGTTTTGTTCACTGGTCTGTAAAATTGGTTTTATCCATTCGTCATCGACTGCTTCCGGACTGGAGGGCCGGTTTATCGTGTCAGTGCTGTCTGTGTCCACTTTTGTCGTTTCTATTTCGTCAGAATGAGTCACCTTCCACTCGGGTACCTCTGTGGTCTCATCAAAGTCAACATGCTCTAACTCATCAGACTTTTCAACATCAACTTCTGTGTCTCTCAAGTCATCGTTTGGTTTTCCAGTAATCTGTCCAACTTCTTTGAAGTTTTTGTCGACCTTCTTTTCGTTTCTGTCGTCATCTTTGTGAGTAAGACCTTCAAACTTGCTCACAGCAGCATCGTCTTCTGATAATGTGTCATCACCAAACTCAACATCGTTGTCCTCTACGAAGCTTTGCTGGAATTCAAGTGTTGGCACTTCTTCTGGATAATGAGAAACAGCAGCGTTTTGTTCACTGGTCTGCAAAATAGGTTTTATCCATTCGTCATCGACTGCTTCTGGACTGGAGGGCCGGTTTATCGTGTCAGTGCTGCCTGTGTCCACTTTTGTCGTTTCTAGTTCATCAGACAGAGTCACCTTCCACTCAGGTACGTCAACGGTCTCTACAATGTCAACATGTGCCAAGTCAACATGTTCTAACTCAACAGACTTTTCAACATCAACTTCTGTGTCTCTCAAGTCATCGCTTGGATTTTCAGTCATCTGCCCTTCTTCTTTGAAGTTTTTGTCCACCTGCTTCTCATTTCTGTCGTCATCTTCGTGAGTAAGACCTTCAAACCAGCCCAACACTAAAGCAGCATCGTCGTCTGATAACGTGTCATCACCAAACTCAACATCGTTGTCCTCTACGAAGCTTTGCTGGAATTCAAGTGTCGGGACTTCTTCTGGATGATGAGAAACAGGGGCGTTTTGTTCACTGGTCTGTAAAATTGGTTTTATCCATTCGTCATCGACTGCTTCCGGACTGGAGGGCCGGTTTATCGTGTCAGTGCTGTCTGTGTCCACTTTTGTCATTTCTATTTCGTCAGAATGAGTCACCTTCCACTCGGGTACCTCTGTGGTCTCATCAAAGTCAACATGCTCTAACTCATCAGACTTTTCAACATCAAGTTCTGTGTCTCTCAAGTCATCGTTTGGTTTTCCAGTAATCTGTCCAACTTCTTTGAAGTTTTTGTCGACCTGCTTTTCGTTTCTGTCGTCATCTTCGTGAGTAAGACCTTCAAACTTGCTCACAGCAGCATCGTCTTCTGATAATGTGTCATCACCAAACTCAACATCGTTGTCCTCTACGAAGCTTTGCTGGAATTCAAGTGTTGGCACTTCTTCTGGATAATGAGAAACAGCAGCGTTTTGTTCACTGGTTTGCAAAATAGGTTTTATCCATTCGTCATCGACTGCTTCTGGACTGGAGGGCCGGTTTATCATGTCAGTGCTGCCTGTGTCCACTTTTGTCGTTTCTAGTTCATCAGACAGAGTCACCTTCCACTCAGGTACGTCAACGGTCTCTACAATGTCAACATGTGCCAAGTCAACATGTTCTAACTCAACAGACTTTTCAACATCAACTTCTGTGTCTCTCAAGTCATCGCTTGGATTTTCAGTCATCTGCCCTTCTTCTTTGAAGTTTTTGTCCACCTGCTTCTCATTTCTGTCGTCATCTTCGTGAGTAAGACCTTCAAACCAGCCCAACACTAAGGCAGCTTCGTCGTCTGATAACGTGTCATCACCAAACTCAACATCGTTGTCCTCTACGAAGCTTTGCTGGAATTCAAGTGATGGCATTTCTTCTGGATGATGAGAAACAGTGACATTTTGTTCACTGGTCTGTAAAATTGGTTTTATCCATTCATCATCGACTGCTTCCGGACTGGAGGGTCGGTTTATCGTGTCAGTGCTGTCTGTGTCCACTTTTGTCGTTTCTATTTCGTCAGAATGAGTCACCTTCCACTCGGGTACCTCTGTGGTCTCATCAAAGTCAACATGCTCTAACTCATCAGACTTTTCAACATCAAGTTCTGTGACTCTCAAGTCATCGTTTGGTTTTTCAGTAATCTGTCCAACTTCTTTGAAGTTTTTGTCGACCTGCTTCTCGTTTCTGTCGTCATCTTCGTGAGTAAGACCTTCAAACTTGCCCACAGCAGCATCGTCTTCTGATAATGTGTCATCACCAAACTCAACATCGTTGTCCTCTACGAAGCTTTGCTGGAATTCAAGTGTCAGCACTTCTTTTGGATGATGAGAAACAGGGGCGTTTTGTTCAATGGTCTGTAAAATAGGTATTATCCATTCGTCATCAACCGCTTCTGGACTGGAGGGTCGATTCATCGCCTCAGTGCTGTCTGTTTCCACTTTTGTTGTTTCTAGATCATCGGATAGAGTCAGTTTCCACTCTGGTACGTCTACAATCTCTTCAAAATCAATGTGCGCTAAGTCAGAATTTATGGCATCCCCATCACCTACGGCTTCTGTATCTTTCAAATCACCATTTGGTTTCTCAGTCTTCTCTTTGTCTTTGTCGACCTGATTCTCGGTTCTGTCATCATCTTCATGATTCAGACCTTCAAACCACCACATCACTAAAGCAGCTTCAGCTTCGGTTAATGTGTTGTCACCGAACTCAAGATCGTTGTCTTCTATAAAGCTTTGCTGGAATTCAAGTACAGGTACTTGATCTGCATGATTCCAGGCAGCAGGGACGTTTTGTTCACTGGCATGCACAGTTGGTTTTATCCATTCGTCATCGACCGCTTCTGGACTGGCAGCCCTCGTCATGAGGTCATCGCTGGCAGCTGTGACTAGGTTTATCTCGACTTCGTCTGAGAATGTTCGATACCATTCTTTTGCATCAACTTGTGCAGTCTTGTCATTGTCTTTACGTGGTTTGTTGTACATATCTACTTCATTATCTGCGTCATCTGTTTGTGATCCTAGATCAGGATGGGTGCAAGTTTCCAACCTTTGATTGTCAATTAGCTCAGCAACACCAAACTCCACACCTTCACGGACTCCAGCAAAGCTACTTGAGAAACTTCCTGATGTTTCACGTGTTGGTGAATTTGGCGGTGTGGAAGTCTGGTGAAAATTATTCTCGAAAACAAGGTTAGCTGATTCTGTCTCATCAGAATCAGGACACTCGGTGCTAATGTTATATTGTAACCTTTGAGAGGGAATTACTGTATCAGATGGGGAACTCCAATCACTATATTTTGTTGACCTTAAATGATCTTCAAGCTGGGAGAACTTGTCTGATTGTAATGCTTCTGTTTCATGGCCTATGGTGTTTATGGACTCAATTGATTGAAAGCCATTTTGTGAGGTAGGGACATGCTTTGGAACTGTGAAACTCAATGTTGATACAATAGGCTTTATGAAACCAAGTACAGTCTCGTCTTCATGGGATGTGTCTCTAGGTTCAGTTCCCTGGTTGTTTTCAAATACACAATCAATTTCCCTAACAAATTCTTCCTTGTTGATGCCTTCATCCCCAAAGTCAACGATTTCCTGAACAAATTCTTCCTTGTTGATGCCTTCATCCCCAAACTCGACGATTTCCTGAACAAATTCTTCCTTGTTGATGCCTTCATCCCCAAACTCGATGTCATCAGAGGCATTAAAGCTGTCATTAAACTCTACAACCTGATTCTCACGCTCATCAGTCTCATCAAATATGTTACCAAGTTCTCTATACTGCTCCAGAATAGGAATGGCGTGCTCATCTGGAAGAGCTTCTGGACTTTCAGATCTGTTTGTTATTAAAGGATCATCCTTGGGAATTTTGATCCTTTCAGTTTCATGCCTGTCTGTGACTTGATCATCAAACCTTTCAGTTTCTTCCCTGTCTGTTACTTGATTATCAAACCTTTCAGTTTCATTCTTGTCTGTAACTTGATTATCAAACCTTTCAGTTTCTTCCATGTCTGTGACTTGATCATCAAACCTTTCAGTTTCATGCCAATCTGTGACTTGATCATCAAACCTTTCAGTTTCATGCCAGTCTTTGACATGATCATCAAACCTTTCAGTTTCATGCCTGTCTGTGACTTGATCATCAAGCCTTTCAGTTTCTTCCCTGTCTGTGACTTGATCATCAAACCTTTCAGTTTCATTCCTGTCTGTGACTTGATTATTAAACCTTTCAGTTTCATGCCTGTCTTTGACTCCATCATCATAATATAGAACATCTGAAACATTGCTCTGGGTTTCATTGGACTGCAACGTTTGATGAGTAATGGAACAACCATCTTCTCCTGTATAGCTTTGAGCTTCTGACTCTTCTAACAGAAACATTGTCTCATGGACCTCGTCTGGTGTGGCAAGCTGCTCGACATATCCTCCATACGGAATGGCAAGCAGCATGTCATCAGTGTAAGCCCCAGATTCTTGAAAGCTATCAGCTTCAGTGACACTAGTATCAGAGTCCATAGCTCCTTCCAAATTTTCGTTAGTGCCAAAAGCAGAATCTTCAACTTGTGATACCATCAGACCATCATCTAACTGTGTCTCCATTGAAGCTTGTGTAATGTCAGCAATTTGTGTCTGGTGTTCTCTTTCCAAATATTCTTGCTCTTCTTCCATTCCTGATGCAGGATCTGGTTTTTCAGACATGTTTACATTGTCCAGTTCATCTTCAATGAGAGAAATTTCAATTTGCTGGTCAACTTTCTGAAATGGAATTTCATTTCCTCTCATAGTTTCTACCATCACAACCAAACCCTTCGTTTGTGTCTTTTTGTAAAGAGAGTTCTCTTCCATTGCTGCTACCATCCATTCGTCTGGGTAGGAATCAGCTTCCTGAAGACTTGCCACATCCATCACTTCAAGTACCTCTTGGCTCGATACACGGTCATAATAGGAAACATATAATTCTTTGGGTTCTGCATCTTTATCACCAAGGAACAGAGCATTGTCTTGCATTTCTGTCACAGATTGTCCCAACAAATCATTGTCTGCACTACCGGTACGTTCTAGTGTAGCCTTTTCGATTTGGACAGAATCAGTGGACTCCTTTCCGGTGAGAAACAAATCGTGCGTAGTAGAAATCAGACGCTCAGTCTGCACGTGTTTGTATGATGAATCTGTCTGAATCATGGGCATCATCCATTCCTCTGGGAATGCATCCGACTCCTGTAGAAAGTCATCATTATAATCGTTGGTGGTACAAACTCTCATATAGGATTTCTCACGGTGTAGTTCTGTCCTTTCGTTGTCTATTTGAGGTGCTATTTGAGAATCAATACACGTTCCGAAGCTACTGCCTTGGTTCATTGCCTTCTCTTCTTCAGTTTCAGATTGATCCCTAACATGAGTTTCAAGGTCATGGAACATGGCTTCACTTGCATTGGCTGTGCTGGGAAGATCGTTCAATTCTTGCTGCTCATTCTGCTGTTGTTTGTGCCAGTTTTTATTATTTTCTTCTTCTTCTTCGTCTTCTTCATACTCTTCTTCATTCTCAGTCTGATCAGCAACATGAGACTGAAAGGCAAGACAACTCGTTTCACTTTCACTGTCCATGATGGGAAGAACACTAATTGCTTGATTTTCCTCTAAATGCTCTTTGTCGTCCTCCTCCTCTTCTTCCCAATCATCTTCATATTGGCTATCTTCATCACTCTTTTGATCATCTTCAAATGTTCTCGTTGATGACTCCTCTTGTTTCGTCACTACTAATACATGCACTTCCATATCTTCTTCGTGCTCTTTCTCTGCAACCTCCCTCTGAGTGTCTGCGTTGCTTTTGTCCGTGTCTTCCCTTCTGTGCTCATCACTTTCTCCAAGTGTGTTCTCACCTTCGTTGTTGTTTATTTCCGTATCTCTAAGTAGTTGTTGAGCATCAAGCATTGCCTTGCCTTCTGTGACTTTTCCATCATTCTCAACAGATTCGCTGATATCTGTTTCTACAATTTCTTGTTGTCCTAATGTCCTGGATTCAATCCGCACATTGTCTTGATCCACGTTTTCTTCTGGTGATGCTATTGTCTCTCCTTGATGCGCTTCTGCTTCTGTCTCCAAAATAATGTTCACTTCCTCTTTGTCTTCTGCCTCTTTCTCATTTTCTTTGTCTTTCGCAATATCGTTAACATTTCCTTTTGATGCTATGCTCTCATCTTCATTATCATCTTCCTCTTCATCATCATCATTCGTTGCTTGCTCATAATTTTCAATCTTTTCTGCTGATAACAGTTCTTGTTTTGTTTCTATTTCTGCATGAACTTGATCTAGGGATTCCAGCTTACCTCTCTGACAATCGTCTGCTGCTGTCGTCAGAATAATATCATCTACTGCTTCCTCGTGACTTTCTTCTACCTCTTCACTCACGTCTTCTTCTTCTTCTTCTCCTTCTTCTTCTTCTTCTTCTTCTTCTGCACTGTCTTCTTCATTACCTTGTTTAGTTGCATGTGTATGATCTACACTCTGCACTTTTTGCTCATTCCTTTCAGTGCATGTCTCGTCATCTTCAGCGATGTGTTCGTGTATGTCTGTGACTTGTGTGCTAACATCAGATATAGTTTCATGATCTGAGCCTGTATATAGTACCCCATCATTACCCACAACTTCTTGTTTGATGCTCACTTCCTGCGCTGCAAACAAATCTCTTGCAACCTCGAATTCACCGACAACATCCCTAGGTTCATTTGTAATCTCTCTTTCACTCCAGTCCTCTGCCACAACAACAATTTCGTTTTCAGAGACATCTTGCTGTTCCTTTTCCTCATCTTCAGTCACTAAAATTCCTTCTTTGTGTTGTTCTTGACCACCTGTTGTGAAATTTAAGTCAGCATTGCTTTCTTGTACTTGGGCTGTTTCTTGTACATGTTTTAATGTGCTTGATATGAATTTGTCCGTTTCTTCATGTATCTTTTCTTCAGTGGCTTCGTCTACCTGTTGTGCCTGCTGCACTTCTGTTGTCATTCTCACATCAATATCTTCCTGTGCGTCATATTGTTCCTTTGTTCTCTTTTCTACTTCATCTTCTTCTTCCTCATCCCTTTCATCTACTTCCTGCTCCTCTTCCACACTTTCTTCTGGTTCCTTGTCTTCCTCCTCAGTCTCTCCTTCTTCATCTAAGCTTTTATCTGCATTCTCATCCTCTTCGTCCTTGTCACTCTCTCCACTTGTACTTTGAATATCTTCCATATGCTCCAATATTTGCTGACTACTTTCAGTGCTTGTCTCAACAGATTGAGTAATGTGTTCTTGCAGATCTGTAACTTGAGGACCAGCATCAGGTTCTGTTATATGCGTTGATCCTTCATATTTGTATTCATCACTCTCTGCAACAACTTCTCCACTATATACTTCCTGGACTTCTCTTTCAACCTTCTCTGCACCTACAACTTCTCCAAGCTCTTCTGTAGTTTCTCTTTCATGCCAATCCATCAGAGGAACAAAGATGTCTTCCTCAGGAGCCTTTTGCAGATCTTCAGCATCATCTTTAGCCAGTCGTGTTCTTTCTTCAACTTGGATGACTTGTTCTTGATCATGTGCTGCAACATTTATATCAACATTGCTTTCTTCCTGCACTGCTACGGTCTCTTCTTCATTTTTGAAGTTGTTTCCTTCGGAGGTTCTGATTTTGTCCGTTGCTTCCTGAATGCTTCCTCGAGCATCTACATGTTGTGTCGAGGAATTCTCTAAATATGTGCTTATTTGTTTCTCTTGAATTTCTGGTGCTTCGGATTCAGTGTCATACTCTGGCTTATGAGTTTTGAAGATGTGTGTGTTTTCCAGAACCTCTTCATTATGTGATGAAATACTGTAGAATTTATCATCTTCTTCCTCATTTTCTTCATCGACAATATCTTCTTTGCTGTCTTCATCAATTTCAACATTTTCTATGTCCGTCGCTTTTAGGTATACAGCTGTTACTGCACGCATATCTTCCGCTGGCTCCTCACTGTCGCGCTTATTCACGTCTGTTGTTATCCTTTTATGAATATCTTCTTCTGCATCGTCTTCATTCGTTATGCTCTCTTCTACTTCCTCCTCGCTCTCATATGTTTCATCTTCTCCCTCTTGTTCAGACCCCTCTTCTACTTCCTCCTCGCTCTCATATGCTTCCTCTTCTCCCTCTTGTTCAGATCCCTCTTCTACTTCTGCAATATTTATATCTCTATCAACCTCTCTATTGACATCAATGCCTTCCACACACTCCTCAACTTTCTCATCCCTTCCATTGCGTGTCTCATCTTCTTCAGTGATGTGGTCTTGTACACCTGCACCATATTGTCCGACATCAGGTACAGTAACACCCTCTGATCCTCCATATTCGTCTCCATCACCTTCCACAACGCCTTGTACACTGTACACTTCCTTGGCTGTAAACAAATCTCTTTTATCTTCTGAATCCTCTTCACCTACAACTTCCCGAGGTTCATCTGTAATTCCTTGTTCCCTCCAGTCCTTTGTGACAACAAAGACTTTGTCTTCTGTATCATTTTGCTCTTCCCCTGCAATGCCTTCAGTCTCTCTGGCTCTTTCTCCAGGTAGAATCTCTTGATGACTGGCCCCAAGATTTATGTCAGTGATGTTCTCATACAAAACATCTGTCTCATGTTTCTTGTGTATGCTTTCTGCTGGAGCGTCGCAAGTTTCCGTCTCTTGGAAATTGTTTTCTTCACTGGCACGTTCTATTTGTTGTATCAGCTCCACAGTTTCTGAGACATCTAGTCCTGTTTCAAGATCTAACACTTGTTTTATTGTATCAGTGTTACTGCCGTTTTGGTCATATTGAGATATTTGACTATCTTTGCCTTCTGCACTTCGGTCGTCTCGTTCTTGATCTTCATTCTCTTGCACTTCTTCTTCCCCATCCACTACTGGTAACACCACTTGTTCAGGAATTTGTTTTTCATCATCGATTATAACCTTTGTATAATCTTCTTTGCAATCTGTCTGTATTTCATCCATGTTTTTCTCGCTGAATTCGTCACAAGGCACTAATTTGTCTCCATCTTCGGTCTTAAAACTGTTCCCATCAGTAATTAGTTGATCAATACTAATTATTGATTTTTCATCTTCCACTTCACTGACACTGACACTTTGGTCTCCAATCCCTTCCACTTGAGAAAAGTCCTTTTGTTCTGCTGCTGTGTCTTCATAAAGTGTGGTGTCTTCTTGTGCGTGTTCAGGTTCACCGTGTAGATTTATTTCATTCTTGTCACCTTCCTCAATGCGGGAGTGTACCTCAACAGATATCCCGACTTCATCATCTTCTGTTGTAGACAACTTGTCTTCCTCTTCAAATTCTTTCTCATTTTCATTTCTTTCGTCAACACTATCATCTTCTGCTTCCAGAACAACGTGTATTGGCTCTTCCAATGAGTCATCAGTGTCCACAGTTCCTGTTACCGCCGCCTTATCTTCATCTTGGAATTCATGTCTACTGTCATCAATTGTACCGCTTTTGATACTTTCCAGAGCAGACTCTTCAGTATTCACTGTTTTTATAAAACTGTCATCTCCATAGCTTGACCCTTCACTTGTATGAACCTCAATCGTTTCACTAACTACTGCTGGTGTTGCTGGCTGGTGGCCATGAACTTCAATAACACTTTCAATTGACACTTCAGATGACACGGAAGCTGTGCTGAAACTTTTGTTTAGGAATTTCTCTTCATGTTCTGATGAATTGTCCCAAGTTTTGGAATCTTCAACTACTTCTGATGGCTCAACTTCCAAAAATAGTTTATTGTCGATGTGAATGCCGTACTGTGGGTCACTTTCTAAGCTCAGTGACTCTTGACTTTCTGATCTACTACCCTCTTTAGGTGTTAGTTGCACTGGGGTACTCTCTGTTTCTTCGTATTCTGCTGCGATTGCTTGTTCAGACAGCTTCATACATTTGGTAATCTCCAGATGAGTTGAAACAGTGGCTATTTCCTGCGAATCTGATACCATCTCAGCTTGCAAGTCTGTGCTTGAACGAAAGATTAAATTATCGTTCTCACTTAGATAATCAGATCTGGTTTCTGGTTTGTAATCATCAAATACGCCTTCATCCTCATGACCAATGTCTTCATAATTTACTGTATCATCATCGTTGTCACCCCCTATCTCGACTTCATTATCCTCTCCAAAACTTTGGCTGAAATCTGGAATGGCAGTCTGTATTTCCCTGCCAGAATATATGTTGGTATTCTGTCTGAGAATAGGGCACACATCCTCGTCTAGGAAAGCCTCTGGTGTGTCTTCTCTATTGAAGACATCAATTTCCCTTGGGTGGATGCTCTGATATTCAATTAGTTCTGAACAGGTCTGCAGCCAGAATGGTACTTCAATAATGTTTGACGGAGCCATGTCACTGTACTTGTCGGACAGCGAGATTCTTTCAGACACAGGAATGTCAAGTGATGGATCAACAGAGTCAAATCTCATTGTTGTGTCTGACTGTGTTACTGACTTACCCAAACTTGCTATTTCTGGTGTATCCAAGTTTCTTGCAACATGATACAAGAGGTCTTTTGATAAAGTGCTTTCTTGAGACGAAATTTCTGAAACAGTCGTTTCTGATATTTCGTTTAGCAGCGTAGCACCAAGGTTGTTGGTGTTCTGCTCGTTTCCTTGGATATTTGCTGAGATTTCTTCCATTACTTCCTGGGTATCCTTAGTCAGACCAACATTAAAGCGGACGACTGAGGTTTCTTGTGGGGAGGATTGTATGTCAGATTTTATTTCGAGTAGCTCATCACCGGTTTCTGCTAAATCTCTAGGAAGACTGGAGATTCTTGATCTGCATGTACGTGCTGACTCTAGTGAATCATGATCTGGTGATGCCTGGAGATCTGGACTCTGACTGTTGACTGCAGATATCATGACTTCAGCTTCAATAGGTTGACCTAGTTCTGAACTATATACAGCCTCGGATGTAACATCCATGTCAACGATTGGTTCCTCCTTCTTCTCACCCTGTGTCATTCTATCTTCTAAGTTCGACCCAGTATCAATTCCTATGATTTTATCAACACGGTTATCGTCTGTCGACTGTGGAATGCTCTGAGTTTCAGAACTTGCAATGGGAGTCGACTTTTGCTCTTGATGCTCAGCGCTTTCAGTAGAATAAGGAAGAGTCTCAGCACTTTCAGTGGAATAAGGAAGAGTCTCAGCGCTTTCAGTGGAATAAGGAAGAGTCTCAGCGCTTTCAGTGGAATAAGGAAGAGTCTCAGTGATTTCAGTGGAATAAGGAAGAGTCAATAGTAGCTCATGAAGCAATTCACTGATAGAACCATACTTGCGAAGATCTGGCTTGTACATGATATCGTGGACGTTCATTGTTGCTAGAAGGATTGGCGGAGCTTCTCTTGTAATGCTCTCTGTGTGTACATTGTGACGAACATTTGGTGTCCTAGCTAGAAGAGCTAGTCTCTTTGTGAAAACTGCAGGGCGGTCGATTACGTCCAACAGTTTAATGATCTTTACCATTTCTGGCGTAAATGTGGAAGTTGGCTGTGGTTTGGTGTCCAAAATGAGATGAACATAGAAATGTTGTTGAAAAAGTGATGTCTCTGGCTTGCCAGGCCTGTCCTCATCCTTGTCCATGTAACCTCTTGTTACAGACAGTAAACGCTCTACCTTGGAAGCACTCTCGGAAGACTCAGTCCCTTGATTCAGTAAGGATGTTTCAACTGTGCTGTCAGCTGGAGAATCAGATTGTTGAAATGGGTCATTGATTTGACGTGGACGTTCCGTGGTATCTCTTGAGTTCACATCTGAACCATCATATGGATTCCTTGTAGGATTGATCTCATCAGATGTTGCTGGTGTCTCATTAGTTTGATCTAATGTCTCCACATCATGTGTAGTTCCAAACTGGGAAACATGTAATTGATTTGTGACATCTTTTTCGTCAAGTTTGTCTTTGGTCTCTTCATGATGTCCAGTGATGAAAAACTTAGATTCATCTGCGCTAAATTCAGCAGTGGTATTATGAAAATGGGTTATTTCATGGGCTGGTCCTGTTTCTGTATGAATGTCCTGCTCATGGAATAAGGTCGTATCACTAGTGACCCGTGCATCTGTGTTCGTCATGTCAATGTGCTGGTAGGTTTCACAGCTCGACTGAAGTGCACTGAGTGTGTCTTCACTTGGAGATTCAGGTCGATTTTGGTTTTGTGTGCCATTCTCGTGTCTGTGTGCCTCATCTGAGCCTTTAATGGAGTCCAACGTTGTTTTATATAATTCAATGTCCTGGCAGTCTCCTTCATTGTAGTCATGTGCTTGTGTATTTCTATCAGTTGTTTGGATAGTGGATTCATCGGTAATCCAGGGTCTTTGGTCTTGGCTTGTAGAAAGCCGTGAGCCACTATCCTCGTGTGTGGATATCAAGATCTGCGGTTCAGTGGTAGCTGTTTCCATAATTGTTAGTTGTGATGGATACTCTTCCCTTGAAAGTTCAGGTACTACTCTGACCTCCTTTATTGTTTGGTCTTCTTCTGCAACTTGGCAACTAGAGCCGTGTTCTTTCTTATTGCTATTAAGATCTTGTTCAAGTGATTTGGCAAAAGAGAAAGCATCTGTTGCAATGTCAAGTATAGGTGAATGTTTTTGAATGCAAGCTTCTCCTGTGTTCTCATTCACAGTCTGCGGCTGTGTTGCTGTTTCAACGCTTACATGTGTTAAATGCGATGTATCTGTTGCATTATCAGTGCTCCCCCTTTGAACTGCACCTTCCGTCAAATGTGTGTTACATTGTCCATCAACGGAAGAACTGATAATCTGGATAACAGAGCTTGTTTCATTGGAATTGTCAATTGTGTCATGTGGTCCTCTAACAGCGATTGCTGTATCAATGGAATGTTCGCTAGCCGTGCTTGTAAGCACGGCTTGAATCTGAGGTAAATTTTCTTGCAACGGCATTTCTTTTAAGAAGCCAAGTGAAAGGTCGATTGACTGAACGTCACTGTTTTCCACTGTTTGCCCATGTTGTGTTGGTGTCTGATGGTCAGAAACACGTGCAGAATATTGGTAATTTTCATGCATTCCATGCAAGTGTCTTAAAGCGGAGACATCGTCAAGGGAATCAGTTATTTTCTCGTCTACTGGTGACTCTAATTGTTCTTTTCTACCAGCAGCTGTTATATCTGCCAAGTCCTGGCGCACGATGGTGTCTTCCCTCATGTACACCTCCTCCACAAGCTCCAGGTGCATGTCATCGCCAAACGAAGTCTGTTGTCTTTGTCCTACAGTGTGTTCTTCTGCCTGAAGATAGTGCAATCCTCTATGATGTTCAGTAGGAAAAGAATGTTCTACTGCAGTGCTCTGGTCATCTTTAGCTAACCCCAGAGTTTCAGCTTCATCTGTCAGTGGATCAGGCTGCTCTGTTTTTGGGTATAGTTCTATGACATCCTTAACGGAGGCCCCACTTTTGATTTCTGTTTTAGCGCCTTCAACAACATCCACTTCCGTTTCTTGGATGTGCTCACTATGAGTGTTCAAGTCTCTACTTGTATCTTCCCTTTCTTGACAATATGAGCTTCTTTCTGTTTCTACTTCTGTAGCAGGTTTTATGTCTTGTGAAAACACAAACATGTCTGGGGAGTCGTCTACTGGTGAGAACGACTGATTGGAGTTTGATACAGAAGTCCTGGCCTCATCAATGAAAGACCCAGGTGTGTCCAGCGATACAGGATTTTCGCTGTGGGTACTGCAGGTCTCCAGTAGTTCAGAACTCTCATTACTTACTCTGTAATCAGCTGACATATCTGTGTCCTTCCTGCTGCATTCGTCCTTGTTTTCAGAACGGTCATCTTCTGTTGCCAATCTATCCGTGCTGTGGAACAATATTGCAGCGGTTTTATGTACTGCAAATATTCCATTCTGCATTTGAAAATCTGCATGGTCTATATCTCTGTCTTCAGTCGTTTCTGCGTATTTATTCAAGTCACGGTTTTTTAATTCAACGTTGCCTTCTCTGACAAATTTCTCAGCTTCTTGAGGGTCGGAATTGAAGGTGTCATTAGAAGGGGAATCAGGGGACCACACATTGAACATTTCCTGAACTGTGGTTTGTTTCTCGGCACTAACATCTGTTTCCAACTCCAAATCCTCACTCTGTGTTGTTTTATGCGTCATGTACAAACTGGCCTCTTCCCCTGAATGCATGATGCTTTGGTTCCACAAGAGATTGACGGGTTGGGCCTGGTCTTGTGGGTGACCCCACTTGATATCTTCTTCTTGTTCTCTTGACATGATGGGCTGGTAATAGTCTGGCATGTTTCTATCAGCTTCAGATTGTGCTGCTGCTGTTTTGTTGTCACTCACTGATCCCTGTGCTTCATCTGATATTGCTGATTTATGTAGGTCACCCTTATACAAATTCCAATTATCGAAGTCAGATGATTCCTTAATGTTTGACCAGCTTTTTACATCATCACGGAGGTTATCCACAGTTTGGTCGCTCCTGACATGGATATCTGGATCTACTGATTCTGTAATGAAGAGGTCATCCTCCTCATTGGAAGTCTGTAATGTTTGTGTCTCTTCTTCGTCGTTATGATCATCATTGTGATCAGTTGGCATAACAATGTCCAGCAAGTTTCTTTGAACTGATACATCTCTTATTTGAGTCTCGCTGACAACGTATCTGGCTTGTGATAGTTCTGCCCCCTGATGTTTTGTTTGTGTTTCTTCTTTAGGTTTTTCCAACTGAGCATTGTCATATGTGCTGTCAAAGTTGGGGTCATGACCTGGTTGCATAGAATCAGCAAAAGGCTTCTCAGTTTCAAAGCGCTGGTCTTTGACATTATTTTCAGAGCAAATCTCATCATGGTCTCCAGCAGGTCTAATATCAGGTGAAAGTCTCAAGCGGTCAACCGTCTCTTCGTCATTGTTCACCGACTGGATGTCACGTTGGTCTGTTGATCCTCTCACATCAACACCTTCACTCCCTTTGAAGCTGCTGCTGGAATTTTGATCATATTTTGTGATGACAACATGACCTGAGGTGTTGGCACCCTCTTTCACATCACTTGGTCTGGATAACTCAAGTTTGGTCGTTGTTGGAGTGTCATTCTTGCTCTTACCATCTACAGAAGTAACAAGCCTGTCCAAGGTTAGGTCTGCTATTGGGTCAACTGAAATGCTAAGTCCGGCAAAGGCCAGGGTTCTGATGCTCTCAAATTCTTTAGTTTCAGCATCGGAGGTACACATCTGCTTGTCGAAAATCTTTGATAGATCATCTTTCATGAATCGGGATGGCGTAGAAACAAAAGCGTCGTCCAGAGCATCTGTTTCATCAACTGCAGAGCTCTGTTCCAGTGTCATCCCAAAAAGGTAAGGGCTGCCATGAAATGCATTTGGTCTTTGGTCTGAGGTTCTTTCTTGTCCGGTGCCCACCAGGTTATCTACAGAACTGCTAAACCTGCTCAAATCAACATGCTTGCCATACACGGCGTACTGTCTGGAGCACGATTTGATGAACTCATCAGAACAGCATATACTTAAGGGCGGAGGAGTTATGTTAATCTCATCAACTGATGAGCTCAATTCCGCAGTCCATCCACCCACCTCACTGTCATCGGGTAAGTCTTGGAAATATGAATCCTTTTTTGTTTCTGGGTTGGAGTTGTATCTGGAAGATCTAGGATTATCACCCCTGTATCGCAAGCGATGAGTGCTGCGAGGGTCTACTTGGAGGTCTCTAAGATCGTCCACTGATGTGCTCAGATTTGGCTGAAAAAGCGTTTTAGGTGGGGATCGGCACTGTGGGAATATGGACAGATCGTCAACAGAAGAACTAAGTTGTGAGGCACTTAAGGTTTGCATTTGTGAGCTTGTTGCTCCATTTTCTAGTCGGCCTGCTTCAGTCTCTTTGAAGTTCGACTCTCTCTCTGCTGAGGCATCACATGTATTGGTGTCTCCATGTTCTCTGGCCTTATCGTAATCGTACTGATTCACAGGTGTTCCACTGGCCGAGGCTATGCTGCTGTTGTCGGGTATTGGAATGGGTGTTGCTGTTTGTATGATTCTATATCCTACGGCGATGTCAAGTTCTCTGTTGTTTAAGGTGCTAACAGAATTACTACCATCACCATCATCTGAGTCAACTCCGTATGGGGCATCATCTCCGACGGACATCGTCTCTGAAGAGGAGAGAACATCAGAGGAGCTTTGGAATGCTTCAGAATCAACATCAGACGTGGACATGTACATTCCTGTATCGTCACTCGCGGACACATCAGTGTCAGCGCCGGGAGACAGAAGAGCTGTGGCTCCTCCCTCTGACTGGTAATGGTCCTTGTGACAAATCTGATCTCTAGAACCATCCAGGTGGTCTTCGTGTTTTCTCTTCTTGGCATCAAGGCGTCCCTCTGCTTCAATATAATGCTTATGCCGTGTCTGTGTGAAAGATTTGGTAACAATGGAAAGCTCTGAGGTCGTGTAGTGGTCTGTGTCTTCGGTTATGTCAGTGTCTACATATAAGCGTATGTTACTTGTGTTAGCATCTCCTTTGTCGATATCGACATTCTCGTTCAAATATGACTTCCGGAACTCGAGATTCGAAACATCAGTTACTTCCCGTATTAAATCAACTCCACCCTTCACCACTTTCCCTTGCCAGTCTGGGTCATCTACAGGGTCCCCCTCGTCACTTGACTCATGTTCCCCTCGTCTGATAGCAGGAGCTACTGCAGAGGTCTCCTCGTCTAACATTCTGTCGGACATGGGGGAGTGGATGATAGTGTCCATCCAGTGCTTAAGATACTCTTTATCTTGCTCCACGCCGGCTTCGTGTCCGTCCTGATCCTCCTTGTTGAAGGCCCAAGCCCAGCAGAATTCACTTGTCCATGCCTCATCTTCCAGTGGAAGTTCAGGTGTCGGTTCTGGAGGCAGGGACGGGTTCATGAACTCAGCCTGCAAGCTCTGAGACACGCTGTCCTGCTCAAGCTGTTGAAAGAATAGAAACATAGAAACGATTATAAAAAACCTGTACATACATTCCTCATATCTTTAAGTTATAAATTAAGACAAGTTAGTTAATTAGTTTTTCTTCCGTGTATGCCGTTACGCGCCGTGGGTAGCTTAAGTCGTCTGTCCTGCGCAAAGTGCGTTGCGTCGGTCAATGTGAGCCTGTGTCGCTGCACAATCACCCTATAAGTATGATCAGATACTGCGCTAGGACGAAATCAAGAACGAAACCTACTTTACCATCTAAAACCTTCCTAGGGTCAACAAAACATCAAAAATATGATCTAGTACATCATAGAGGAAGAGATCGATACATAAATATAGAGATATGAACACGTAAATGAGTTTGAAAAAATACTTAGCTGGATGCAGTATGGCGAATCGTCAAAAGGTAGGTTTTAAGCGGACTATTCAGACAATGGGTGGAAATGGTTGGCCAGAGAGGCGTAGGAAGTGATTAATAAAAGTATATATATAAATATATACTCAGCTGATAAGAGTAGATAAACAGCACATACCCAACGGATATCACCATCTTCTACAGACCAATTACCATACCGATACAACGTGGCGTCTGACAGGCTGATACAATCTCTCCGAAGCTGTTGGGGAACTGAGACGTTAGTCCGGTCAGGCACAACGCTGACCAGGACGACGCGCTGCCCTGGAAACAAGCTGTTTTCAAGGCAGTCTGGATGATGAGATGTGGATGGACGTGATCCTCGTAGTACTGAGCGTCAGGCAGTAAAGCCAAGTATAGCACAACCGCTTGGAGGACCATGGTCCACCTTCATCAGCATGCTCGGGATGTGAGGAAACCTACTAAAACCCGTCAATTAACGCCCTTTTCAAGGCGCACAAAAGAGCAAAACATACTCGTGATACTAAGCAACAGCAACAACTCCAAATCTTTTCACAGCCTCCCATAAGGAGGTCTTTGAAAACCTCGGCTTGTGAGATAGACGCGTGAACATAGACGGAGAAATGTTTACTCATCTCAGGTTCGCTGATGGCTTAGTCATCCTCAGCTACAGCGTCAAGGAAACGAAGAAGGCCTGATTGAGCTCAGCAGAGCAGGCGTTGAGGTTGGCTTACAAATCAATAGAAAGAAAACCCAGTTCATGCTCAACACCTTCTGCACAAAAGGAGATATGGGCCTTGGAGATTGTCCCGTCGGAAACATAAATTCGTATATCTAATTGGGTCAAGAGATCACGAACGCCCATTTAACAAATCGGGAGATCTCACGAAGGATAACAGTGGGCTGATTCAGCTTCAACTGTATTAAACCCATACTGCAACAGATGCGAAACGTTAATGCTAGGGCCCACACCTTTAACAGTGTGGTTATTCCAGTCATGGTATATGGTTGTGAGGTGTGGAACCTACTGAAAGCTGTTGCTCAACGAACGATGGAGCGAAGAACATTGAAGTTCTGTCTTCGAGACAAAATCCACAACGCAGAGATCAGACATCGAACTTCCTTAACTGATATCATGGATGTCTCGCTGTTACGAAAATACAGATGGACCAGGTGCACATGCCGGATGACAGATGACGCGTAAAGTGACGTTCTGGTCGTCCTACAACTTTAGACGCCCTCTCGGGCGACATGAGTCCAACATGGAAAAAGAATCAAAAAGAGCGAAATCAGTTTACTCAATATTTGACTACCTGCCATCAGACACACGTGCGTGATTGAATACCATCATAATCATCATGTAGCATGTCCTTTATAGAACGTCGCTCCCATCACAGTATGTCTGAAAGAAACTCGTTCCCTTGCCAAAACTCCAGCCTCCGCCACAGTCATACCCAGGCATTCCTGGATATCTTAGTGCCATCATTCTTCTTGGACTACCCCTTCCTCGTTTGCCTGGCACCATACCTTCCATCACCGTTCTCTCGAGACCGTTGTGTCTCTTGATGTGACCAAAGTAGTTGCATTTTGTAGTCAAAATGGAATTGGTAAACCAGTTCTCCTCTATGATCAACTCTTGCCGAATGTCTACATTTATCTTTTTTGTTCTCTGTCCAGGGTATTCTGAGGATCTTTCTGGATTGAATACCAGGATTGAGATATTGTGAGATTATTTATCTTTTAGTCAAGGGTGAAGTGTCAGAGACTTCATTGCCAAAGAGATTTTTAGGAACGTTCTGTCTATGATCTCGACTTAATCTGACATCTACTACACTGATAGCGATTAACAGTGCAATCTAACCGACGTAGGGTAGAACACTCGCCAACTCACGGGCTTATCAGCTGCAGCAATAGTCCCATATTTCGTAAAAAAACAAAACAAATGAATACTATAATAATAGACCAACTTGAGTATATCACAGACATCTTAAAATCCCATCCACAAAACGTATCATGAACTGTTTTTCTTGAAACGAAATTGCTGGCAACAACCACATATGTTCATTGGGCATTAAAAAGACAGCAAACTCCTTAGACCTGACACATTGCACGTTACGAGAAGGGGTCGTTAATTAAGTGATGTTTACAGAGCGTGTTACCACTTCCTCGGCAGATGGGATTGTCTTAAGTAGCTAAAAGCAGAGAAAAGCTAGTGGCGTACGTAGGCCGATTACATCCATCTAACCTCATGTTTGTAATCGAATCACGTTGGGCAAGCATTAACAAAGTGACATGTATTGCTTCTTCTTCTTCTTCTTCTTCTTCTTCTCTTTTACTTGATCTTCTCTTTTACTTCTTCTTCTTCTTCTTCTCTTTTACTTCTTCTTCTTCTTCTTCTCTTTTACTTCTTCTTTTTCTTTACTTCTTCTTCTTCTTTTTTTCCTTTACTTCTTCTTCTTTTTTACTTCTTCTTACTCTCTTCTTCTTCTTCTTTTCTTTTACTTCTTCTTCTTCTTCTTTCACTCTTCTTCCTCTTCTCTTACTTCATCTTTCTCTCTTCTTCTTCATCTTCTCTTTTACTTCATATTTTATTTTACTGCTTCTTCTTCTTATTTTTCTTCTTCTTCTTCTCTTTTACTTCTTCTTATCTTTTACTTCTTCTTCTACTTTCGGCTTAATTCACACCAAACAAAAGAAATAGCTGTTTTTAGCACCGAATTTAAGTTAGTGACGTAATAGAATAGTCCACTTTTTAAATGCTGGGTGTGAGAATCATTCTGCAAGAATTTCTTGAATCTGCCAACGTTGGTCCATGATAAGGAAAGTAGCATACAGTGTCTACAGCAACATCACATTATCCATGTTGTCAGACAATGTAATAACAGCCATGTTATCTAACCCTAACCCTAATTCTCACCTTAACTCTTATCCTAAACATAACCATAGTCCTAATTATAACCCCAACTCTAAACGTAACCATAACCCTAATCCTAACTCAAACCCTAACCCTAATCTTAATCTTAACCCTAACTCTAAGTCTCATTCTAACCCTAAACCTAACCATAACCCTAGCCCTAATTTTAACCATAAACCTAACCCGAACCCTTCGCAAAACTGAATATAACCGTATTTTCTACACTTCTATCTTTATCTATATCTTTACTCATTTATTTAAAACAAAATTATTTCGAGCTGTAATCCCCTTACCCCGAAATGGAATGTCCCGCCACGTACGATGGGAACCCATGAAACTTGTTTGGGGTGAACTAACACGCAAGTAGAAAGCATCTTTACAATAATATTTTTGTTTTAAATCCACAAATCGGCTGTTATATTATGTTTACATTCCATATTAACAATGTCTAAAATTCGCACATCTAGGTGAGTGCTATTTATAGACCTGAACTCTTGCCGTGCAGTGACTGTCTGGGTCACATGGTACCGAACGTGTCTCCCCCCCCCCCCCCCCCCCGCTAGATTTGAGGTAATCTATTCTCGTTCTTTGCGTAAGTGTTTTTGTATTATCTTTTTCACTCTCAGACTATCTCTCGTTCATTTGCTTTCATCTCTGTGATACATTCTGCACTGACGATCTCTAAGTTAATATTGCTCTATTTTCTTCTATATTTCTCCGATTAATTCTTCAATCTCTAGAATTCTCTTGTTTTTATTATAATTTTCCTACAATCTGCTCTAACATTTCTTCCATCACACACTCCTTCATTCGCTTCTATTTCAACTCTATTCTATCTCTTCTTCGATCTGACCATCTCTAAACCAATCTCTCATTATCTTTAATTCGAGATGATTTAGTACAGATTTATAAGATAATCAACGGAAAGGATAAATTAGACTATAACACGTTTTTCAAAATTCAACCACCTACAAGAACAAGAAGGGATAGCTACAAATTAATGAGTGAAAGGCCCAGATTAGATAAAAGGACATATTTTTTTTAGTCGGTGAGTGATGAATGCTCGGAATGCATTATCACAAGTAATAGTGGAGGCGGGGAACATTAATGTATTCAAAAATAGATTGAATGAGCATAATTATTTTTAGATCGAGTGAATGGAAAAGAAACTTGTATACAGATTCTGCAGAGTATTTTAAACCAGAATAAAGACGTTTGCGAGCAGCAAAGATGGCGCCATAACTGGCTGCGGGTCTACATTGCTCTTCTGTTTTAGTTCATAATAGATTCCGCCAAGTCATGGATTTGCCGGAAATTCACACTAGTCGACGACTTACACTTGTGTTCACGGAAACGTGTTGTTGTATTCCATTTGGACTAGTTAATTCGTTCGTTTTGTGTGTTTTCTTACGTTCGATTATCCTGGAATGGACATCAGCTATATGAATAGCACTACGCTTATACATGTGTCATACTTCACGGTCTAGTCCACCCGGTTGAACTTCACCAGATTGGCGCCCTTCGCCCTAGCTGAAAACAGTTTGTACTACCAGCTCACGATATACAACAACGGTGTGTCTTGGGCTGCTACACACTTGACGGAGCCCATCTCTCTCCATTATAGTTGTGTCTAAATTTCATTAAACAAAGTCAAGTAAAATAAAGTAAAGTCAAGTAAAGTC
>JAVGWX010000006.1:63718280-63880780 GCA_036924085.1 Ariolimax columbianus
CCAAGCCTAGCCAAATAACAGACATGCAGCAACTCGAGTTTAGAACAACCAATGGAATACACTTGGCTAAGGGAGCAGTCTCCAGCTTTCTGTGTTGTCTAGCCGGCAAAAAGGACAAACAAGGCAACAAAATGAAGTTGTAATCACATGAGTGGTACATGCCGTGGAAGTAATAAGATTACTGTAATCACTGAAGCTTAAATATTAGCATAAAGAAGAAAAAATCCAAGCTGATTAAAATCAACACCTTAAGGAAAGATCCATTCATGCTGGGAGATGAGGGAATAGAAGAAGCGGGCACCTTCACATATTTGGACAGTGCCATCGATACTTCAGGGGGCACAGAGGCAGATGTAAGGGCTCGAATTGGAAAGGCAAGGACAGCATTCATGTTACTGAATAATATCTGGAAATCAAAAGACATAAAGACAATACCAAGTTCAGATTGTTTATTTCCAATGTCAAGTCAGTTCTACTGTACGGGGCAGAGACTTGGAAAAAGATAAAGGCAATATAGAAAACCCTTCAGTCGTTTGTTAATGAATGTCTATGGAGGATAACGGGCATACAAGACAAGGTGATGAATGAAGACGGGAAAGGGGGCAACAGCAGCTAGTAGGGCAACAGATAAAACGTGGTAAACTGGGTTGGATAGAACTCATGCTACTGAAAGCACCGCCAAACTTGGCCAGACAAACCCTGACATGGAAGAGGATGGCCAAGAAACGCATAGAGAAAACGAGCTTCGGTCCCTGGAACAAAATTGGAGAGATGCAGAATGGACAGCTCAAGATCCAACTGGAGAAGGGTTGTCAATGGAATTTGTCTCGATTCCGTGGCGAAGTGGTTAAGCCGTCGGCCTCGTGATCAGGTGGTGTGGGTTCGTCTCCGGACTTCGCCGTCTTTTTCCTTTCCTGAATGCTTGATGCGGAGTCCCCTGCATCTCGTAGTCCCCCATAGTCGTCTTGTCCTTGACTTGCCACTGGGGTCGGGGGGCTCGAAACGTGAGAGTGAGGATAAACAGTAGCGCAGTTAATCCTTGTTAAAAATAGCACAAGCACAATAAATAATGACATCATCGTTTACGATGGACGGCGGCCATTGCCGTTGCCTTTATATCAAGATGCTGAGCAGTGCATGAGCTGCAGCGTTCAGTGACCCAAAACGGTCTGCCATCGCCAGGTCCAGCGACCCAGAGCTGTCAAGACCATTCTTCACCTCTACGTGGTGATGCTGGATAACAGGCTCCAATAGAGCAGACTAATTAAGAAGAAGGGATCGAAGAGGGAAGGCAACCTGGCAAAAAAAATTTGCCATATCTCAGTGTGCCATGCTGAAGTCGAATGTGTTTGGCCGAAAGGTGCAAATAGAGCAGAAAAAGCTGTAAACTTCAACACAACGCATTCCGTTCTTCGGACTACATCCTGCCTACTTGCAAAGCCCTATTAAGAGCTTGGTAGTGGGCGTTTAAAAACGAACGACGTAGAAGAAGAAGTATGAATCTGAAACATGGAGAGGGGACAATTGGAAGAACCATACATTGTACATCGGTTGGAGAAGCCACTGGCGTTGAATATGACCCCCATTAAATTAACCAGCCAAAATAATCTCTGTACTGGAATCCCCCAAAGCAAGAGACGAAGTGATATACCAAAACACATATGGGGACCAGACCTCGAGACAAACATAAAAGAAACAGAAAACACACGAACATAGCTAGAACGGACGATCTACAACAGGAAGACTTAACGCGTAGTTGTTGAAAACCAAAGCTGAAAGATTTTGTGATTGAGTGAAAGCGCTAAGCAAATCACGTCATGTTTAAAATTATTACGATAGGATACGCCACTGCCAGGGCTGTTATTATCGTCCTGTAATATAATGACCAGCTGAGGTGGGCGCCCTACGTTCTCATGCAAAGAACAATGTGAAATGAATGGTCCGAAGTAAATCAATACAAATATCTAGTAATTGTTCTAAGGATTTAAACCTCATAAAAAAAGAGAAGCATAGAGACTCAAAGTAGCAAAAAAAGTAACCATGGAGACGAAGTAAACAAAGCTAGGATCAACATTGAATGACCTCAGCTGTATGACACAAACAACAGAGGTGTATCTACAAAACTTACGAACCCGGTAGTTCTTCCTCTCCGTTGTTCGTCCCAAAAAGGACGTTTTTAACGTAGTTATTTACAGTGAGGCTGCGACTCTTATGCATTTCGGCCTGACACATTAGCTTTCAGCACGGTACATTTTTGCAACCGGGTTTGCCTTCCTTGTTCGATATTTATTGTCTCATCTAGTCTGTATGAAATGTGACGGAAAGTTTGTCAGTTAGTCGCCAATCGCAAGCGAGGATGGCGATATCATCAGACAGTTTTGTCTTGATGATGTAGCTTGCGCTGTATTTTGATTACAGTGAGGAAGAAACTGCGCTGGTCATCAACCTCACTCTCTGGCCTCGAGCTATCTTGGACCAGTGGCAAGACATAATTCAAGACGACTGGTATTAACTCGGGATACAAGCACTCTGGTCCCACCTCCCTTGAAACCAGAGTCGCTTGAAACTTGAGGGACACGATCGGCCATATTTTCTCTTAATCACTTTGTGAGGCGAGTGCCTAACTTCTCGACAACATCACTCGTCGTGTGAGCGAAGTTTCTTGGACACGTTTCGAACCGGACAGGGCCCAATCTTTCCAAGGCGATGTGTTTGTCTATTATTTGGCCTTTGGTACATTTCCCAGACACACCAAAAAACCGGCATTGTCTGCAAACAAGATGACCAATCTCGGGAAGTTCAGCGAAGTGCACTGGAACGTAGAAATACGACACAGGGTAACCGAAATATTATTGCAAATAGTCGAAGACTATTCCAGGAAAATCGAAGAGATAAATAAACACGACAAAATGAACGAACCAACTAATCCAAATGTAAAACCACAACCCGTTCCTATGAACACAAGTGTCATTCGTCAAGTAATGGGAATTCCAGTCAAATCTGTGGCCTAGTCGATTCCATAATGGACTAAAACACGAGAAGACTAGACCGTTTCCGATTAGGCGTCATCTTGGTGCAGAAAGTTATGAAACATGTCACTATGTTGAATATTCTAAAACTTTGGCAACAAAACTATCCAGATTCTGATTACTATACATACAGATGATGGAGAGAGTTATCACAGAGCAAAGAAATATCTTTGCCACAGACAAGTGTAATGGAATATTTCTTGCTCGCTACAATCGACGGATCCTTCTGAGTGACCGTCAAATACTCCATTTTAGATTTTACTCTGGGGCTGAAGACAAATGAACTAGGTGATCGGTGTCAATGATCGATTACTCCAGAGATCGAACCAGAGATGTCCAAGACCATATTCCTCCTCCAAGTGGCAGCCCTGCAGAAACGCTACGTCTGTGAAGTCTGGTTGAGAGTATTGGGATAGAATAGAGAAGGCAAATAAATGCAAAATTTAAATAAATAAAACCGACAGGCCACTGAAATTAGATCTAATGGTACACAGAGAGAAACACGAATTAACACTAAACAAATAACTTATAACACTGGGAGATACGTTAATGAGATTGTACTGGGAGATACGGTAATGAGATTGTACTGGGAGATACTAGCGTGTCAGAAATTTAGACACTACTATAATGAACTGAGCGCAGCCGGGGAGAAATGTCAGACTCACGCACGCTGAGTAATGTCCTTACGACCTCTTGTGGTTATGAAAAAGGCACGACACACAACGTTAGATGTCATCCCCCCTCCGCTGCCTTGCGGGATACCTGTTTACTGGAAAGGCTTCGGGAGTAAACCCTGAAGAAAAATCTGCATCCTATGCTATCTCAAGTCGTCTCGATAAATTTCTTGCCTCTGGCCAAAGGTAGCTCAGGACCAGAGAGTGAGGTTGATAAAAGGCGAATGTTCTTCCTGACTTTAATCCAAACCACCGCGAAAGTCACCCATTCCAGCGGACACAGCAAGAGAAAAGACTGACCACACGGCTAGACAAAGAGAGTGGTCTTCATCACTAGTGATGGACGAACATCATATATATATAATAATAATAATAATAATAAGGCATTTATAAAGTTTTCAACACACATTTTTTTTTTATAGACATCATCTTAGATCGTACTCAAAATAAATCATGATCGCTCGATAGTCGATGATTGAGATTGTATTACAAAAACATGCTGAAGCGTAATGTCTGAAATATCATCAATATTATAACTAAGCAATAACTAGAGGAATGTAAAAACCAGTCCCCTCTCATCTAACAATGCCTGTGAGTCAGCTCCCAGTGCTTAATATAGCCACAATCTCATTACTGTTCTAGAAGGAAGATATAGGTACACAAACAAAAAATGCGTAGTGAAAGAGGCTGCAATTTTAGGAAGCGAAATAATTGATGATGCGAGGGATGATGTGAAAAACGTTAGAATGTCAGAAAATAGGGTAGGCGGAGGAATATTGAAAAAGTAATATCGAGATAATGAGAGAATTAGGTGTGTGTTGGGGGTGGAGGGATGATACTTGATAAGACAAGAATTGGAGCAGGAACGGAACTTAGTAGTGGCAGATCGGGTAGAGTGCTTGCCTCCCGCAGCAATGGAGTCCGTTCTATGGTCCCGGCACTCACAAGTTCACGCAGCTGCAAATGAGTACCCGACTTACTTTTAGGAAAGCAGGATGACAAAGAAAACCAGAGAAAAATAAACCCGGTAATATCCCGAACAGCATCAATCGATTTTTTCTTGGCCTTCTTCTCGTCTTAAAGTCCTAGTGCCTGTCGAGCGACTGGGAGGTTTGGAGTCAGCTTGTCGTATGACTAATTCATCATGTTGTCGGTCTGTCAATACAAGCCATGCATGGTCATGTTGCTACACTGCCGCATTCTCTCCTTTCATCATCTCTTCTAGTGACCCTGCCTGCTTTTCTGAAGTTATTGTTGTTGTAGTTGTTATTGTTGTTGTAGTTGTCATTGTTGCAGTAGTTATTGTTAGTGTAGTTGTTATTGTAGTTATTATTGTTGTTGTCATTGTTGTTGTAACAGTTATTGTTGGTGTAGTTATTATTGTCGGTATAATAGTTATTGTTGTTATTGTTGGTGTAGCTGTTATTAGTGTTGGTGTTATTGTTGGTGTAGTTGTTATTGTTGGTGTAGCTGTTGTTACTGTTGTTGTTATTGCTGTTGTAGTAGTTATTGTTGCTGTAGTTATTATTGTTGTTGTTATCGCTGTTGTAGTAGTTATTGTTGGTGTAGCTGTAATTATTATTGTTGTTATTGTTGGTGTAGTTGTTATTGTTTTTGTAGTAGTAGTGGTTATTACTGATGTTATAGTTATTGAAGTTGTTTAAGTAGTAGTTGTAGTTGTTGTTAGTATTGTTGTTGATGTTGTTATAGCACTTGTTGTTGATGTAGTAGTAGTTGTAATTGCAATTGTAGTTTTGTGTTGTTGGTATTGTAAATATCGTGCTGTTGATGTTGATGCCAGTGTTGTAATTTGTACTATTGTGTAGAGGCCTTCTGGTCACAGAAAAAAGAGAAAGACTGAAGAAATCAGGGAACACCCCAACAGCCAACCTCCTCAAAATGGTTGTACGATATGTGGCAATGACTGTCACTCGGTTATCGGCCTTTTGTAGTCATTGTAGACAGTGTCGAAACACAGAAGACAGAGCTGGACAAAACTCAAAGGGCGCCACGAGCATGGTCTGACAGACACGGAAGCGCCAACGATGGTGGTTATACAAATACTTGTCACGTAAAGTTGTTTACCACAGTCTCACAATAACTGGTCAGTTAATTAGGCCTGCCATTTTTATCTCTCCATGATTCTCCCCACGCAGCTTCGTGTATCATGCCAAATCTCGTGCAGTTGCTTTGATTCCATTAATAACAAGCACATGCGCGTGCAGGGCGCTGATTTAGAGCCATAATGTGGATTACATCGGAACAGTGGGCCCTTCCGGCTGTTTTCAATTATTCATCGTATTGAACCGGTGAAATTTATTTTGACCAATCACGAACGTCTGGATCTTGTAGATAGATGCTTGCAGATGACACTTAACGCTCCACCCGACGCCTTAAACAAACACCACCATATATTGTTGAGTTCTCTTCTTTGTGTCTCTTGTTTGTTCCATACTAAGTACAGGAAAAGGGGGTGGGGGTGGGGGGTGTATCCCTTCAGCGTCCCCCTCACAGGCAGTCTGTGTACAAATACTTGCAATCTTAAAGCGATTCTTTCAGTATGATCAGTCTGATAGCTCTTTGCATATTCTTATATGACAAATTGCTTGTGTGAGTCTACATATAACCACGTATGTGTGTGTGTTTATATATGAAAGTGGGGATAAAAGTAGTCTATGGCAACTGCTGAGGCACTATGGGATACCAGAGAAGTACACAGCCCTCATTCAGAATATGTACGAAGATACAGTGAGAAGAGCGGTACATGAAGGAGCACTAAGTGATGGCTCCTATGTGCAAACAGGGATGGGACAGGGATGCATGCTCCAACATTTCTCGTTCTTGTTGGTTATAGATTGGATAATGAAGACATTAATCGAAGAACAATAAATTGGTGTTCAGTGGAGACTATCGTCGCAATTAGAGGACCTGCACTACGCAGATGATCTAGTACTTTTGTCCCACAGTGACAGTTAAATGCAATAGGAATTGATACTGAATATCAGCATGAAGAAAGCCTAGCTTTAATCAACACTTTCTACAAAGAACCAATCATGCTGGAAGGAGAGCCGTTGGAAGAAATCGATACGTTTATCTATTTGGATAGCACAATTGATACATCAATAAGTACAGATGCAGGTGTAAGGGTCAGAAATGGAAAGGCAAGAGAGGCATTAGTTAGTTAGTTTTCTTTCCACTTGTGCCGTTGAACGACGTGGGGAGGTTTAGCCGTCTGTCTTGCGCCAAGTGCGTTGAGTCGGTCAATGTGAGCCCCTATCGCTGCGTAATCACTCTAGTGCCATCTATCCACCTGCCTCGCGGAGGCCCTCTTACCACGTAACCATATCTACCAGCGTTGTAAGCCACCAGTGGAATTTGATGACGGTGCATTCTCGTGAGATTAACAAGCCAAGTTATTTTCTGCCTGGAAATGTATTCGACACATTCGACCATACTTCGAATGTCGTCGTTCCGCAGTCTGTCTCTTCTGGTAACACCGATGACCTTCCTCAAACACTTCATTTCATACGCCGAAATTCTGCTCCCTCGCGCACTAGACATAGGCCATGTTTGGCACTGGTAGCACAGAGTCGGCATACATATACTGTTTATCAGCTTTTGCTTTGTTGCCAAACTAAGGCTCGGGTGTCTAAACAGTGGGGATAGTTTATAAGTCACAGCAGATTCTTTCTGACACCTAGTCTCGATTTTCCTGTCGAAATAATACTGCTTAAATACTTGAACATCGGCATGTCGAAGGGCAATATCATTTTCATTTACTTGCGTGGGCCAGTTGTTCTACTGATCATCATATATTCTGGTTTGTTCTCGCCAATTCACATATTGAATTTAGCACAGATAGTAGCACGCCATGATCTACTTTAGATTACAGTTGGCAATGAGCAAGCGCATTAACGTGGTCTTACAGCGTATTTCCAGAGGGGTATTAAGTGTTAGAGACTTCAGTCCACTAAGTCTCAGCTTGTGAGGTGGGGTGGCCAGTTTCCTTCCTCGCTGTCTTGTCCTTCCATAATAGCAATTCACAAGTCCAGCTGGATTACACGGAGCTTAACAGTTTTAGAGTGTTGAACCTCGTACTTTTGCGGTGAAAATCGAGTGCTCTACAACTACACCAATCAGACGCTGGTTAGGGTATGACACTGATGCTGATAACACGTCATTTGTGTCACTTTTAATTTTTGTAATGAGCAAAGAAATATATAATATTTATAGTCCTTTTGAATTTATTTTGTGTTACGTAATTATGGCTGTTAGAGAGGCGATGTGAGGAGCCGTTATTTGAGCCGCATTAACACGACCCCATTAAGTGTCTATTAACAAGTATAATATTGGGCTCCTATTAGATACATCGTCAGGAAAAATCAGGCAATCGATATTTTTTTTAAAAAGTTTTAATATAGGAATCTTGAAATTGTATTTTTATTATCAATTCCTTAAGTGTCCGAGTGGCATAGGTGTTAGAGTGTCTGTTACGCGTTTCACAAAAGTACAAAATTCGAGTAGGCCTATCTATTTCAGAAGGTTGCATACTTGTTTTTGCTAGATGTCCACGAAGGGCGGAATAGCTGACAGCAGCCAGTGACGCATAGCTCGTTACTTGCATCACGTTCAGCGAATAATAGTTGACCAAGACTCTATTTCGCGTCCAGGTGATGGCGGCCCTGGAAACAGGCTGGACTAGCCACTTTTGTAATCTGGCCAAGGGAGAGGGTTCGCACTGGTAAGGAAAACCCGGGATCTAAAAAAAGCAGCTGAAATTAAATATGTCGGACCGAAAGGTGCATATATCGCTGCCTCGCTGTAAACTACCACACAGCATCCTTTTCATGATGAACTCAGAAGAAAAAGAACAAGAAGAAGAAAATAAAGAATACCCACAAAAGGTAAGTTTAGTCCTTTGTGCACTCTGAAGAGGGAGTTGGAGGACCACGGTCCAACTTCATCATCATGTTCGAGATGTAGGACAAGTCACTGCAATTCGCCATTCAAGTTGTTGTGCTATGCTCGGCCTTATCAGGGTAACGTTCACTAGTACGACGGTGATCACATCCATTCCCATCTCGTCAGCCAGACTGTTTTGAAAACAGTCTGTTTCCATAAAACGTCACATGGAAGCGAAATGATAGCCTTGGTCAGTATATTATGCCTGACCCTGACACGACGTCCTGGTAGTATGTTGTGCCTGACCGGACTAGCGTCTCAATTCCCCGCTAGTTTCTGGTAATAGACCCTTGTTTTACAACAGTATGTCAACAGAAGACAACGAGGAAGGGAATGTGGCACCCTACAACACACAAAAATGAGACCTCGCACAGTGATGCCTCTAACACTACATCCTCGACGGCAGTGTCAGTGTATCTTTTTCTCAACTAGCCATTCGAACATATAACACCAGGCAACAGCGATTCCGTTAAAGAAGTAGACCAAGAAAACAACGAATCCACGTTTTACCATCATCATGTAGCATGTCCTTTGCAGAACGCCGCTCCCATCACAGCCCGTCTGAAAGACTGAGGATCTCTTACCAAATCTCCAGCCTGCTCCAGAGTCATGTTCAGGCATTCCTTGACATCTTGGTGCAATTGCCTTCTTGGTCTGCCTCTATTCCCCAGCACAATACCTTCCATTACCTCTCTCAAGACCGTTGTGTCTTTTGATGTGGCCAAAGTATTTACATTTTCTGTTCATGATGGAATTGATGAAGTTCTATTTGGCTTGGCTTGGCTTCGTTTGTTCTCAATCTCCCGCTACTAAACCCTGAAAGGGCATAAGTAGCAAAATGTAGTCCAGAGAACGGAATGCGTTGTGTCATAGTTTACAGCTTGACTGCGATATTTGCACCTTTTGGTCCAACACATCCGTTTCAGCAAGCATTTTTTGAGTATCGGGTTAGCATTCCCTCTTCGATCCCTTCTCCTTAGCCAGTCTGCCCTGCTGCAGCCTGTTATCCAGGTTCACTTCGTAGAGGTGTAGAAGGGTTTTGGCAGCTTTGGTTCACTGGCCCTGACGCTAGCAGTCAGTCATGGGTCCCTGACCACTGCAGCTCATGCGCTGCTCAGCATCTTAATCCCCAGTTCTTTTTATGCCCAACTCTTGTCGAATGTCTACATTCATATTTTTTTTCGGTCCATGGTATTTTAAGGACCTTTATAACATTTTGACTCGAATAACTTGATTCTCTACCTTGATGTTTGGGTAACTATCCATGTTTCGCGGCCGCAAGCTGCTACGGAAAAAAAACATGTTCTCATAATGAGCAACCCTAACAACGTTCAGAAAGCAACGGCAAACTACTGTATGAAATATTGCCAAGAAATCCATGACGTTTTGACAACAACAACATAAATAACATAAAAGATAAGAGCATGATCTTAAAATAACAACATTCACACATGTGAAGTCTGAAAGATGACTGCACTTAGTTACCTCGTCTAGCAACTAAGCTGAAGAGGGTGTCAGATAATGAAATTGTTTAAAGATGAAAGAAATAATTACATCACACAAGGAGGAAGACTTCTTGGACGGACTCAGCTTCGCATCTTGGGTCCTAGTCGAGTCATCAGAAGAGTCGACTGGCGTGAGAGGCTTCTCAAGGTGGGTGTCCACATCCGATTTCTGGGTCCAGCCGTTGGTAGGTGACAGTCTCTCCTCTACAATAGAGTCGTTCAATAGTTTCTGGAAATAAAAACGCACATAAAGATAGTTGTTGGTTGTGGATGGTATTAATGTACGCGTCACTCGATCAATGAGACACGGGTTCGAACCCGCGATGCAGCACAGAGAATAAACAGCGACGTATTTTTGCTAATGTTGTTGTTATTGTTCAGGTGGTGTGGGTTCGACTCCGGACTCCGCCGTCGTTTTCACAGGTGCTTGATGCGGAGTCCCCTGTATCTCGTAGTCACCCCCTAGTCGTCGTGTTCTTGACTTGCCACTGAGGTCGGGCGGCACGAGACGAGAGAGTGAGGATAAAAAGTAGCTCAGTTAATCCTTACTAAAAACAGCGCTAGCAAATAAATTATGCCATCATCGTCTACGATGGACGGTGGCCTTTGCCGTTTTGTTGTTGCTGTTATTGTTGTTCTAGCTGTTGTTGGTATTATTGTTGTTGCTATTGATGCTGCTGTTGTTGTTGATGTTGTTGCTATTGTTGTTTTAGTTACTCTTGTTATTTTTGTTTTTGTAAGTGTTGTCCTTATTATTGTTCTTGGTGTTAATTTTGTGATTGTTGTTGTAAGTATTGCTATTGTTGTTCTTATTGTTCTTTTTATTGTTGGTGTTACTGTTGTTGTTGTGACTGTTGTTGTTGGTATTGTTGTTCTTATTGTGGCTGTTGGCGTTATTGTTGTTATTATTATTATTGTTGCCATTGCTATTACTGGGGTTATATTGTTATTTTTAGTGCTGTTACTGTTGTTGTTATCTTTGTGTTGTTGTTATTATTCTTGTTGTTAGTGTTATTTGCTTGTTGTTGTTAGTGTTGTTGTTTAGGTTGCTAATAGTGGGTTTCTTTATGCGTTCGCCTTATTTCTCTAATCTCCAAGGCGGTGTGCGTTGCACTGTGGTTTTTATTTTGCGCCTGTCGGCCCAGTGCATCCGACTTCAGCATGCATTTTATGTAAGGGTCTGCTTCCTCCTGCATTTTCTAAGGGTTTGCTTCCCCGGGGTAACGGCCGGTGCTGTGATGGGGATCGAACCCAGCACCTTCGGATTTTGAGCTGTGACACTTAACCACTAACTCACGCCGTCCCCGCTAATAGTGTTGTTTTTGTTCATCGCTTATTGTTGTTAGTGTTATTGTTGTTGTCGTAAATGTTGTTGTTATTGTGATGTTTCTTGTTGTTACTGTTGTAGAATAGTCGGGCACTTTCTCCGGTAAAGCCCTACATCCCCGGGTAGAAGAGGAGCGAACGACTAAGTAAGTATTATGATAGAACTCTCGGCCAGTCGGCTTGTCTCAGTCTGCTGAGCAACAATGAAGGCGACACGACCTGCTTTTACGTCCACTGTTATTGTTATGATTTATTAGCTGTTTTCATTTGTGTTTTTATTTGTCTCTGATGATGACTATTTGGTCGTACGTTCATGTTCATGACAAAGTGGTTCCAAGTGAGGACTTGGGTGAGTCAAGGATGTGTGCTACCTCTTCTTTTATTCATCATCTATATGGATACAATCACCCGAACAGCCACTGTGAAGAATAACTTAACAAATTGATTTTCGCAGACGATCAGAGCCTCTTCTACAACCGAGAGGAGGATCTACAACAACGCCTCATATGTCTCGACTCAGCCTGTCTATAATATGACAAGACGATCAACAGACACAAAATAGAAACTATGACAATTAACAGTCAACGGATACAGCACAGTTTCCACACCGGTGACAACACCGAAAAGCAGGTATGGGCATTTACGGAATTGGGATGCGACTTCGCTGTAGACGGCAGGGTGGACAGAAACATAGAAGATGGAATTCAAAATGCAAACAAGGTACACTGCTAGCTGATCCCCGATACTGAAACATCCAAGTGTCATTATGTCCACTAAACATACGCTGATAGACACGCTGATCATCTCTGCGTTACGTCATCAGTGTCAAACTTGGGCCATATCACAAACATAAGATTGGGACCTGTGAGATGGCTGTGTACGAAGTGCAGCAGGAAAGATAACTCGTGACAGCATTCACAAAAGCATGTTGAGGTATATTGCGGGCATTATATTGGCTAACTACTGATGCAAATAAAGTAAAGTGGTTTCGACTTTGACAAGGATGCAGTATGATGCAGCATAAATTTACAGTGGGTGGTGAGGAAATAGATCAGGTCACGCATTTTGAATATCTGGGCTCCAGAATTTACAAAAATAGCGACTGCTCGAAAGAAATCAGAAGAAGACTAGCCATAGCAATGCAGAGACTGAACAGCCTGAAGAAATTATGGAAGAGCACCAACAAAATGATAAAAGTAAAAGTCTTGAGAGCCTGTGTTTTTCTTGTGGCAGCTTATGGCTGCGAATCATGGACGTTTACCAAAACTTCCAGACAAAGAATCGAATCTTTTGAGTCAAAACGCTACAGAAAGATCCTCAGCATACACAGGACAGAGAAAAAAACAAATGTAGACATTCGGCAAGAGTTGAGCAGAGAGGAGAACTGGTTTATCAATTCCATGTTGGCTAGTAAATGTAAATACTTTGGTCACATCAAGAGACACAACGGTCTTGAGAGAACAGTGATGGAAGGTATGGTGCCAGGCAAAAGAGGAAGGGGTAGACCAAGAAGACGATGGCACCAAGATATCCAGGAATGCCTGGGTATGACTGTGGCGGAGGCTGGAGTTTTGGGTAGAGAACGAGTTTCTTTCAGACAGACTGTGATGGACGCGACGTTCTACAAAGGACATGCTACATGATCTAGCAGTATGATCAACCTGCAGCGAAGTTATACTACATGGAGGTTTCAGGGTCACGAGTCAGAGGTCGACCCCGACGAAGATGGATAGAGGGGGGTTAAAGAAACAACCCTAAAGTCCAACGTCTCAGTAGCTTAAGCCTCCATCGTAGCTCAAATCAGAAATTTACGCATACCTACTATCTGCGACGCAGAAAGGAAAGAGCGTTAACGGAAAAGAATAAGTCATTAGTGAACCTGTTCCAATGCTGTACCTGAGCCTTCCATACTGTATATTTTTATACTGTATATTTTTATACTGTATATTTTTATACTGAATATTTTTATACTGTACATTTTTATACTGTATATGTCTGCCATTAAGTCAAAACTAATATACATAACATTTCGTATGTAATGTTTATGTCATATTCAGTTTTACAGACACACATTTATCTGTAAACGTAAAACTGTAAATGCTGGCGATTCTATTTTCGTACTGAGAAAAAACACAAAACAAGTTCTCGCTTTTAAACTCAATCTTTTTCCTCGCTCAACTTATTTTTTCTCTGTTCATTGCATCTTCTTTGTTTTTGTGTAATTTATCTTGGTTTATTTTTGTAGTGTTTTGTATTTTGCTGCTGCTAACCAGTTATTTCCCAAACTTCTTGTTGCCTTTTCACAGCGCTGTGGGGGGGGGGGGGGGAAATATACAATACACAGCTAGATCAAATATTCACCAAAAAACACTTCTAAAACAAAAACACACAAACACAGACATCATTCTTTGATAGAAGGATACGACGAGCTTGTTGCAATAGCAAAGATTGAATGCAAATAAGACTGAAAGGAAAGATCTGAGACTTGATTACAAGCTGACTGACAAAAGGAAGCAATTTAAGTGCGCTGAATTACTGAAGATTCACAGAATCGTCAGAAATAATCCCATAGTAAAGAAGCCTACGGTTAAGATTGGCTGCTTGAACGTACGCTCCATGACCAAAGGTATAACATAATTCCTCCAGGCGTTAAATCGATGTTCGCAAGACCTCAATCTTTAACTAAGTGCTTCAGGTCGACATAGTTACCCTCAAGTAGACGCGTCTGGTTGAATATTGGGCAATGGCTATTGGAGCTGTGAGCCTATCGTTTATCTGTGCATCACAAACACTTGCACGGCTTAACAAGATCTGGCAAGATAAACGGTTAGCACTATGCACGAAGGTCAGATTAATGCACACATGTGTCCTGTCAATATTTCTATATACTTGTGACAGATGGATAATTACAGCCGACATACAGCGGAGGATGCGTGCTTTGGAGATGAGATGTTTCTTAAGACTTCTAAACGCCACATACAAAGACCGAAATACAAATGAGGAAATACGAGAATGAATTTCATTAACAGTAGGGCTTTTTGAAGACCTCTTGGCAACGGTCAAAAGAAGGAAACTCACTTGTTAAGGTCACATATTGAGATCAAACGGTCTTGAAAATACGATCCTGCACGGACATGTGCATGGCAGACGACGAAGAGGTCGTCTCAAAAATAGATGGTAAGACAACATAAAAGAATGGACCAATCTCCGACCAGAGGGGGCACAGGCAGCAGCCGGTTACAGAGAGGGGTGACTTGGGGTCGTGGGGGGTATCTTCATGGATGCCCTAACGAGCTCACCGGTAAGGGATGACCTGACTTGACCCTACCACAAAGTTTGATATTTAATGAAGGTAGTGTATAATTTCAGTGTTTTTTCTATCTAATCGTGAAGTAAATACACCAACAATTAAATCTCGCAATTCACGAAAAATACAAAAATAGATAAGCCACATCATATACAAAACAAGTTACCTACCTTTGCCAGATTTATCTGCCGCTGATAACCAGAAATCACTATAATGCATTTCTCCCCCCTCACGCCCAAGGCCGATTCCAATGTGACTCTTGCCCCGGAGTACCGTTCTACACGTTCCAACCCTGTACAGTTCTCTCCTGTTGGGAACATCAATTGCAATAATGACGTAGTAGTTGGAAGTATTTACGATTAATAATGTTGATGAAAGTTTAGGGAGTAAGTAATTGTAAGTTGCAGTTGTAGTAGTATTGGAAGTAGTAGCAATGGTAGTAGTAGCAGTAATAATAGTAGTAGTAGCAGTGAAAGTAGTTGTAGTAGTAGTAGTAATAGCAGTAGTAGTTGTAGTAGTGTTACTTGTATTTGTAGTAGTAGTAATTGTAATAGTAGCAATAGTAGTAATAGTAGAAGCAGCAGGAGTGATAAGTAGTAATAGTAGTAGTAGTAGTTATGTTAGTACACCCACCAGTCATTCCTGTGAATATCCAGTTTGTGAAACGCCTTATCCTTAAAAATTGACGCAAAACTAATCCCGACATTCTACAAGAGGCAAGTCTTTCTCTGGGTACGGTAAACACTATTATCCGTGAACATTTGCATTTTCGGAAGGTTAGTGCACGTTGGACGCCAAGATAACTTTCTGCTTTTGACCGACAGAGAAGAGTTCACGCCTGCACTGAATTGAAGGAACGTTTGGGCATGGAAGGGCATGCCTTTTTGAATTGTTTCAGTACATGTGACGAAACCTGGGCGCATCATTACATGTGACGAAACATGGGCGCATCATTACATGTGACGAAACATGGGCGCATCATTACATGCGACGAAACCTGGGCGCATCATTACATGTGACGAAACCTGGGCGCATCATTACATGTGACGAAACCTGGGCGCATCATTACATGTGACGAAACCTGGGCGCATCATTACATGTGACGAAACCTGGACGCATCATAACATGTGACGAAATCTGGGCGCATCATTACATGTGACGAAACCTGGGCACATCATTACATGTGACGAAACCTGGGCACATCATTATATTCCTGAAATTAAACGAGCACTCAAGCAGCGGAAGCATGCGTAACGACCACCACACAACAAAATTCAGACAATTGTGTTTGCAGCTAAAGTGATGGTGAGTGTTTTCTGGGACAAACTTGGCATCATGCATGCTGATTTTCTACCCAGTGGTATCCTATCAACAATAAACAGTACATACACCTTTTCAGTGATTGTATAACCGTCTGTGAAAAAATACAGCCTGGTTTGAACACAAATAGCGTCCATTCTCCTGCAAAATAACGTTCCACCTTATATGGCTCACCACACTATGTACCATCTGCAGCAACTCCGCTGGAAGGTATTGCCACATCCACCTTGCAGTCCAGACCTCGCTCCAAGCGATTTTCACCTATTTATGTAAATGAATTTACGGGAGGTCGGCATTTCAGCACTGATGACGAAATAAAACAGGCTGTCCTAGATTAGTTCAGACATACTGACAAATCTTTCTACGCTGAAGCTTTTCAAGCGTTACTTAAACGATGGGATAGGTGCACAAACGTCGCAGGAGACTATATTTAAAAAAATTAATGACATTTCGACTACTCGAATGGCTTTTTTTGGTGCTTATAAAACAAAAGTCCCAATTTCACTGGAACTCGTATTATTGGTAGTACACATTGTATTAATAGCAGCACTAGTTTAGTATTGCACTTAGTAGCAGTTGGAGTATAGATACTACTGTTTGTAGTAAACAAAGTACTGGCCACCAAATACTTCTTCGTGCACTGGAAAAACGATGCATTTAAACAATACAGATTTAAAGATAATCACTCAGAAATTATGGTCTGTCCGCGTGATGAATGCGCGTCGCTAAACGAATGGGTCGAGTTTGGCAATTCCACTAACTGAATATCCCGCCATTTCACACAAAACAAATACAATTTACTGTAGGCGTATCCTTTCTCAGGCTCATCCTGTAATTCATCATCATCATCGTGTAGCATGTCCTTTATAGAACGTCGGTCCCATCACAGTCTGTCTGAAAGAAACTCTTTCCCTTGCAAACAAATCCAGCCTCCGCCACAGTCATACCAAGGCCTTACTGGATATCTTGGTCGACCCCTGCCTCTTTTTCATGGCACCATACCTTTTCATCACTGTTCTCTCAAGACCGTTGTGTTTCTTGATGTGACCCAAATATTTACATTTTCTGGCCAAATTGGAACTGATAAACCAGTTCTCCTCTATGTTCAACTCTTGCCGGATGTCTATATTTGTCTGTTTCTCTGTCCTGTAATTATATTGATTTTAGTTGATTAGTGTATTATTTGAGGAGCGCGTGGCAGAATGGTTTCGATGCCTGCCTGCTGATATGGAGGGAAGCGGATCGAATTCCCGGTAAGGCATATGTTGTTTTTCTGTTGGGGGTGAAATAAACAAACAAAGCCAGAGCAAGGCATGGCAGTAGCGAAGCGACCTGTAGTCATCTGCCTATAACAAGTGTCTCCCGACTACCCCAGCAATGGAAATAAAGTCGTACTAGAAGGGACAGAAGAGTGTGTTTGTTGTACTCTGTGCTACCAGTGCCAAATATGGACCCTGTCCAAGGCAAAGGAAAAGAAAATTGCAGCCTGGGAAATGAGAGGCTCGAGAAAAGTCTTCAACGTCACCAGAAGAGACAGAATGAAAAATTGTGGAACAACATCCACCCAAGAACCCACGATTTGACAAAATGTAAAGTGATTTGGCTATTTAATAAGAACAAAACCAAATCTGAGAAAGAGAGTCCTTGGATGCTACGTGGAACCAATACTGACATATGGCAATAAATCACGGACAATCAGTAAGCAAGAGGATAGATCTTTGGAAGCAAAGGGGATGTGGTTTTAGAGAAGAATGCTGCGGATCCCATAGACTGCAAAGAAGACTAATGGTACGGTAGTCGAAGAGGCACAAACACAAAGAAGACTAATGGTACGGTAGTCGAAGAGGCACAAACACAAAGAAGACTAATTGTACGGTAGTCGAAGAGGCACAAACACAAAGAAGACTAATTGTACGGTAGTCGAAGAGGCACAAACACAAAAACAACTTATTGCAAGAATCAGAAGGCAATCATCCTTTTTAGGCATGTTATGAGAAGAGGCGGCTTGGAGCAAGTGGTTACAGCGGGAAAGATAGCAGGACAGAGAGACAGAAGAAGGCCGAGAGAGAAGATGCTGGACAGCCTGGGAGAATGGCATGGACGACAATCAACAACAGAGTTGACAAACGACATAAATTGACGGAGGTCCATGATCACTAACGCCAACCGGCAGTGCACCTGATGATGATGATGTATTCAAACATACGGGCTTCTGTTCATGGAATCGCGCGTACACAACGTGTGTCTACGTTATTGACGCTAGCAGTACGCGTGACATTTAAACACGATTAATCCATCTCTCTACTTATGTCGCAAGACACCGCGGGGAAGTGCAATCCTATTTGGTGTGTTTTCTTGTGTGGTCGTTGATGTTTTATCTTAACTACACGCCACTGTAGTGTTTCTTTCACTACATCATTTCCTCCTTCGCTTGGTCTGTCTCTTGCTCGAAAGCCCTGCTATCTGCTGTTGCGTGCTTGCTTCACTGGTTGGTACGCTAAGCAGGTAAAGGCCGCCGTCAATCGCAGACGATGATGGCATCATTTATTTGCTAGCGCTATTTTTAGTAAAGTTTAACTGCGCTACTTGTTATCCTCACTCTCTCGTCTTGAGCCGCCCGACGCCAGTGGCAAGTCAAGGACAAGCCGACTAGGGGGCGGCTACGAGATATAGGGGACTTCGCATCAAGCACCCGTGAAAAAGTCGTTCGGAGTCGAACCCACACCACCTGATCACGAGGCCGACGGCTTAACCACTTCGCCACGCAATCCCTTATCAAATATCCTCATTATTTACGCCTCGGTTGGTCGTTGAATGCCATACAAGAAACTACTCTAATTTTTTTCCTGTCAATTTTTTTATTCCTCGGTTCTACTGACACTTAACTCTTTTCCCTTGCATTGTACTTCAAATGTTGTGGTCTCTCCTTCTTATGCTTTGGTCTGAGATCCCACAGCCTTACTGTGATAGCTAGTTAGGTACCCGGACAATTTGTACCATTATTAACGACGTGGGAACTCAAGTCGACTCTCATGAGCCAGATGCGTCGCATCTGCCATCCTCAACCCGCGTCGCTGGAAAATCGTCTCTACGTCTTTCCTCTTCTCGAAAGGCAGACCGTCGAACATTGTTAGCTAACAGGGGAAGCTGGTCAATGAGACATTCTCATGAGATGACCAAACCATCGCACACTCTGTCTAGACATGTAATCCGCACATGGTAAGGAACCGACAATCTATCTCTCCTGGAGACGCCGGCAGCCATTCGCGGACATCTCATTTCGTACACTCGCGCCTTGACCATGGTCCATGTTTGGCTCTAGTAGCACAGGAATGGTAGAAACATGATGGTTGAAAAAAAGATACAAAGACACTCTAAAAGTTTCTTTGAATAGTTTCTCCATCGATGTCGCTGCGTGGGAGGTGTTTGCTCCGAACCGCTCAGCCTGGCGTACTGCCATGACACATGGTGCTTGCACCGCAGAGCAGAGAACCATTAATGCGGCGCAGGAAAAGCAAGCTGCCCGAAAGGACAGCATGCAAGTCAGCCAAATTACTAATGCTGTTCACCTGTGCCCACGTGTGGTATACTTTGCCACGCTCAGAGCAGACTGTACAATCACATGCGGTCACATCTGAATAAACGCTGTTGCCTTCTTCGCTTTTCATGCACAACTAACTAATCTTTTTCATAACTGGCATACTGTGACTCCCATATTCCTGGCTACTTCCTGGTAATGGTTGCCAACTCAAACCGTATTTGTATTGCTCTGATATATCAAGTCTTGCTTTTGTTGTAATTTGGTAATTGTTCTCCTTTCTCATTAAGAAAGACTTTCTGGTAGCAACGTGGTTTTCATTTTGTTTTTGGCACGTGCGTTCACTGAGTCTTTATCTGTACATGTTTAAACAAATCAAACCTAACTCGACTTATTCATTATGAGGTGTAAAGGTCGTTTGCTTTAATTGTGGTTTATACTTTCTACAAGATACGAACCCCTTGCCCAGCCATCATTCAATCAATAAATTCCGTCGCTCCATTCGGGTCATAGGCCATTGACAACCCTCCTCGAGCAAGTTCGATCTTGAGCTGCTCTTTCTGCCTCTCTCCAGACGAGTTCCAGGGGCCCTAGTTCATTTTCACAGTCTTTTCTTCATGCGTTTCATGGTCTACCACTCTTCCCCTTCCCTTGTGAATTCCATGTCAGGGCCTATCTGCCCATATGATGCTTTCCGTAGCGTGTGCCATATCCAACTCCAGTTCCTTCGTTTGTTCTGTTGCTCCACTGCTTGTTATTGACTCCTTTCCCATATGTCTTTCCCTCCTCACAATGTCCTGCCAGCCGTAACGCATTATCTTTCTTAGTAACTCTATTTACAAACGAATGTATTTCCACCAATCTTCTCTTACGTTACACCTGGCTGGTTATAATGTCATTATGCACTGCTGATCCTTCAGACCCATGTAACACACGGGAGTATAAATAAATTATGAATGCCAAACTGTAACGAACTGTCGACGATTGATTGTGCAAGTTATCTACGTCTGTCATCATCTCTTAGCGTAACACAGGAAATACTTTTTACAAACTGGACGTATCCTAGGTAGTATAGTGGTAAGTAACCCCGCCTGTCACACGGGAGACCAGGGTTCGATTCCTCTTCGGGGAGAATGAGTTACGTCTGGTCAGGCAAAATATACTGATCAGATATGTTAGTCAGGTTCAGGTAAAACATACTGGACAAGACCGTTACCTTTGCTTCCTCGTAGTAGGCCTTCCTCTAAACGGGCAGTTTTTATCGCAGCCTGGCTAACAAGGTGAGGGATCGACGTGATCCCCGTAGTAGTGACTGACACGCAGATGAAGCCAAGGATAGCACAACCGCTTGGAGGACCCTGGCCCATTTTCATCGGGTTGTGGTGTAAGCTACGACAAAACGTCCTTTTTAAGGCGCACAAAAGAGTAATGATGCTCATTGTGGGCATTCAACAACAACAACAACAACAATATTGCACTGGATATGACCGGTGCCCGTTTGGAATGGACTTCTATTTCTCCTTTTTTAATCAATTTCTGCAAAACCCAGAGAGCTGAAATTGTGTACACAACCTATACTATTTCGATTTTTAAAAATGTCAATTTTGACGGATCCTTGAGTGCAAAGAAACAAATCTCGCAATACACTAATTCAACAAAAAATTTAAAAAATCAAAAGACAGAACGTTACACTCCGTAGTTGAAAAACAAAACAAAACAAAACATGCTAGTATAAATTAAAGCTTGTAACGGAAAATTTAGTTAAAATAACAAAAAACCCGTTTTACTTCAAATTGTTTAAGATATAAATGCGCACAGAGGGAAAGATGGTGAATCCCAATGTCGCTGCTAGCTCTGAAAAAAAACAAACCCACAGAAGACCTGGATATTCGCTTATAAAGTTAACAGCTTTGATCAATAGCAGAACCGTTGTTGCAGATTCTATTTTAGTTTTTGAGATTCCGAGAATAGTCTAATCTCGACGTCATCTTACCTTGCTTCTTCTTCTTATTTTCCCCCATCTATTCTTGCCTTTCTGCGTCAAAGAGAGTAGGTATGCGTAGACTTCTGGGTTGGGGAACAGATGATAGTCTGGTCAGGTAACATATACTGACCAGAATGTGGCGTCAGGGTTAGGCACAATATACTAACCAAGACAACAATATCTCTTCCATGTAGCGTTTCCTGGAAACATGCTTTTTTTTAAGGCAGTCTAGCTGACGAGATGTGGATCGACGTGTTCCCCATAGTAGTGAGCGCCAGGCAAATGAAGCCAAGCATAGCACAACCGCCTGGAGAACCACGGTCTACATTCAACAGCACGCTCAGGATGTGAGGAAAGCTACTATAATCCGCTACTTTATGCCCTTATCAGGGTGCACAAAATAGTAAACGTACTCATTATGTGCAACAACAACAACAATAACAACAATTACAACAACAACAACGTATGATTTGCGCTAACTCGGAAGCTTGTGATGCTAACATGTTGAACTTGTATAGTGTTTCTTTGACCCCTCTATCCATCGTCGTCGGAGTCGACCTCTTATCCGTGGCATTGATTCCTCCACGTAGTATGAACTCGCTGCAGGTTGATCATACTGCATCTTGTCAAATGTCCAAACCATTTTATTTTCTGAACTCAACTTAACTTCATTATACTGGTTTAGAAGGCTCTACAGAGTCTGTATACAACCAGTTTATTTCACTCCACGGATACCGAAAATACTGTGAGCAAACAATGTATTTCTGAATGCATTATCTGACTCTGCTGAAGCTACATCCTGCGGTAATGCATTCCAAGAATTCACCACTCTCCGACTAAAAAAACCTGCCTTATACAAATTTGTAGCTGTGTCCTCTTGTTCTTGTAGCCGGTCGTACTTTGAAAAACTTGGTATAGTCTAATTTATCCTTTCCATTTATTAAATTATACACATGTATAAAGTCACCTCGAATTCTTCTTTGTTCTAGACACTGAAGACCAGTTTTTTTTTTAGTCTTTCCTTATAACAATAACTCTAAAACCCCGACATAATTTTTGTAGCTGTTCGTTGTACAGTTTCCATCATGTTTATGTCCACTATATGATATGGACTCCACACCTGAACACTGGCTCCAATTTAGGTCTCACTAATGATTTATATAACTTGACTATTACTTTCTTGCTCTAATGTGAAATGTTTCTTTTTATCATGCCCAACATGGCATTAGCCTTTTCTACTGCCATCTGGACTTGCTCCTACACATTTCCTGCATGACCTATTATAACTCCAAGGTCTCTTTCCTTTTTTATTGTCCTAATATTGTTATCTCCTATTTTGTAACTATATTCACTATTGGATCTTCCTATATGGAAGACTGTACATTTTTCAACATTAAACTCCATCTGCCAGCATTCAGACCAATTTTAAATCGAATCTAAATCCGATCTCAATAGACCCTGCCGCATAATGTTGTGTCATCCGCGAACTTTGCAATCATGGAACTGATATCAATGTCCAAATTGTGTGTCATCCGCGAACTTTCCAATCATGGATCTGATATCAATGTCCAAATTGTGTGTCATCCGCGAACTTTCCAATCATGGATCTGATATCAATGTCCAAATTGTGTGTCATCCGCGAACTTTCCAATCATGGACCTGATATCAATGTCCAAATTGGGTGTCATCCGCGAACTTTGCAATCATGGACCTGATATCAATATCCAAATTGTGTGTCATCCGCGAACTTTCCAATCATGGATCTGATATCAATGTCCAAATTGTGTGTCATCCGCGAACTTTCCAATCATGGATCTGATATCAATGTCCAAATCATAGATATATGTTAAGAACAAAATTTGTCCCAATACTGATCCAGGGGGCACACCATTTATTACATCACACCAGTCAGAGTACTCCCTATTTATGCCCACTCTCTGCCTTCTGCCCGTCAACCAATTTTCTATCCAATTGACAACTTAACCACCTATTCAATGTGATTGCAACTGTCGAAACTGTAGTTAACCAACAAAAACCAACATTTTGCTCAATCTGATGATGTGAATTGTGCCGATGTCATTCCTGCACTCTTCGCACACAACCCATCTCATTGGTCTCAATTTTAAGTCTCGTTTTGCAGATGACATCGACGGGTTGGCGGGTTCAGAAGCAGAACTCCAGGAATTGGTCAGAATGCTCGATGAAACAGCTCTTGACTATGGTATGCAGATAAACGCTGGAAAGATAAAATTAATGACCAACAACGCCGAGGGTTTCAACAGCAGGATAAAAGCTAATGGCCATGGACCCGAAGTGATTGACCGTTTTAAATATCTGGGTTCAATTATCAGTGATGAAGGATCAAAATGTGAGCTGTTGGCCAGAATATCACAGACAATAGCGACGCTTACAAGGCGTAACAAAATCGGGCAAGATAAACGGTTAGCACTATGTACGAAAATCAGATTAATGCGTACACTGGTCCTGTCAATATTCCTATATGCTTGTGAGACATGGACAGTTACAGCTGACCTTCAACGAAGGATACAGGCCTTGGATATGAGATGTTTCCGAAGACTTTTAAACGTCACGTGCAAAGATCGAGTCAATAAATGAGGAAATGCGAGATAGAATTACGACAGTAATAGGGCCTTTTGAAGACCTTTTAGGAACTGTCAAAAGAAGGAAACTCGCTTGGTGCAGTCACGTATGAGATCAAATAGGGGTTGTGAGAATGTCTTCGTGTGTGCCCCAACGACCTCACCGGTTACGGGATGACCTGCCGTGACCTGAATAGAGCAAAGAAGGCGGCACAGAATATGAGCCAATGGGGAGCACCTGTTGTGCCCCTATGTTCCTAGGGGAGCCATACAGAGAAATGGTGATGATGACGATGATGATGATGCAAGATCCTTGGTAGATCGGAAATTTAGTTTTAGGAATAGGGTCTGGATTCGTCGACTGGTAAGTCGTTGCTGTTGGTGAATGCCCACAATGAGTAAGATTACTCTTTTGTGTGCACTAAAAAAGACGTTAAGTGGCGGGTTGTCGTAGCTTTCCTCAGATCCCGAGCGTGCTGATGAAGGTGGGCTGGGTCCTACAATGCGGCTGTGCTATGCTTGGCTTCATCTGCGCGTCGCTCACTACTACGTGGATCACGGCGATCCCTCACCTTGTTAGCCAGTCTTGCCATGAAAACAGCCCGTTTCCAGGAATGGCTGCGAGGAAGCCAAGGTGAGGGTCTGTCTTGTCTAATATGTTTTACCTGAACCTGACTAACATGTCTGGTCAGTATATTCTATTTGACCAGACGTTAATGGCGACTGCTCGAAAGAAATCAGAAGAAGACTAGTCATGACAATGCAGAGACTGAACAGCCTAAAGAAAGTATGGCAGAGCACCAACAAAATAATAAAAGAAAAAGTCTTGAGAGCCTGTGTTTTTCTTGTGGCAGCTTATGGCTGCGAATCATGGTCGATTATCAAAACTTCAAGACAAAGAATCGAATCCTTCGTTTCGAAAAACTACCCAAGCATGGAATGGACCCATGCATACACCGACGGCTCTGTAACAAACACAACACAGAACGGAGGGGCAGGGGCATTCCTGAGCCTACCAAATGGCAGGAAAATAACACTGTCATTGACAACTGGAAAATACACAAGCAATTTCAGAGCGGAGGCAGAGGCACTGAGGGCGGCATTGGAAGAAATAGTGACAGGTAAAAGGAATATAGTCCTGTTTACAGATGCCCTGGCCGTAGTCACAGCACTAAAAAGCCAGAAAAATACTGAACTTAATGATTTAAGAGCAGTACTCTGTCAACTATGCCAGCAGTCCGCACCAAAAATGGTAGTGGTACAGTGGGTTCCATCCCACTGCAACATCCAAGGCAACGAGGAGGCAGACAGACTGGCAAAAAAAGGTGCAAGACTACCACAACCAGATACCAGTGTGACATACAAAGAGTCAAAAAGGCTTATTAGAGCTAGATACATGACCAAATGGGAAACAGAACATACTGGCTACACAAAAAACGATGCCTATTACCAGTTGAACAGAGGAGAGCAGGTCGTGGTCTTCAGACTTCGCACTGGCCACAATAGACTGAGGTACCACCTATTCAACAAATTGAAGATAGGTGGCACCGACGAATGCACGTGTGGTACCGGCAAAATGACCGCTGAACATTTGCTGCAAAACTGCCCGACATACGAGGATCAGAAAGAGCAGATGTGGCCATCACCAATGGCAACAGTAGACAAGCTCTATGGCAGTGTCGACAGCCTCAGGATGACCGCTGCTTTTTTCGAAAAAATAAAGGTCGACGTCTGACAGCGTTTCAAAATGTTACAAAAAAATCGTCAGAATGCCTAGGACAGAACAAAAAGACAAATGTAGACATTCGGCAAGAGTTGAGCATAGAGGAGAACTGGTTTATCAATTCCATTTTGGCCAGAAAATGCAAATACTTTGGTCACCTCAAGAGACACAACGGTCTCGAGAGAACGGTGATGGAAGTTATGGTGCCAGGCAAAAGAGGAAGGGGCAGACCAAGAAGGTGATGGCACCAGGATATCCAGGAATGCCTGGGAATGACTGTGGCAGAGGCTGGAATTTGGCAAGGGAATGAGTTTCTTTCAGACATACTGTGATGGGAGCGACGTTCTATAAAGGACATGCTACATCATGATAATGAGACGTTAGTCGTAAGTTGCTAACCCTTGGTTTGAGAATCCGTGATCTGCACCAACTCGTATCACTCCATTTGAGACAAAACCCTCCTGACTCGTACATGGAGTTTCCGGGCGCCTGATCGCATTATCTACAGGTGGGTGCCTTTTGATCAGGGATAAACACGCTTAAGAGATTAATCACCATCATGATCCTCGCTTTTGCTCTCTAATAGCAGCTCAAAGCCACCATTAGAGTTTGATTCCTTCAACGGGAAGCCTGTGCACATCCAATTATCTGCACTTGTAGTTGTAGTTTGTCCAGTTTTGTTATGCGTGATGAGGTTGCTTGTTACAGTGACCCTACAAGGTAGCCTTTTATGATGCAGGTACAAGAATGTTGTTGTTGATGTTGCTGTTGTTGAATGCCCCACGATGAGTATGTTTATTCGTTTGTGCGCACTGAAGATTGCGTTAAATGGCGGGTTGCTGCAGCTTTCTTCACATCCCGAGCGAGCTGGTGAAGATGGATTGGGGTTCTCCGGATAGTTGCATCTTCATCTTCGCGTCGCTCACCACTGCGAGGATCACGTCGATCTCCACCTCGTTATCCAGACTGTCATGAAACAGCATGTTTTCAAGGAGGACTGCGTGCAAGTGAGATTGGTCTTGGTCAGTTTGTTCCCCTGATCCTGATTAACATAGCGTGGTCAGTATGTTTTGTCTTGGCTTAGCTTCGTTCGTTCTCAATCTTCCGGTACCAAGTCCTGAAAAGGGCTTTGGAAGTAGCAGAATATAGTCCAGAGATTGGAATGCGTTGTGTCGAAGTTTACAGCTTGACTGCGATATTTGTACCTTTCGGTCCAACACATCCGTATTTTTGAGTACCGGGTTAGCCTTTCCTCTTCGAATCCTTCTCTTTTTGCCCTGTTGCAGCCTGTTATCCAGAATCACCGAGTGGAGGTGTAGCAGGGTCTTAGCAGATCTGGTTCGCTGCCCTGACGCTAGCAGTCAGCTGTGGGTCACTGATCGCTGCAGCTCCTACGCTACCCAGCATATGAAAGGTCATTGTGGCACCAATGCTGCAGTTTGTTGTACCAGTTCCCGCCACTCTACTCGGTTTTGTGTCAGGATATTTGTTCTAGCTATGAACATTCTCGTCCACTCTCTGGTGTTGTCGTCCCATCTCTTTTTCTCCCTCCCTCTCTTACGATCACCAAGCACGGTAACTTGCAGAATCACCATGGTCAACCCAGACGATTTTGATACACGCCCCCACTATGTGAGCTTGGTCAACCCAGACGATTTTGATACACGCCCCCACCATGTGAGCTTGGTCAACCCAGACGATTTTGATACACGCCCCCCATCATGTGAGCTTGGTCAACCCAGACGATCTTGATACACGCCCCCCATCATGTGAGCTTGGTCAACCCAGACGATCTTGATACACGCCTCCCATCATGTGAGCTTGGTCAACCCAGACGATCTTGATACACGCCCCCACTATGTGAGCTTGGTCAACCCAGACGATCTTGATACACGCCCCCACCATGTGAGCTTGGTCAACCCAGACGAATTTGATACACGCCGCCACCATGTGAGCTTGGTCAACCCAGAAGATCTTGATACACGCCCCCACCATGTGAGCTTGGTCAACCCAGACGATTTTGATACACGCCCCCACCATGTGAGCTTGGTCAACCCAGACGATTTTGATACACGCCCCCACCATGTGAGCTTGGTTAACCCAGACGATTTTGATACACACCCCCACCATGTGAGCTTGGTCAACCCAGACGATCTTGATACACGCCCACCATCATGTGAGCTTGCCTAACACAAAATAAGAACATCGTAGAATAAGATCTTCTTCTTCTTCTTTTTCTTCTTCTTCTTCTTCATCATTCTCTTCTTGTTCTTCTTCCTTTGTGCTGAAAAGGTAGTTTACATCGAGACTGCCATATATACGACATTCGGCCCGACACATCAGATCTCAGCTGAAATCTTTGAGGACCAGGTTAGCCGTCCCACTGCGGTCAATATTCTCTTAGTTAAACTATAACTAGTGCTGTCTTTTCTAGGTCGCCGCTATGAGTCGCTGATCCTCATGCAAGTATCCAGCTATGAGTCGCTGATCCTCATGCAAGTATCCAGCTATGAGTCGCTGATCCTCATGCAAGTATCCAGCTATGAGTCACTGATCCTCATGCAAGTATCCAGCTATGAGTCGCTGATCCTCATGCAAGTATCCAGCTATGAGTCACTGATCCTCATGCAAGTATCCAGCTATGAGTCACTGATCCTCATGCAAGTATTCAGCTATGAGTCGCTGATCCTCATGCAAGTATCCAGCTATGAGTCGCTGATCCTCATGCAAGTATCCAGCTATGAGTCGCTGATCCTCATGCAAGTATCCAGCTATGAGTCACTGATCCTCATGCAAGTATTCAGCTATGAGTCGCTGATCCTCATGCAAGTATCCAGCTATGAGTCGCTGATCCTCATGCAAGTATCCAGCTATGAGTCGCTGATCCTTATGCAAGTATCCAGCTATGAGTCGCTGATCCTCATGCAAGTATCCAACTATGAGTCGCTGAACCTTATGCAAGTATCCAGCTATGAGTCGCTGATCCTCATGCAAGTATCCAGCTATGAGTCGCTGATCCTCATGCAAGTATCCAGCTATGAGTCGCTGGCTGCTGTCAGCTCATTCACTGTGTTGTATTTTCGTTCCCTGAATACAGTCTCTCACTGTTGTGCAGTAGACTTGATATCTGCTGTCTGTTCAATTGACTTTTAAATGTTGCGAATACAGTTGTATGTATATGCTGGTATGTGTGTGTTCGCAGGGACGTGTGTATGCATATGTGTATGCACGAAACGAGACCAAAGATAACTCTAATATGACATATTATGTTAGTAACATAATATTAAGGTCAAATTTGGACTCCACCCCATGTATTATATGCACACGTACTTGATTATGTATGTGTCTATGTGTATAGATAATTGTGGCTTTGTGTGTGTTTGGGTATCTATATGTGTGTATGTGTGTGTGTATATATGAATGGGGGTCGATGCAGTCAAGAGGTTACGGCACTCGGCACTCGCCTCTCGCAGTGATGAACGGAAACGGTCGGCGACAGAATCCCGCAAATTTCAAGCGACCCCTGGTCTCAATGGAGGTAACACCAGAGGGCCTGCATCCTGAGTTACCTCCAGTCGTCTCGACCAATAGTCTTGCCACTGATCCAAGTTAACTCGGGATAAGAATGAGATTGATGACCAGCGAATAATCTCCCTCACTATAATCCTCATTCAGCGCACATCATATTATTAAGACAAAACCGTCTGATATTGTGACCATCGTCGCTTCGCGTTGGACAATAACTTTTATGTATGTATAATTTAAGATGGAAATTGCGGGAGGGGCGTTTATTACTTTTGGGAATTTGTGGAAATCGAAAGAAAATAAATCCGCCCCCAAAAATACGGATCTTCAACTCCACTGAGTAGTCCGGCCTGTTGAATGGCTCAGTAACGTCGAGGACAAAGTAAAGTAAAAACAAAAAAAGTCAAATCTTTCGCCAATGGACGCTTGCGTTGATTTGAGGGAACACAATGGTATGATGAAGTCACTAATATAGAACCGCGAGTAAGAACCAGACGGATCCCAGTGGGACAAGACGTCAAGAGAAGGCGTTGGTGCGATACAAATAGGATTTTTTTCTGACTGTGAGTTAACCATACAACTGTCAAGGCTTTTTGAGGATTTTGACATGTTCCTATAAAATATCAGAATCATATAGAAAATAAAATGAGAGGTCCATATAAGTATACATTTTCTGAAAGCATATTTGACAAGAATTCTTATTGAATGAATTTAGTATGTTTGAGCATTACACACGGTGACCTTGACCTTGACCTGTACGCAATGAGTGAAAGTGTGCGACTCATCTTCTGATTTCAACCTACCATCACGCTTACTGATTGGTTTTAATTACCATTGTAATCAGTTTTTTATTTCAGATACTGCAAGCTGTTTGATTTAAGAAAATGTATACACATATGGTTTTCATTTTTAAAATGTAATTTAAGTTAATTTTTTACATTCATAACCTAAGAAATATTATTCAACCATACCCAGAAGAAAAACTATAAAACAATTAAAAATGATCTGTGTTTTTATTAATATTATGAACAAAAAATGGACACAGAAGAATAAAGAATTGTAATATTAAACATTAAAACATCTAAGAAATGACGTTACGACTTCAACATAAAAACTCTAAAGCTTATGAGAACAATGAAACAAGATTTTCATTTATTACAAATCTGTGTTTTACAATATGGTTAAAACGAAGATTTACTAAATATAAATAAATATTTCAATCTCAGAGAATGCTAGCTAGAGCTTGAATGGAATGTCTGGAACTAAAAAGCCAGTTCCAGTTCGGTAGTCTAACTTAATATTTATGACACTCTATATAAATCTTGTTGTACACTGTTTAACTATTATCTACTATGTAGTCCCGTGTGCCCTATGGCAGTTGGTTGTGATATTGATCTCTGAGGTTCGTCAGTCCTGCACTTGCGGGATAACAGTTGCTTACTATTATTATGGGGTTGCTTCCGGAAGTTTCAGGTTACAGCTCTTTCGATCAGGGAGGATTTGGTCGACCCCTCTGAAAATGTTGATTCAGATAAGGTTCTGATACAACCTGACATCAAAAGACAACGAGCCTATCTGCAAGATTGCTCTTTTAGGTGCCGCCCTCACACCATTTCCGTGCGATCTGCCATGAGCCATTTATTTCTCATCCGCAACAGATCGCTGCTGATGACTGTAAAGATTACAGATATACTTTGTCCCGCTATCTCTAGCCCCCAACAGATCACAGCTGATGACTGTGAAGATTACAGATATACTTTGTCCCGCTATCTCTAGCCCTCAACAGATCACAGCTGATGACTGTGAAGATTACAGATATACGTTGTACCGCTATCTCTCGCCCTCAACGGATCGCTGCTGATGACTGTGAAGATTACAGATATACTTTGTACCGCTATCTCTCGCCCTCAACGGATCGCTGCTGATGACTGTAAGGATTAGAGATATACTTTGCCCCGCTATCTCTCGCCCTCAACAGATCACAGCTGATGACTGTAAGGATTAGAGATATACTTTGCCCCGCTATCTCTTACCCTCAACAGATCACAGCTGATAACTGAGAAGACTACAGATATACTTTGCCCCGCTATCTTTTACCCTCAACAGATCACAGCTGATAACTGAGAAGACTACATAATAGGTTTTTTTTCCCGAACTGCCACTTAGTGAACATATTTCCATCTCGTTCCGTTGATCATATAAGGGTCACCATTTACTCCAAAAGGAACAAATACAATGACCACTGAAGCATAGTGGGACAGCTATCTAGATCAACTCTCAAATTCTCTCTCTGTCCTCAAGTCTTTAATTTCATCCTCATCATCAAGTGCCGCTTACGCAACGGAGATTGTCGTCATTGATCTCCATCTGTCTCTTTCTTGCACCAGACTGGTACACGCAGTCAAACTGTGTCCCGACCAAATCCTCATGGTGTCTGTCCATCTGTACCTCTGTCTCACTTTGGCTCTCTTGACCTCTACTCTCCTCTCTACAATAACCTTTAGCAGACTGGTATGGCGCTTGACATGACCAACATATTTTATTTTTTATCTAATTTGTATTTCCTTTAATAGTGTCTTTTCTATCTGGAATTGTTCCAGAACCTCATTATTGGTTTTCCCATCTTTCCAAGAAACTCGTCCAAGTCCTGAATACACACATTCCAAAGGCTCGAATACGCTTCTATGTCAGGGTCCAAGTTTCTAATCTATACAATAAATAATGCACATAACATTTTACTTTTCTCATTTATAAGATCTGAGATATCTGCTTTGACGAAGTATATCTCTTCTGCTATCTAATTTGTAGACCATTTAAAACAAAGATGACGGTGACACTAGGTAACCTGCTACTTCCCTGCTGACTGGTCAGCCGTCAATATTATTCGGCCACTCCCATCTGGAATCCTACTGACTACCCCGGCTGTACCTGCCTTTATAAATGTGAGAGCATGTCGTCTAACCCCTCCAACTTATAAAGTAAAGCAGACGATGAAGGCATCACTTATTTGCTAGCGGTATTTTTTAGTAACGATTAACTACGCTACTTTTTATCCTCACTCTCTCGTCTCGAGCCGCCCGACCCCAGTGGCAAGGCAAGGACAAGACGAATAGGGAGCGACTACGAGATGAAAGGGATTCCGCATTAAGTACCCGTGAAAAAGACGGGGGAGTCCGGAGTCGAACACCTGATCACGAGGCTAACGGCTTAACCACTTCGCCACGGAATCCTCTGATCAACTGATATCCAACTGATACTAGTCCAATGTTTTGAATGGGTGGGTCTAAAGTCACTATTTCCAACTCAGACAAACTAGAACCCACTCCTATAAAACACTGCTGCTTCTTTCTCTCTCTCTCTCTCTCTCTCTCTCTTTCTCTGGGAAGGAAGACTAACGTCTGGTCAGGCAAAATATGCTCATCAGACATGTCAGGTTCAGGCAAAACATACTGGACAAGACCTTCACCTTGGCTTCCTCGTAGCCCTTCCTGGAAACGGGCTGTTTTCATGGCAGCATGACAAACAAGATGAGGGATTGACGTGATCCCTGTAGTAGTGAGCGACGAACAGATGAGGACAATCGTGGTACAACCGCCAGGAGGACCCAGGTCCACACTTATCAGCCCCATTGGAATGTGAGGAAAGCTGCGACAACCCACCACTTAAAGTCCTTTTTAGAGCGCACGAAAGAGTAATCCTACTCATTGTAGGCATTCAACAACAACAACTCTCCCTGTCTCTCTGTCTGCCTCTCTCTCTGTCTCTCTCTCTCTCTCTCTCTATCTCTCTCTCACGTTTCTAATTCAACCCGCGACCTGATAATGGCCACTGTGTTAAACCTAGATTGACTTGACCTTGCCAACGAAAACTTTCTCAGCCAATTTTTATCTCCAGAGAATAAACGGCTGTTTCTAACCCTTATGTTTTCATGGGCAGTGGCCCTATTACATACTGCTCCCCGACACATAACCCTGCTATATTGACGATGGAAAGGACGCACATTATAAAAATCAGCTGATGACATTACAAGGCAGTCATTGTTCTGGAATCATCAGCGCAAGAGAAGTGGGGGGAAGAACTAAAAAACTCACGAAGGAGAGAAGTCGAGGCAAATCTGAAAACGGCAGGAAAGGGATGGGGGAGAGGGGGCGGGGCGGTGGCGCACTGGAAATGATGGCTCTTGACAGGAAGACTTGGCGAGTATGTGTTCAGGACGTTTCTCCGTAGAAAGTTAATGGGTTTATTTCTACATGTGTGTGAGTGAGTTAGCGAGAGAGAGACAGAGTGAGAGACAGAGAGAGAGAGAGACACACACACACAGAGTGCGAGTGAGAGAGAAAGACACAGAGAGAGAGAGACACACACACAGACACACACACACACACACAGAGCGAGTGAGAGAGAGAGAGAGAGAGAGAGAGAGAGAGAGAGAGAGCATGCGCTGTGTATCAACGAAGCAAATGTTGGAAGTCAGAATGATTAAACGTGAGTGCATCTTGGCTTTTCTGTTTGTTTGCATTTGCTTTGGTTTTTCGGGTTTCCTTATTCTTCGGCGAGGATGGGGTGGAGGGGGCGGTGCTATATTTAGAAAGCAGGTGCACGCGCTACTACCAGGCGTGAAACAATCGTGTTAATGCCGAAGGCAGTCTGCCAGATCTGAGTCGAGACATGATTCACGCGCACAAGTTCCACGCCCATTTTACATTTTAACATGCCATCTTAACACAGCGATATGTCTTCTACCTTCCCATGTACATCTCAGAGGAAGGTAAGGGTGTACAAAATGGCACTTTCAGTCGATCCCTATTTAGAATCGTCTTCTTGAGGTACATCCACGGTGTGCGCCAGTAACTTTCGCCAGTTACCTTCGCCAGTTACCAGTTACCTTCGCCAGTTCTTCCATTGCTTTTCGTCTCCTGGACGTACTAACCCCTGCTTGTTCCAATCCGCGAGGCAGTCTGGTCTAGGGGTGAAACGTCCGTTCCACAATTCCAACAAACCGGGTTCGAATCTGACCATGTTCAGTTTGTCAGACACGAGTATTTTTCTTTGGGCGATCGCTCATCCGCGCACGGAAAGTGATGACAACCTGCGGTACGTGCAGCTGCCAAAAAGGTTGGTACTTGTAAGAAGCGACGATCTGCTTCTTCTTCTTATTCTTCTTTTTATTCTTCATTGATCCCCCTGATGCTTTGCTGCTAGTCCGGTGAGGTTCACGATCAACTGATGTTATACTTCTAGTCCGGTGAGGTTGACGATCAACTGATGCTATACTTCTAGTCCGGTGAGGTTCACGATCAACTGATGCTATACTTCTAGTCCGGTGAGGTTCACGATCAACTGATGCTATGCTTCTAGTCCGGTGAGGTTCACGATCAACTGATGCTATACTTCTAGTCCGGTGAGGTTCACGATCAACTGATGCTATACTTCTAGTCCGGTGAGGTTCACGATCAACTGATGTTATACTTCTAGCCCGGTGAGGTTGACGATCAACTGATGCTATACTTCTAGTCCGGTGAGGTTCACGGAGGAGACTGGGCGTTTCAGGTCTTCGCCGGTCGCCCACAGCTCTATCTGCAAAGGTTATGCTAATTACTTGGTTCCAATCCAGAGCATATTTGCCTATATTAGTTTATTTATGAAAGTGTATCCGATCAGGGCAAGAAAGAGGGTCTGGAGATGAATACCTCAAAGACCAAAGTATCGCACAATCGCTTCGCCACTTGTGATCTAGTATTCATTGGCGAGGACCGGTTAGAAGATGTCAACGAGTACATTTATCTTGGGCGTCTCCTCAATATAGAACCTGAACTAACAAGGCGTCGCCGCACTGGTTGGGCAGCCGTCTCGTCTATTAACACGGTCCTGAACGGTTGTCTTGATCAAGATCTACGAGCCTCCCTCTTCAATTCCACTGTACTCCCTGCGATGTGATACGGTGCCGAGACGTGGACACTAACAAAATCACTAGAGAGCAAATGAGAGTTACCCTGGCCTCATTGAGAGACGCTTGGTCGGAATCACTCCGGAACCAACGTATGCAAGACCTCCCTAATTCTGACATAAGATGATTGTCCCTGGTGAAGGATGCAGTAATCCATGCAGACAAGGAAAAACATAAATGGGCAGGTCACATGTTGTGCACAGCGATAGCAGTCTGGTACCCTCAGTGTAAGAAGAGACCGCGACGAAGACCGTCCAATGCGTTGGTCAGACTCCCTTGATGAACGCTGCAACATCCGAAATGTCTCAAGAGGAGCACTTAGCCCGCACTGGACTTCCGTGGCCCAAGACAGGGTCCGCTGGAGACGAAGTTGGAACCCGCAGCTACGCTGAGGAACGGTTCATCACAATTAAGATCAAGATCATATCAACAACCATCTGAATAGTGATAGTCAATCACACAGTCACACGTGATTGGTGACAGGTAACGGAAAGATTTCCTTTTGTACTACAGTCCGTCTGCTCAGTTGAAGGAATGTACCATGCCGTGTCTTCCATCGTCTTCTTCTTCCCCTTCTTCGTCGTTCGTTCTCAAATTCCCGCTACCAATCCTTAAAAAAAGGTTTTGTCAGTAGCAGGATGTAGTCAGGAGAACGGAATGCGATGTGTCACAGTTTACAGATAGACTGCGAAATTTGCACCTTTTGGTCCGATACATTCAATTTCAGCAAGCATTTTTGGGTACTGTGTTAGCCTTCCCTCTTCGAGCCCTTCACCTTATCCAGTCTGCCCTGGTGCAGCTTGTTATTCAGGATTACTGCGTGGATGTTTAGAAGGATCTTGGCAGCTCTGGTTCGATGGCCATGACGCTAGCAGTCAGCTATGAGTCGGTGACGTCTACAGCTCATGCCCTGATAATCATCTTTGATCCAAACGCGCCATCCTTCATGTCAGAGTCTATTGTGAGGTTGGGGATGGGTGGAGGGGGGGGGGGGTGGTGCAGCAGTGAATGAGCTGACAGCAACCAACTACTCATGGATGGCTGCTTACGCCATAACTGTTGTTTTGTTTTTTATGTTTGGCATTCGCCTTATTTCTTTAATCCACAAGATGGTGTGTGTTGCACTGTAGTTTTTATTTTGCGCCTGTCGGCCCAGTGCATCCTACTTCGGCATCCATTTTATGTAAGGGTCTGCTTCCTTCTGTATTTTCTAAGGGTTTGCTTCCCCGGGGTAACGGCCGGTGCTGTGATGAGGATCGAACCCAGCACCTTTGACTTGTGAGCCGTGTCACTTATCCACTAGCCCCCGCCGTCCCCTCACAAAAATAACTGGTGGTTGTTGAATGCTCACAATGAGTAGATTTACTCTTTTGGTGGCCTGAAAACGACGTTAAGAGGAAGGTTGCTGTAGCTTTCCTCCCATTTCGAGCGTGTCAATGAAGGTGGACCGGGGTCTTCCATGCGGTTAGGCTATGCTTGGTTTCATCTGCGTGTCGCTCATTACTGCCGGGATCAGGTCGATCCTCCATCTCATTGGCCAGACTACCACGAAAACAGCCTGTTTCTATGGATGACTACGAGGGAAGCCAAGGTGAGGATCTTGACCAGCATATTTTGCTTGACTCTGACTGATATTGTCTGATCGCTATGTTTTGCATGAACAAACGTTAGTCTTTCTCCCCAAACAGAGCTGGCCTAGACCCTATAAAAAAGGTAATGGTAGTCGATTAGCAGCAACTGCCGTAGAGGCTGAAGTGTTCAGAACGTTCATTGAAATAAACTACAGTGTTAGTTTTTAGTGAGGTTGGGTGGCTAGTTCCATTCCATGCTGCTTTATTTCTCGCTAGCTTTCACCCAAGTACCAATTTACAACGGGATTTGAACTCGTTATCTTTGCCATAAAAAGTGAGTGCTCTATCCCTGCACTATTCAGCCCCTATTAAACTCTATAAAAGGTAAAGGTCAGTCCCATGGCAACAATTGCCGTCGGGGATGAAGTAAGCTCTTTATGTACTAAGCCGTAGCCTATGTGATGTGGGGTGCTCAGTACCTCTCCTTGCTGTTTAAACCTTCCCTAACTCACACGTCAGATTACCATTTAAAGCTGAGTTGACTGAAGGAGCGGTCGTACCAGGAAAAATCCACGTCCGGATTTTGTTCTGTCCGTCCATAATTTCGAACCCTGCTTCGCTGTAATCCCAGTCGTAGCAAGCCATCTCACTGTCGACTAGGCTATACGCCCCTCTAAACTCTATACCGCCTCTATACAGAGGTCCTAGCAACATCTTGTACTTGTGAGAATACAAGTGGGAAGAATTGTTGTCCAGTTCGAAAAATGCCTTCGACAGGGACCAAAAGATATAAATTAAAAAAGAACTAATGAAAAAACAGAAAGGCAAAATTTGATGTAAAATGAGCAAAATTTGAAGAAAAATGAACAAGATTTGATGCATAATGAGCAAGATTTGACGTTTTTTTGTTTGTTTTCGCCTTATTTCTCTAATCCACAATGCGGTGTGCGTTGCACTGTGGTTTTTATATTGCGCTTGTCGGCCCAGTGAATCCGACTTCAGCATGCATTTTATGTAAGTGCCTGCTTACTCCTACATTTTCTAAAGGTTTGCTTCCCCGGGGTAACGACCGGTGCTGTGATGGGGATCGAACCCAGCACCTCCTGGTTGTGAGCCGTGTCACTTAACCACTAGACCACGTCGTCCCCCTTGATGTAAAATGGCTGAGTTAAGTTCGAGGTCATTACATGATGTGCCAGGAACGTGTGAGACAACGTACCAGTTAGGCGAAGGCATTGCCGGAAAAAATCAATTAATAATGAAACAAAGGTTAAACTACTTCGATCTAGTTATTTCTCAACAAGAGGGCTCAACTATGGGCCTCAGTACCATACACGATCTAAAAACAGTGGCGTCACACCGTTCAAACTGAAGAACATCATAGAAGAACATAGATAGGTAGATCACTCAATGTCCATGTTAGAAATGAATTCGTGCATCAAATAGAGGAATGTTGAAATTGCTCTTCCAGCGCTAGCCTAGACATCTGTCTCTATGCCCCTTGAAGTAACAGCGATGATGCCCAAATATGTCAAAGCTAATAATGTCAACGTTCATATTAGGCCGAGAGACATACTGTACTTACCTACAATTCTTTCGACCAAGTGCTCTGGCACCGCCACCACTTCTTCTGTTATCCTCTCCGACATCTCAAACCTCTTCTTAATTGTCCCTGGTACTGTCGCCTTGGATTAGATGATGGTGTGCAGATATTGTTTATGTAGTCTGCGTAACTCTCTGAAAGATAGAAACAATTGGTGATAAAGTCTGCGTAACTCTCTGAAATATCAATAATTATTGATATAATCTGCGTAACTCTCTGAAAGATAGAAATAATTGGTGATAAAGTCTGCGTAACTCTCTGAAATATCAATAATTATTGATATAATCTGCGTAACTCTCTGAAAGATAGAAATAATTGGTGATAAAGTCTGCGTAACTCTCTGAAATATCAATAATTATTGATATAATCTGCGTAACTCTCTGAAAGATAGAAACAATTGGTGATAAAGTCTGCGTAACTCTCTGAAAGATATAAATAATTGTTGATATTGTCTGCGTAACTCTCTGAAAGATAGAAATAATTGTTGATATAATCTGCGTAACTCTCTGAAAGATAGAAATAATTGCTTACTAGTAGACATTGGCAGAACATCTGACCGCCAGTCAAACTGTACAATTTGAATGAAGCAACATTAGATTAGCAAATAACGGTTCACCTATATCGAATCCATTATCATTACACTCTTTCTCTGGTAATTAACCCCCCCCCCCCCCGCGTCCCACCCCACCCCGCCACCAACCCGTCTCTTTATCCACCACCAGAAGAGTGTATTGTCCTTTTTTATTTACTTTCTTCAGTTTTTCTTTCTGCTTTTGTTGTTGTTATTGTTTGTTTAAGTTATCCAACAAAAATGCTAAAGTTTAAATCAGATTTTAAACAGAAAATTAGAAAACAAAGAAACGAAAAAAATTCGGCCCAGTGCATCCGACTTCGGCATAGAATTTATGCAAGGGCCTGCTTCGTCCTGCATTTTCTAAGGGCAAAGGCCGGTGCTGTAATGGGGAGCAAACCCAGCCCCCTCGGTCACTTAACCACTAGCCCACACCGCTGCATTAGTGGACATTGAGTTGGCTTACTAGAGTGGAATTTACAGCGTTTTATGGGTTCGAGTTCACGGACGGACAGAAACAAATCCAGGCTGTGGTTTGTGTCTGGTATGACCGCTTCTTTTTTATTTTTATTTGACGCGTTTGCCGCACTAGTTTCCACTGGCAGAGGCGCGCCTATTCCACCCCAGACCGTAGTCAACTGGGTGATATTAAGACGCATAAACTAGTGCTTGGATGCATGCATGCATCTGTATGTACCTATGCTAGGTTTGTGCGCTCTCATAAGCCAGCCCAACCATAGTGCAATGGAAGGGTCTCGCCTTGAGGGCGCGTGTGAAAGTTGTGCAAGAGTGTGATTGTAGGACAGAGTCAAATGAAACAACGTGAGTTAAGAAGAGAGAGGAAGGAGAGTCCAATAAAGAATGACCGCTCCTTCAGTTAATCGAGCTATAAATGGGTACCTGACGTATAAGTTGTGTTGGAGAAGGTATAAACAGCAAGGAAAGGAACTGGCCACCACCATCTTACACAGGTTTCGATTTAGTGCATAAATTCTATCTTCATCCCCGACGGCAGTTGTTGCCATGGGGAGTGACCTTCACCTTTTTAACTGTTTATGTAAAATGTGTACCTCTAAGCAATATAGAAATAACTGTTTATGTAATCTGTGTACCTGTAAGCAATATAGAAATAACTGTTTATGTAATCTGAGTACCTCTAAGCAATATAGAAATAACTGTTTATGTAATCTGTGCACCTCTAAGCAATAAAGAGATTCACTTATAAGACGATAAAGAAACGTTTATTGATCTGGAGATGAGAAACTTGTTAAACGGTGGACAATATTATTTTTTTTTAAAGTAAAGTAACCAATAGCATTACTGCAGTAGGGGTGTGAGGTGTTAGCGATCTCAAATTTCAACGGCTCGGCTATATGAGGTCGGTAGCCATCTCCTCTCCCTCGCCGCTTTTACTTCCCGGACTGAACCGGTACCCATTTAAGGCTGGGTCGACACGAGGGCCGTTGCGGTCTAAAAAAACATTTCCGACTCAACTTGGGCATGAACCCAGGACCACTCACATTATTACAACATTAAGCAGGCATGTAAAACAAAAGGACCACTTTATCATATAGGTAAGGCGCTCGCCTCTCAAAGGGAATACCTATATAAAAGAAGTGAGGCGCTCTCCTCTTAAGTGGGTCCTATATCAGAGAAGTGAGGCGCTCGCCTCTCAAAGGAAGCACGTATATAAAAGAAGTGAGGCGCTCGCCTCTCAAAGGAAGCACGTATATAAAAGAAGCGAGGCGCTCGCCTCTCAAAGGAAGCACGTATATAAAAGAAGCGAGGCGCTCGCCTCTCAAAGGAAGCACGTATATAAAAGAAGTGAGGCGCTCGCCTCTCAAAAGAACCACCTATATAAAAGAAGTGAGGCGCTCGCCTCTCAAAAGAACCACCTATATAAAAGAAGTGAGACGCTCTCCTCTCAAAAGAACCACCTATATAAAAGAAGTGAGGCGCTCGCCTCTCAAAAGAACCACCTATATAAAAGAAGTGAGGCGCTCGCCTATCAAAAGAACCACCTATATAAAAGAAGTGAGGCGCTCGCCTATCAAAAGAACCACCTATATAAAAGAAGTGAGGCGCTCTCCAATTAAGTGGGTCCTATATCAGAGAGGTTAGGCGCTCGCCTCTCAAAAGAACCACCTATATAAAAGAAGTGAGGCGCTCGCCTCTCAAAAGAACCACCTATATAAAAGAAGTGAGGCGCTCGCCTATCAAAAGAACCACCTATATAAAAGAAGTGAGGCGCTCTCCAATTAAGTGGGTCCTATATCAGAGAGGTTAGGCGCTCGCCTCTCAAAAGAACCACCTATATAAAAGAAGTGAGGCGCTCGCCTCTCAAAAGAACCACCTATATAAAAGAAGTGAGGCGCTCGCCTCTCAAAAGAACCACCTATATAAAAGAAGTGAGGCGCTCGCCTCTCAAAAGAACCACCTATATAAAAGAAGTGAGGCGCTCTCCAATTAAGTGGGTCCTATATCAGAGAGGATATGCGCTCGCCTCTCAAAAAATTATGAAGGCACGAAGCAGTTAATGTTCGACACCAGCACAACACAACTGCCTTGTGCACACACTACAACTTCGAGGATCAAGATGCAAAAGCAACTTCTAGCGTCAGGGTAGCGAACCAGAGCTACCAAGAACCTTCTCCAACTCAATTTCAGTGACCCTGGATAACAGGCTGCAACAGGGAAGACTGGCTAAATAGAAGGCATCACAAAGGGAAGGCTAACCTGGTGCTCAAAAATGCTTGCTGAAGTTGGATGTGTCGGACCGAAAGGTGCAAATAAGGCAGTCAAGCTGTAAACTATGACACACACATTTCGTTCTTCTGATATCTTGCTACTTGCAAACCCCTTTTTAAGTTTTTGTAGCGGAAGATTGAGAACGAACGAAGAAGAAGAAGATGAAGAAGAAGAAGAAGAAGAAGAAGAAGAGGAAGAAAGTCCACCTTCATTAGCCCACTGGGGATGTTAGAAAAGCTGCTGTAACCTACCAACAAACCCCCTTTTCAAGGCTCACACAACAGTAAAGTTACTCATCGTGAGCATTCAGCAAAAATAATAAGAACTAACAAGTAAATAAAACGTGGATAAATGTCCTCACCGCCATACTTGAACCATATTGAAGTAATCAAGTACAGCATTTCCACAAAGGAGCCGATTGCGCAATAGACTGCATACCTCCTAATGAGCGAAAAGGAGTAAGTCGGGCGATTGAAACACGTTAATGATCAGTCTAACAGAAACTGATCACATCATTAGCATGGAATCAGGAAAGATAATGATGCAGGTATTTGTCATCACAATCCTGCGTTTATCGTCTTCCCTAAGTCGCTCCTCTTATACCCCTAGGGCGTAGAGTTTTTGTGTCAATATATTTGTAATTGAGTGTGCACTCAAAGATATGATTGGCGTCATGTGTCTTTTTTCTGAAGGGCGGCCACTACTTATTGGTGTTCATGCAGGCAGCATTATTTGACTATAGGACGTAGATGTCACCACAACCTTCACTATCGACAACTACGAATTGGCCACTGTGGACCAGTTCGTTTGCCTGAAGTTCAGCATCAATGATAGGCTTTTTCTAGACCCCGAAATTTGCAATCCCATTGGCAGTGGGTTGCTGTAGTAGTTTTTCTTCTTACATCTAGTGTCTGGGAAAACCCGTAACATGCAGCCAATAACAAGGGCATGGTCTATAATGTCCGTGGCGTCAGTACGCTCATATATGGTAGCGAAGCGTGGATAATTTATGCCAAATAAGAGCAAAGGCTCAACATTTTTCAGCTACGGCGTCTGAGATTCATCCTTGGCGTCTCATGGAGAGACAGGGGAATCAAATTTATAGTGAGTGGTGAGGAAATAGATCAGGTCACACATTTTGAATATTTGGACTCCAGAATTTACAAAAATGGCGACTGCTCGAAAGAAATCAGAAGAAGACTAGACAATGCAATGTAGAGACTTAATAGCCTGAAAAAATAATAACAGAGCACCAACAAAATGATGAAAATAAAAGTCTTGAGAGCCTGTGTTTTTCCTGTGGCAGCTTATGGCTGCGAATCATGGACGATTACCAAAACTTCCAGACAAAGAATCGAATCCCTCGAGACAAAGTGTTGTACAAAGATCCTCAGAATACCCTGCACAGAGAAAAAGACAAATGTAAACATTCGGCAAGAGTTGAGCCTAGAGGAGAACTGGTTTATCAATTCCATGTTGGCTAGAAAATGTAAATACTTTGGTCACATCAAGAGACACAACGGTGTCAAGAGAACAGTGATGGAAGGTATGGTGCCAGGCAAAAGAGGAAGGGGTAGACCAAGAAGACGATGGCACCAAGATATCCAGGAATGCCTGGGTATGACTGTGGCGGAGGCTGGAGTTTTGGCAAGGGAACAAGTTTCTTCCAGACAGACTGCGATGGGAGCGACGTTCTATAAAGGACATGCTACATGATGATGACTAAATCAAATCATGTGTTCTTTCAGCCATGTTTTCTGTGACAATGTGACAAGATATTCTTCTCATCCTCCTTCATTCCCTTGTCTCCTTTACGATATGGCGACTACAGCAGATGTCCTTCTTGTAGGAAGCCTGTATATAGGTTCTAGGTCCTAATAGAACAATTAGCTAACCCCATAAAAAAAACTCACATCAGTTGCCTTTAAAGAAATGCTTTGAACAGAGTAGGCCTATCATTTTAAACTTTCGGTCGTGGCCGGGCGGCCGTATAGCGCAGTGGTAGAACACTCTCAGAGCAGATGTGGCCATTACCAGTGGAACTGCAAGACAAGCTCTATGGCAGTAGCGACAGCCTCAGGATGACCGCCGCTTTTTTCGAAAAAATAATGGTTACTGTCTGACTGTGTACGCAGAAGAAGAAGAAGAAGAAGAAGAAGAACACTCTCTTTTCATTGCAAAGGCTCTGAGTTCAACTCCCGCTATCGAGATCTCCAGTCGACCAAGCTGTAAATTGATACCTGGCTGACGGGTATAAAGGAAAAAGACAGCGAGGAAGGGAACTAGACACCCCACTTCACAAAGCTGTGGTTTAATACAAGTCTCTAACACTCCAACCCCGACGGCAGTGTCTGTTATGGGTATAGTTTTACCTGTACCTGGTAAACGATAATGAACCTATTTTACTAACATACAAATTCACATACTTTGGGGGCAAATTTGACAATAACGAAGACAGAGTAACTGAAATCTGCACTCTGATCATCTTGGTATAACTTTCCTTTAACCAACTAACAAATATCTGGAGGTCGAAAAGACAAAGGAAATACATCAAACTAAGCTGTTCAACTCCAATATAATTTAAGTATTAACATTCGGCTTAAGGCATTTGAAAATAAATGTTTTTGAACATTATTGAGAATTGGTTTAAAATAATTTAAGACAAACAAAAGAGAGACAACGTAATAAATGGGTGGACAACATGAGACGATTGATTGGAAAACCTCATGTCAGATTTCACAATAACGGCAAGGATATTGATTGGAAAAAATCCTGTCAGATTACACAATAACGGGAAGGGTATTGATTGGAAAAACACCTGTCAGATTACACAATAACGGCAAGGAAATTGATTGGAAAACCCCCTGTCAGATTACACAATAACGGGAAGGGTATTGATTGGAAAACCCCATGTCAGATTACACAATAACGGGAAGGGTATTGATTGAAAAACCCCCTGTCAGATTACACAATAACGGGAAGGGTATTGATTGGAAAAACACCGGTCAGATTATACAATTACGGGAAGGGTATTGATTGGAAAAACCCCTGTCAGATTACACAATAACGGGAAGGGTATTGATTGGAAAACCCCCTGTCCGATTACACAATAACGGCAAGGAATAAGGTACACAACAGAACCATTGCAGCCGACTTTCGACGCGGAGATGGCACTTAAAATGAAATGAAGGCAAATAAGCAAATAATAGAACAAACAGCAATATGTTTCTACTTCCAGTTTAAAGATAAAAAACATTGGGCATGCATTGGACATGTTCTAAGAATGAACAGCAACAAACTTCCAGTCCAAGCAACAATGTGGAGACGAGGTTGCCCCAGAAAGAGGAGCAGGCCAGGAGAGGCTCTTCGAAGAACAATTACTAGAGAGTCCACCATGATGGGTCTTTACCACTACCAGGAACTACAACGGCTGGCATCAGATCGATCTACCTGGAGAGTATTGCCTCCTGCCTTTAGCGCGGTGCTTTGCACTGAATGAACTTTAAGAGAGAGGGCGAAGAATAACCATAAACATAAGCCATAGTACAACTGTATTGCCATTATGGACGCCCTGACACAGTTTCCTGACAGAGACATTCATTGAGATATTATTGAAAGAAGCTTTTAGACTGTGAATGTATCGTTTCTTTTCTTCTCCCCCTCGCCCGGCAAGCGCTGTCCTGACCTATCCTTAGCTCATCGTTCAACAGTTGTTTAGGGCGGTGCCCATCTGACATGCGAACAACATGCACATTCCATCGGATCGAACTCCCTGCAGCAGCGTATGGATGCAAGAAAGCCTCGTCCTGCTGAGAACCCCAAAGTTGGGCACTCTATCCTGCCAGCCGATCCTGAGCTGTCTGCGGATACAGTTCACGTGGTAATGGCTATATTTCCTGACATTCCTACTATAGACTGTCCATGTTTCGCATGCGTACAGAAGAGTGGTTAGTACAACAGCACGATACACACTTATATCTTGGCGGCAACACTGATTCCGTGCCTGTGGAGACAGTTTACATGAAATAACCCAGTACCTTTGCCGCTGTAAGCGAGTGCTCTACCCCCACGACCAGCATTTTTTTTCGACAGGTTTCAAACAAGAAAGCAGCTGAGTGTCGCTCTATACTTCACATTGAATCAATAGAAGACAAGATGCACTTTGATTATTATTTAGCTATCGACCTCATTATGCAATCTGCAATGATAACAGCAACTGGAAGGAAACGTTCTGATAACATTTGTGTCTAGTCACGTTTATTTGTTGATACTGTTGTCATCATAATCTCCAATCTAAGAGTCTTCAACCGTTTTTTGCCCGATTCACCATTTACATCATCTCAGAATGTCATTCCTTGCTTTCCAAGAATATTTGACTCAAAACGTGCATTACAAACAATTATTTTGTGAATGTTTGATGGAGAGAGGAGACTAACGTCCGGTCAGGTAAAACATACATACTATGTTAGTCAGTGCCAGGTGAAAAATAAAGATCAGGCTGTGTTAGTCAGTACCAGGTGAAACATAAAGTTCAAACCATGTTAATGCCAGGCAAAACATAAAGATCAGACCATGTTAGTGCCAGGCAAAACATAAAGATCAGACTATGTTAGTCAGTGCCAAGTGGAATATAAAGATCAGACTATGTTAGTCAGTACCAGGTGAAACATAAAGTTCAGACTATGTTAATGCCAGGCAAAACATAAAGATCAGACTATGTTAGTGCCAGGCAAAACATAAAGAGCAGACTGTGTTAGTCAGTGCCAGGTGGAATATAAAGATCAGACTATGTTAGTCAGTACCAGGTGAAACATAAAGTTCAGACTATGTTAATACCAGGCAAAACATAAAGATCAGATCATGTTAGTGCCAGGCAAAACATAAAGATCAGACTATGTTAGTCAGTGCCAGGCAAAACATAAAGATCAGACTATGTTAGTCAATGCCAGGTGAAACATAAAATTCAGACCATGTTAGTGCCAGATAAAACATAAAGATCAGACTACGTTAGTCAGTGCCAGGTGGAATATAAAGATCATACTATGTTAGTCAGTGCCAGGCGAAACATAAAGTTAAGATCATGTTAGTCAGTGACAGATGGAACAAAAAGATCAGACTATGTTAGTCAGTGCCAGATGAAACATAAAGATCAGACTATGTTAGTCAGTGCCTGGTGAATTATACCATGTCTCAAAACTTTCATGGCACAGCCTGTTATGGCAGAGAGCTGGAACCACTCACTTTACATCATGTACGAGGGGTGTTCAAGTCAAGCCGGAACTTTTTTCCTAATGACATTCCTAGATTTTCAAGTAGTCAAAATGCCATTTATTTGTCAATGTAATCTCGTTCAATGCTAATGTACTTATCCCAGCGTTTAAGTAATGCTTGAAAAACTTCAGCGCAGAAAGATTTGTCAGTATGTCTGAACCAATCCTGTTTCACTTCGTCACCAGTGCTGAAATAATGACCTCCAAATAAGTTTTTTAGGGAGTGAGGTCTTTGCTGAAAGGTGGATGTGGCGATACCTCCCAGCCGAGTTGCTGCAGAGGGCACATAGTGCGGTGAGCCGTATGAGGTCGACCGTTATCTTGAAAGAGCAGGACGCCCTTTGTGATCAAACCAGGCCGCTTTATTTTCGCAGACGGTTATAAACATCACTCAAAATGCGTATGTACTGTTCACTGTTGATAATGGCAACACGCGGTAGAAAATCAATATGAATGATGACAAGTTTTCCCAGAAGACACTCGTATCACTTTTTTGAGTTGAGAGCCACCACAGCCGGGATCATCACTCACGGATGTACGGCCTTCTCTAAAACGTTTACACCATTCAAATGTTTTGCTGCGGCTGAGTGTCTCTTCACCGTATTTTAATTGCAGTCTTCTGTAAATGTTCGCTGCTTTCACGTCTTCTTCAACAAAATACTTCACCACAGCACGCTCTTCCATGCAAGCACTTACAGTGTTGTCCGCCATTTTTATTTCATCTGTCACGTGACTGGCCAATGGCAAGTGGGCCACCTAACAGTAATAAAACACAAGTGCCCCTAACTAATAATAGTAGTCCCAGCACGCTATAAACCATTCAGGTAGAACTAGAACAAAAAGTCTCGGTTTGATTTGAACGCCCCTCGAATGTCTTAGTTGTTTTTGTCACTGACGAAGGCCTTGTAGCAGTAACCTTTTTGTTTTTGTTCGGGTGTGGTCACTGTTAAAAACTGAGATCGCTTGGCTTGGCTTAGTTCGTTCTCAATCTCCCGCTACCAAACCATAAAATTGGCTTAAGTAGCAGAATGTAGTCTATAGAACGGAATGCGTTGTGTCGCAGTTTACAGTTTCCATGCGATATTTGCACCTTTAGGTCCAACATATCCGACTTCGGCAAGCAATTTTTGAGTACCTGGTTCTTCGATCCCTTCTCCTTAGCCAGTCTGCTCTGTTGCTGTCGGTTATCCAGAATCACCGAGTGGAGGTGTAGAAGGGTCTTGGCAGCTCTGGTTCCATGGCCCTGACGCTAGCAGTCAGCTATGGGTCGCTGACAGCTGCATCTCAGAGATAATACTTAATATCGATATAGCAAAGGCACAGAAATTAACAACTTTAATGAACAGTTTTTATATGGCTGGTGTGCAATGTGTATTTGAAGGCAATCTCACATAACGTTATGTAAGCGATTGCAAAATACAAACATGTTCTTTCTGTTAAATAATGAAAATCCTATATAATAACTTTGTTTTTAAACTTCTGCACCACCCCACGAGTCTCTGGCCTCTGGGATTCTGCTTACTATGGCTAATGGATAATCGGGCTCTGCATCAGGTTATCGAAAGCATCTGTTGGTGAAAGTGTAAATTTAGTTTGAAATTCTCTTAATGAAATTAAACGTTTCAAAGCCATTTAAACGGCTTGATTTTTAATCAAACAATAAACAAATAACCCGTTAATGTCGTGTAGGCGCCATTAGGAACAACATAACTTAACTTAACGTCTTTATACTGGTTTAGAAGACTCTGCAGAGTCTGTATACAACCAGTTTCATTTACATCACCCTTGCTGTAAAAGCTACGCGCATCCAATTTATTCTTAAATGCACTAACTGTCCCTGCCTTAACTACCTCCGGTGGCAATGAATTCCAAGCATTCACCACTCTGACTAAAAAAATACTTCCTAATATATAATCTGGACCTCTCCTTAGTCAACTTGTAGCTATGCCCTCTTGTTCTTAGGGGTGGCTGTATTTAAAAAAACAAAACATCTTATAGTCTAATTTATCCATTCTTCTGATCATCTTATAAACCTGTATTAAGTCACCACGAATTCTTCTCTCCTTTAGACACTGTAGGCCGAGTTTTGTTAGTAACTCATAACTGTAATTCTGGAATCCCACTACTAGCTTTGTTGCTCTTTTTTGTATTCTTTCCAGCATGACACACACACACACAGTCAACACACACAGTCCACCAAAGTTCTCTATCTTCATTCACGAGAACAGCTGTAGGAAAAGCATGTCCTGGCTCTTTTTTGATGTTATCAACCCATGACTTTATTTTTCCTCCTCTCTTCCTGTCATCTTCAACTGTTCCCTGTATTAATAGTTTTGAGATGGGGGCTATGTCTTGTTACATTCCCAAACTATGTCGGTTTTGGGCGTATTCACAACTGACAGAAGGGGATCCTGTTGGTCTACAAGGAGAGTTATTGTATCTGTTACATAATCATGTCTTGTTGTTCTTAATTTATGATGGGCAATATTATTCTGTAGCATTTATATTTAAAATCTTGTATTATTCTCTCTATTTCAGCAGTTAGTGTCCAGCTCTCATATCCGTACAAAAGAATAGACTGCCCTAATGAATTATGCAACTTGAGTTCTACTGCAGTGAGCATCTTGTTTCCCTAGACCACATTCAGTCTTGACGGCTGCAGCCATCTCCATTCTTGTCTCAATTTATTTGATACATTGTTTCCTATTGCAACTCTATGCATCGTTTCCTATTGCTAACTACGCCTTCTTTATCTCCTATTGCAACTCTCTGCCTCGTTTTCTATTGCTAACTACGCCTTTTTCATCTTCTATTGCAACTCTTTGCAGCGTGTCCAATTACTATTTCTGTGTTGACTGACTATCTCCTGTTGCAACTCTCTGCATCATTCCAAATTCTAGCTGAGCGTAAACTCTCTTCTGTTACAACTCTCTGCATCCTTCCCTATTCTAGCTGAGCGTTAACTCTCCCTTGTTACAACTCTCAGCATCATTCCCTATTCTAGCTGAGCGTTAACTCTCCCTTGTTACAACTCTCAGCATCATCCCCTATTACCAGCTCCGTGTTGACAGTCCTCTATTGCAGCTCTCAGCATCATCCCCTATTACCAGCTCCGTGTTGACAGTCCTCTATTGCAGCTCTCAGCATCATCCCCTATTACCAGCTCCGTGTTGACAGTCCTCTATTGCAGCTCTCAGCATCATCCCCTATTACCAGCTCCGTGTTGACAGTCCTCTATTGCAGCTCTCAGCATCATCCCCTATTACCAGCTCCGTGTTGACAGTCCTCTATTGCAGCTCTCAGCATCATCCCCTATTACCAGCTCCGTGTTGACAGTCCTCTATTGCAGCTCTCAGCATCATCCCCTATTACCAGCTCCGTGTTGACAGTCCTCTATTGCAGCTCTCAGCATCATCCCCTATTACCAGCTCCGTGTTGACAGTCCTCTATTGCAGCTCTCAGCATCATCCCCTATTACCAGCTCCGTGTTGACAGTCCTCTATTGCATCTCTTTATATCGTTCCGATTGGGAGTGACGAGTAACATCACGGTCAGGTGAAACAAATTGCTCAAGACTCCATCTCCCTTCCTCGTACGGCATCACGAAACAAGCTGTGACACAATAATCTGACCAACACTGTAATGCTCCAAGGGTAGAACTTATTGAGGAGCCTCACATTGCCCTACAGCAAATATGGCCCCGGTTCGTCTACGCAAGTATATCTTGGGATTTAAAGAGTAAATATATGGGGATTCCGTGGCGAAGAAGTTAAGCCGTCGGCCTCGTGATCAGGTGGTGTGAGTTCTGCATCTCGTAGTCGCCCCCTAGTCGTCTTGTCCTTGACTTGCCACTTGGGTCGGGTGGCTCGAGGGAGGATAAAAAGTAGCGCAGTTAATCCTTACTAAAAATAGCGCAAGCAAAATTAATTTTGCCATCATCGTCTGTGATGGACGGGGCCTTTGCCTTTTTTAATTTACAAAAAAACATGTTTTGTGGAACAACCTTCTATTTATATTAAGACATGTGTTTTTGTTTCGGAGACTACATGAGTGTCATCAAATAAAAATTGAAATCAATCAACGACTGTCTGTTGAATGATTGGATGATTATACCGAAATAGATCAATCAGCAATCCACAGACTGCAAAGTTTCGACATCACACAAAGTTCGAACAGAGCGAGGCGCATGAGAGGACGGAGCAGGAGTGTGTACAACCAGCGAGCTACAGGGACCGCCATCATCCAACCCTGCACACTTTGCTGAGAGAGACTAAGAACGTATGGGAATACCCGGAGTGCTGTGACGTCGATTCTAAGAAATATAATTTAAACAAAATTAATAGGTCGCACAACCTGAGGCTGTGTACACAGTGCAAGCTCTCTAAGTTATTGGAATTTTGTTGATCACAACCTGAGGCTGTGTACATAGTGCAGGCTCTCTAAGTTATGGGAATTTTGTTGATCACAACCTGAGGCTGTGTACATAGTGCAGGCTCTCTAAGTTATGGGAATTTTGTTGATCACAACCTGAGGCTGTGTACATAGTGCAGGCTGTCTAAATTATGGGAATTTTGTTGATCACAACCTGAGGCTGTGTACACAGTGTAAGCTCTCTGTTATGGGAATTTGGTTGATCACAAGCTGAGGCTGTGTACACAGTGTAAGCTCTATAAGTTATGAGAATTTACTTGATCACAAGCTGAGGCTGTGTACATAGTGTAAGCTCTATACGTTATGGGAATTTTCTTGATCACAAGATGAGGCTGTGTACATAGTGTAAGCTCTATAAGTTCTGGGAATTTACTTGATCACAAGCTGAGGCTGTGTACACAGTGTAAGCTCTATAAGTTATGGGAATTTGGTTGATCACACGTTTAGGTTGTGTACACATTTTAAGCTCTCTAAGTTATGGGAGTTTGGTTGAAATAGGAGAAATAGAAGCGCCGCCCCCCCCCCCCCCCCCCCCCAACGGACATTTTAAGTTAAACAGAAGCTTGTCCTGGCCAGGTCATTCAAGGATCAGTCAAAATTTGATAGTTTAAAGAGTCGAACTAGTAGATGCTGTGTACACAGTTTCATCTCTTTAGGTTATGGGTAAGTTGATTAAAATGTGAGAAATAGAAGACCACAAACAGACATCGTTCATGCCAAGTTAAATAAACGATAGTCCTGCATTGATCATTTTAGGATCAGTTAAAAATCGATAGATTAAAGGGTTGCACTAGTGGAGGTTGTGTACACAGCTTCATTTCTTTAGGTTATGAGGAAGTTGGTTAAAATAGAAGAAATAGAAGTCCACGTAAACGGACAACAGTCTGGTCAAGTTTAATGAAAAAGCTTTTAAAAGGGGCCACTGTAACTAGCCACTTAAGAAATGTCTATAGTTAAATGAACTCAGGGGGGCGGCGTGGCCTAGTGGTTAAGTGGCACGGCTCACAACCAGAAGGTGCTGGGTTCGATCCCCATCACAGCACCGGCCGTTACCCTGGGGAAGCAAACCCTTAGAAAATGCAGGAGGAAGCAGACCCTTACATAAAATGCATGCTGAAGTCGGATGCACTGGGCCGACAGGCGCAAAATAAAAACCACAGTGTAACGTACACACGCCTTGGGGAATAGATTAATAAGGTGAACGCAAAAAAAAAAAAATCAAAAAAAATAAATTTACTCAGTACGAGTGGCTTCCAACAGAAACCCTTCTATTATTAGTCATTTGTTTGTCTTCACCGCTAGATGATTCAGCAAGGTGCAATCTGACATCATAGAACATTGAGCTAAGCAGGAGATCCAGAAAAAAGTCGACTTCATCCGACGGTGTAACAATGAATTGGAGATACACAGGAAGTAGAAAGAGTAAAATCCTTACTGAAACACACCAGTCTACATCCGAGCTTGCTTCAAACTAATGACTGAGTCAGCTTCAAGAACAACGTTCCGTGACTCATACAGTTTCTGCAGTCTTGAAGGCATACATTTTTTGCGCTGTTAGCATATCTTCCAACGTCAGATTCCGAGCGCTTTCTATTTTCAGTTACCTTTTTTTGAAGTATTACATTTATTGAACTTTTAAGCGTCAGCGGTTCTCAAAGTCTGAAACCCAGAGGATCATTGCAATAATTTGCAGGCCACACAAATCCTGCTGCAAATCAATTTTTAAAAAAAATTGGGGGCGTTCGCACCATTTCTCTAATCCTCAAGGTGGTGTGCGTTGCACTGCGGTTTTTATTTTGCGCTTGTCGGCCCAGTGCATCCGATTTCAGCATTCATTTTATGTAAGGGTCTGCATTATTTTTTAAGGGTTTGCTTCCCCGGGGTAACGGCCGGTCCTGTGATGGGGCTCGAACCCAGCACCTTCAGCCGTGCCACTTAACCACTAGCCCACGATGTTCCCTGCATTTCAATTTAAATGTATTAAAATCACGGTGCGTTTAAAAAAGATCAAAAAGAGCTAGATATAAAAATGCTATAAAAATGTATATATACTATATAAAAAAACAACATAACGCAACTAGCATGTCCTTTGCAAAACGTCACTTCTTACAACCGCCATCCTATTTGACTGTTATTAATATGTACAGTACTATAGGTTGCCAATTCTTTCCGTGCGCGGATAAGCGATCGATACGAGAAAAATCAAACTGTTATTTGGAATAATTCATGCTATTTACAACTTGACAATGTACCGATAATTTAAAATCCTGCATTCAAGCAGTGCCAGTTTGTGATGCCAGGTAGTCAAATGTTGTTAAAATGTTAAATGTTGGTTGACGTATCATTTTGGAACAGACAATGTATCATTATCGCCGTCAAGGTAAAAGTGCACCGTGCTGTAGTGTTAGAAACTATTCTACATGCCTGCAAAAAATGGACAGTGTATAGCAAACACATCACATAAGCTGTCTGCGCTGGCTACTCAAGATCAGGTGGCATGACACAGAGCCCAACTCTGAAATATTTAGTAAGTCTAGCGTTTGGCTTGGCTTCGTTCATTCTCAATCTCCCACTACCAAACACTGAAAGGGCTTAAGTAGCAGAATGTAGTCTAGAGAACGGAATGCGTTGTGTTGTAGTTTACAGCTTGACTGCGATATTTGCACCTTTCGGTCCAACCCATCCGACTTCAGCAAGCATTTTTTGAGTACCGGGTTAGCATTCCCTTTTCCATCCCTTCTCCTTAGCTAGTCTGCCCTGCTGCAGCCTGTTATCCAGGATCACCGCGTGGAGGTGTAGAAGGGTCTTGGCAGCTCTGGTTTGCTGGCCCTGACGCTAGCAGTGAGCTATGAGTCGCTGACCACTGCAGCTCATGCGCTGCTTGGCATCTTGATCCTCGTAAGTCTGACATGTTGAGCATCCATACGCTTCACAAGAAGTCCAGATAAGATGGACGGAAAACGTTTATTGCATGTTTGATGAACGCATCCCCAAGCAGCTGATATACGGTGAGCTCAGAAGAGGCAGACGCTCATCGGGTAGACAGAGAAATGCTACGGAGACTCCTTAAATGTGTCTCTGAAAGGCTTCAACATTAATGTCTCCTCCTGGAAAGTGGTTGGCGTGCTAGCATTGCACAATGTGTTCAGATCGCAGAAGGAAACTTCATCTCCGAGGCTCAGAGAAAGCGAGCTACCAGAAAAAGAAAACCAGAAAGCCCGATTCCACAGCCGACACCTATCACATGTGTGCCGGATGCGGCAGAGTGCCGTGCCAGGACTTGACTTTATAGTCATTCCATCTTCTTCTTCTTCGTTCGTTTTCAATCTCTCGATATCGAGCCCTGAAAAGGGCTTTGCAAGTAGCAGGATGTAGTCCGGAGAATGCAATGAGTTGTGTCGTAGTTTACAGCTTGACTGCGATTTTTGTACCTTTTGGTCCAACACATCCGACTCCAGAATGACATTTTTAGGTACCGGGTTAGCCTTCAATTTTTCGATCCCTTCTCCTTAGCCAGTCTGCTCTGTTGCAGCCTGTTTCCAGGATCACCCCGTGAAGGCAGATACGGGTCTTGGCAGCTCTGGTTCACTGGTCCTGACGCTAGCAGTCAGCTTTGGGTCGCTGACCGCTACAGCTCATGCACTGCTCAGCATCTAGAGATACACATCTGGCAACACAATACTAATTATGTCGCCATTTTCGCTTGCAAAATGCAACTATTATTACTACCATGTTGGACAAATCGTTATATTTGGGCTGTCTCTCGACTCCATTGATGAACGTTGAATGGGACAGTTATTGGGCCACCAGAACGTCAATTTTTATGTCCAAACATGCCCTAAACAACGGATTATCACGACATCATTGAAGAAGATCTAGCGCCTTATTTCGATGTTAATAATTTTCTCTTCTAGAGGCTGTCAACGTTCCTCGCAGCTTCTCTACATATGTTTTTCTTAGGTCACGTGACACGCAACCATATACAATGACTGGAAGACCCATGCGATTGAATGTGTTAGCTCTTGTCTTGTGGCTTTTCGTCTGCTGAGGTTTTTTCTGTTATTATCCCATACCTGCCGATCAAGCCTGCCCTTGGCAGCCGAAAGGGAAATCACATATAATGAGACAAAAGCATTCTTCAGGGCAACGTACAGTGCAGAATGGAAAAAAGACCACCCTGGCCCCATAGAAAACGATGCCTACCATCAACTCTCCAGGCGAGACTAGGTGATCATTCTCCGGCTACGCACGGGTCACAGCAGACTTAGATGCCATCTGTACAACAAGTTCAAGATTGGCACTACAGACCTTTGTGCCTGCGGCACAGCCCCCATGAAGGCAGAACATATTTTGCAGTCCTGTCCACTGTATACCAACAAAAGAAGTAGCATTTGGCAACAGCCAGTGTCCTTCCACGAGAAGCTGTACGGAAGCGTACATAGCCTTGAGTCGACTGCTGCCTTCTTTAGAATCATTGAAGTTGAGGTCTAAAGATGAACGTGGAAGAAGAAGAAGAAGAAGAAGAAGAAGAAGAAATATAAATACATATCTTCTTCAGTTTTCTCACTGCTCCATATAGTGTGTTGGCAATTGTCGGCAGTAAGAAACTTTTTCTCATGTCCGCAAGCGCCTTGCACTCAATAAGTAGGTGTCTAACAGTTTCATCAGGGTGAGAGCAATTTCTGCACAAGGGCAGGTGCTGGAGATTGATGCGGGTCAAGTAGCTATTGACTCTGGTGTGTCCTAGTCGGAACTGAAAGATGATATTTTGATCTCTGATGTATTTTGAGGAAGTTCCGAATTTCTTTGCCCAGGTAAACCGTACGAATACGCATTTCCGACTAGATACTATCCTATACACAGCTCTCCGTGTGGTTTCAGCGTGTCGAGGAAGTAAAGAGATGTATTTCTATTGATTTTAGGCCAACTGCTACGCTCACTCTCTTAAACCCATTCAGGCACTACCAACAATGCTAAATATTAAATCTACTGAAACCATTGGTTACAGCTTTGTGCATGGAAAATACAGCGCATTTATCGTGCGCTTGGATAAAGAGGTTAACTCGGTCGGCCTCTGATAACAACCGCAATCAACGTTTAAACATATTTGTTTAGAACAGGTTTTATGTTGTCCAATCACGAAATCTCTTGAAACCCTTAGTCCTTTTCAATGAATCCCTATAGACCGTTCGTGGAACCCCTAAAGACCTTTCATGAAACCATTAGCGACCTTTCGTAAAACCCTTAGAGACATTTTATGGAACTCCTAGAGACCTTTTATGGAACACCTGCTTAGAAACCTTTATGGAACCCATAGAGACCTTTCGTAAAATCTATAGAGGCCCGTCGTGGAATACCTATAAACCTTCCCCAGAACCTATATAGGTCCTTCATGGAACCCCTGTAAACCTTCCATAGAACCTATAGAGATCTTTAGTCGAACCCATTAATATTTTTCGAATAAACCAAAGCGACTTCGTGTGACCCTTAAAGACCTCTCATGGAATGCGTAGACACCTTTCAGGGACTTACGGGAACACCGGTTCTGTGAAGCTATCGAGTTCAATCCTCTATCTCGACACGCTCCAGTATACCTAGCAGTAAACGAATAATTATCTTAGGAAAGGCAGCGTGGCAGGTAACTCAGCCTAAACAAAGCTCGGAGTCATTGTACAATGTTAGCCTTTCAACACCTCATCCCCGACTGCAGTGTCTAAGATGGAATACTCTAACCAAGGGACACCTAAGACAGATGACACCAGGGATGGCTAACAAATCTTAACTAAGTCCAATTCTATGACTCACAACTCTAAGCTAAGTCCAATTCTATGACTCACAACTCTTAGCTAAGTCCAATTCTATGACTCACAACTCTTAGATAAGTCCAATTCTATGACTCGCAACTCCTAGCTAAGTCAATTTTATGGATCACAATTTTTAGCTGCGTCCAAATAGATTACTCACATCTATCCCCCAAGTACAAATCTTTGACTCACAACTCTCTCTCTCTCTCTCTCCCTCTCTCTCTCTCCTCTCTCTCCCTCTCTCTTTCTCTCTCAGTCCAATTCCATGACCCATTCCTCTCATGTGTCCAATTCCATGGCTCACAACTCTCATCCGAATCAACATCTATGACTAACAACTCTCATCCAAGTCAACATCTATGACTCACAACCCTCAGCTAAGTCAGTTTCTGGAGCAGTTTCTTACACTTTAACAAGTCACCGAACTTATGCGCCGTAGCATTTGTATTACCCATTGGCGCATCTCTATAAATAACTAGTCTTCATTTTAAGAATTGCCGTGCTAGAAACAATTTTTTACCGCTCCTAAACCAATTAACTACCGGGTTTATCATACATATCGACAAAATCATCTTAAAAACGAATGTTTTAAACTTGCTGTTTTAACGGACCCAGCAGCATTCGAGCGATCTCTCGACTTTCGACCAGATGTCATGGAATGGTATCCGCACGGGACTGTCAGCTGTTCTTTTGTACCATACAAAGTGTTCTATTTATCTAGCCTTGGAGGAAGAAACTGTCTGCTTTTAACTTAGTGGGTGCCCCCTCACGGTGGTAGCCTTAGATTGAACACTTGGAGACCTGAGAACTTAGAGGCTCCTGTGAAGCAAAATCCGGCGAAACAAACCCTTAGAAAATGCAAGAGGAAGCAGACCAGTACATAAAATGCATGCCGAAGTCGGATGCACTGGACCGACAGGCGCAAAATAAAAACATAGTGCAATGCACGCCGCTTTGAGGAAAAGAGAAATACGGCAAAGGCAAACAAATAAAATAAAAAAATAAAATGAATTTCAAACACAATGAACATAATATTGAATATCTGCCTTCTTTATTTGTCTCCTTGAGCGAGTTGACGTTTCGCGAGTCACGCCCCGTGGTGTTTCTGGTGGGAGAAACATTTCTTAGTTTTGGTCTTTAAATAATAATTTAATTGTGTAAATGAAAATAATGCTGTCTGTCCAAGAATCGATTTTAATCTGCAACATTCATTAACATTAATCTCACAAACTGTACATAATCTACAGGACATCACACTTTGCTGAACAGTGGCTGCAAGCCTCACCCCTCCCCCAAACAATTGTAATCCCTAAAATTCCCCCCTCCCCCGATGGAAGTAGGGAGAACCCCAAATCTATAACTTGTAATCCTGGTTCAGCCAATCAGATTCTGCATCTGTTGCCAGGTAACCCAAAGCTATGAGAATGTAGTCTAGTCTTTTGTCCCATCCTGTCCCAATGACTTTATTACCATTCATCTCTACATCTCATTGATGGTCGACTCAGTGGACGCTTGCAATTGTTGGACCATCAAAACGTCACGTTGTGTGTCCATATAATGCCAGACTTGTGTACTAAATATACACGGCCGATTCGTTTGTATTTCCGGAACCCGATATTTTTGACGTCACAATGAAGGTAACAGGGGACTTAACCGCTGGTCTGGTCGGGAAGGAAGTGTTACAGACGTCAGGATACTAAGCCACAGCCTGTATGAGATTAGGGCGCCAGTTCCCTTTCTCCTTTATAAGACTGTGGAACAAAAACCGCTTGCACCTGCAGTCGCCACACACTGAAGAGGCTAAGTTGTTGTTGTTTTTTTTTGTATTTCTTACAGAAAAAAAAACATACCAAGATTTTGAACGTGTGTTGTCGCGGACAGTAGGCTGGATTTCAAACATGAAACCACTCGCTCAGAGAGATTGAGACCAACAGCTGGAAAGCAGCAGCAGCGACTGCTAGAACATCCTAACGTTAGTCTGGCAAGAAAGTAGTAACTGATCCACAGCATCTTCATACCAGCTTTGTGCTACCAGAATCAAACATGGGCCATGTTCAAGACACGAGAGAGTAAAATCTCTGCCTGTGAAATTAGATGTCTGCGAATGGCCATCGGTGTTTCCAGGAGAGACAGATTGAGGAAAGAGGATATTCCCAAACGTTTGGTGCCATCCCATGTGTTGAATACATGCCAAGACAGAAGGTACGCTAGTTTGGTCATCTCATGAGAATATCCCCTGATCAGCTTCCCCTGAGAGCTAACAATGTCCAACGGTCCGGCTTCCAAGCAAGAGGACGACTGAAAGGGAGGTGGATAGACCAGGTAAAGACAATTTTCCAGAGACACTAGTGGAAGCCGTCAGACTCGAGGCATCTGGCTCGGGGAAGGTGACTATGGCTACCCACGCCGCACAATCTGATACGCGTGAACAGATAACTAACTAAATTACTAACTAATAACTAGCTAACTAACTAACTAACCAATCGATGCTAATTTAATAATAATAATACAAGTATAATTGATTTATTATAATAATGACATACAATATATATTATATAATAACGTCATAACAGAATAAACGATTGAGTAGAATTAATCCGTATATGCAAATTTAATAAAGGATGAAAAGGCGTTTGACGGTATAGATCGAAGCATTTTATGGCTAATACTAAGACACTACGGTATACCATCACCATCATCGTCATCATGTAGCATGTCCTTTGTAGAACGTCGCTTCCATCACAGTCTGAAAGAAACTCGTTCTCTTGCCAAAACTCCAGATCCGCCACAGACATACACAGGCATTCCTGGATATCTTGGTGCCATCGTCTTCTTAGTCAACCCCTTCCTCTTTTGCCTGGCATCATAACATCCATCACTGTTCTCTCGAGACCGTTGTCTCTCTTGATGTGACCAAAGTATTTGCATTGTCTAGCCAAAATGGAATGGATAAACCAGTTCTCCTCTATGCTAAACTTTTGCCGAATGTGTACATTTGTCTTTTCTCTGTCCAGGGTATTCTGAGGATCTTTTTGTAACATTTTGACTCGAAGGATTCGATTCTTTGTCTGGAAGTTTTGGTAATCGTCCATGATTCGCAGCCATACGCTGCCACAGGAAAAACATAGGCTCTCAAGACTTTTACTTTTATCATTTTGTTGGTGCTCTGCCATAATTTCTTCAGGCTGTTCAGTCTCTGTATTGCCATAGCTAGTCCGGTACATCGGAGAAGGTAATATCGCTGCAATATGGCTCTTTCCATCTTGTCAGACGATAGTAATCGTGCTTTGTAAAATGGATGCAATTACAGTCCATGACGGTAAGGAAAGGTAACTCGTAAGAGCAATCTGAGCAGACGTCTTCCGCGGTGTGGGCAAGGAGACCAATCCGAGAAGAGAAGCGTCTTCCACAGTGTGGGCAAGGAAAGTCAGGACCGTTTGGGGCGTGTCTTCTCAAACGTTGAGTCCTTAGCCTATCCTTAGTAATCAGTATCTCCTTTGTCTGTGCTCCATGCTTAATCCTGCCTTTTCATGCAAAATGATCCATGGCGTCCTGTTCCCATGATTCCAAAATCGATGCCTGCATCATTCATATCCAATATGCATACATCCTCGTACCGATGCAGTGGACATCCCTTATACCTTTTCCCCAAATGTAATTCCTCCTTGAAAAAATCCTTTGGTATTCTTCTATCCTCCATCATAGGAGTATGTTCCAGCCATCGGAGCCTTCGAAGACTAAGCATTGAAAAAGCCTTTACAGTGCCTGTTCTCTCAAACACCTCTGCGTTGGTGATCTTGTCCTTCCACCCAACTCCCAGGATTCTGCGCAGTCACCTAACGTAACAGTTGTTTAGCCGCTTCTCCTGGTGCGTATACGTAGACCATGTTTCACTGCCATAAGATTGATTGACATATAACAACAAATAATATAGTTTTGATATTATAAGAAAAATATAATACCGTTTCGATACTTATACTAAATAGTTTAACAACTAATAATACAGTTTTGATATTATTATAACAAAATATATTACCGTTTCGATACCTATACTAAATAATATAATAACTAATAATATAGATTTGATATTATAACAAAATATAATATCGTTTCGATACTTTTACTAAATAATATAACAACTAATAATATGATCCAACTGAACCCCGCAATATCTAAATCCTGCTAGAAAGTATTTGTATTCATTTTTGCAATCCCCCGACTTTAGTCCCACAGACCCCTTCGTATAAATCATTTTTCTAGAACAATTCTCGTTACAATATAGTTTTCTTTCTTACAATTCTTTATTCCTTTTTGTTTAATTTGTAAATCCCTGAGCGTGTCCTGTTTCAGAATGGATTAAACTGAATCGTGATCTTTCGTAAACTGGAACAAAATTGCGTGTAGCGTAGAACAAATATTAAGATGATTGTTTTCGATCTTTTCAGAGCCATTTTTTAATTTTCCAGCTAGCTTTGACTATATACCAGTCGTCATGGAAAGCTGACTGTTTTACAAGCATAAAGTATTTATAGAGAAGCACAAAGTAAAAAAAAAATTAATAAATAGGTATGGTCAGATACCGCACTGCACTGAGACGAAAACAGAAATTAAACCTATGTTACGAGCAACAAGTTTTCATCGGGGACAGCGAACAATAACAATAATGAATTAGCGAATTATAGAAGAAGGAATGAATACATAAATGATGGATGTCAATATACAAGACGAAAATAGAGTACTTAACTCAGACAGATCACTCATCTCTTTCCTATGCATGATCCCAAATGACAAACGAAGGTGAGTTTAAATGGCCTAAGAGGCGCAAGAAATGGGCAACGACGGTATAAGTCAGTAGCGGTCAGATTCCCAGATAAGAAAAGAAATCATTGATAGTGTTCCCGCAAGATGATCTGCTGAGTGAGTTCAATATAACTGCTTTCAGGAGCAGCAGCGAGGATGTGTCAATCATGTGTCACTTTGGTGTGACGTTACTCGTAGCTTCCAAAAAGTTGAAAGAAATCACCAAGTACACATTCCAAAGGCAAAGCAAGGCAAAGGTCGCCGTCCATCGCAGACAAAGATGGTTTAATTTATTTTGCTAACGCTATTTTTAGTAAGGATTAACTGCGCTCTTTTTATCCTCACTCTCTCGTCTCGAGTCGCCCGACCCCAGTGGCAAGTCAAGGACAAGATGACTTGGGGTTGACTACGAGATGCACACCCCACTTCTGAATTTAAGGTACCCCAATCAGTCAGTACTGATAATGGGATGATGCGTCCATAAGGTCATTTTTAGGTTTTTTTTCCCCCCTCACGTTTTCTTTTCTCCTCTGTTTGTTGGAACAATATCTTCCTGGATTCATGAATTAGTAGATGGCCAGTCTTTCACCGGCGGTTAAACCGTTGCGGGACACAACTTCTATTCCAACTTTTTCTATCTTGGGCCATGGTGGACCAATGGATAATGAGTTGTCCATCTATGGCATCGTGAATGTTGTTGCGGGATGCAAGAGGGCCGGGGAGCGCATTGGTGGTCGTCCCCGTGGTCGCTTCTTGTCTATGGGGTACCATATTGCTGTCACTGTGCTCCATCGATCGTCCATTCTTCGCAGTAAGTGATAGCGATGTTTAATCTTGTCTGCATAAATAAGCTGCATCTTCTACCAGAGACAATTGACGTATGTCCATGTCCTGTAGACAATTTGTACGCTGGCTATGAAGCATGAGATCGACCGTGCGTCTCTCGAGGGAGGCATGAGTGACTGAGTTTGGATTCCATCTCATACGAGAGTGACCATGTTTACACCGCATAGCATATTGCAGGTAGTACTGTGGAATTGACGAGAGAAGTACGCAGGCTGGGCACTAGATGCGGTCAACAGTTTCGTCTTACCAGGATTCGGAATCTATGTACTCACGAGTGAAGCTGGATTATCGTCTTCAGGACGCAAACCTGAGTACAGGTACTCAGGACGCAAACCTGAGTACAGGTACTCAGGACGCAAACCTGAGTACAGGTACATTAATGAAGAGACTCATCAAGTTAGATACGATTATACTCATTCAGCTTACTTTGTATTTCGAAAAAAGACGAAACAAGAATGTTGTGCATGGTGTTGGCAGCCTAGTTATGTAAAACAAAGTACTACAGTGATCTGCCCAGGTTTCTGTGTATGATAATGACAAGAATAGCACCACTGTCCCACAAAGAGCACGTCGTATGAGGCGACTGTCAGACAAGGCATTACCCCGGTCATGGTTAATTGGTTTGTTAAGAGCAGCATAAATGGCGTCTTACAGGATACGGGTCTACTTTGCTATTGTGTTTGAGTATATTAAGATGGACTTGCATATCCCTTAACCACCCTCTAAGAAACTGGTTGTATTTAGACTCTGCAGATTCTTCTAAACCAGTGTAAAGACGTTAAATTAGACTAAGTTACAGCAATTAAACCTACATGCTTTAGTGCATGCCTTCTCCACGTGGGTCACGTTTTGTGGTAGCATCATGCGCCTTCCTCTTCTGAAATATTTGATCATTAAGTGACATAGCAGTCAGCGACCATCACGCAAATGCTTTGGCGCATGCATCCTGCAAGTGAGCCAAGTGTTGTGGCAGCTTTATCCTTCTCCCTCTTCCGAAATCCTTGGTATAAAGCTAATAAAGCAGTAAGTGACCTTCCGTTTTGATGATGACTTTTATGGCAGCAACAAACTCCCTCCACTTCACTTGATATGAGGTCATCCTTTGTACAGAGCTCCGGCTTTTGTTCTCGATTGTAATCTCTTATTGCAGATACAAAGGAATGACGCTAGCTGCAGACCAGAAGGTGTGGAGATCCGTTATCGCTTGGGCGAGTAAGTATCGTCAAGATTATGAGAATAAATAAGGCTGAGACTGTTTGGATTATGTTGGATACGGCTCACATCCAAGTTGTGGATGTGTTCCTTTATCTGGATAAACGTGGATACAATTAGGGGCACAGAAAACGACATCCACTTAAGAATTCAGGAGTCTTCATTTTGTTGGAAAAACTCTGGTTGGTTGATTGGTTGGTTGGCTGGCTGACTTGCTGGCTGGTTAGTTGTTTCAGCAGCGAAACATGATCATTTTTAGGGTAAGCTGAGTGATGAACATAGAGGGACGAAATGGTTAACCTATTCTAAAAATAGAAATCCAGCCAGGGAAGACTGGCCTTATTGGTGGCTATTGAGTTGTTTGAGAAAAAAAATAGTGCACTAATGACCGTCTCCTACCTAATCAATTGACCTTATTCATACACTGTGAGGCTGGGCGTTATCAGTTTGGAGCGTTTGCTTATCTGTCACTAGGCTTAAACAAAAATCACCATTACATTTTCAATTTATAACTTATTCCACATCTGTTTTATGTAAAAGGATGTCTTTTCTAATTCGTCACAAAACTATTGGGATAGCTCAGCTTGTCCTGTCTATTCTAACGCTTCGCTACTGGGTTGGTTATTGACCCAATGGCATGTGGGCTCCTGCCCTGCCATTTGGTCCAACGCCATATAGTGATATTCACAAGTGGCTCTGAGCTGTTATTTAATCCTTTACAGAGTGTTCCATTTGTCTGACTTAAAAAGGAAGAAGTTCTTTCCTAACACCAGCAAGCGTCGGACACTTAAAAAGAACGGTGCTCAACAGTTGCATAGTGATGTGTACACAGCCGACACTCTGGAGTATGTTCTGGTTGGATTCTGTCCAAGTGGCTGTTAAGTTGTATGTGTTGAGGGCGAAGTTTGAAGATTGTGTTTTGATATCTCCTTTTTATGAGACTGATGTTGTCTTTGGGATTTGAGATATTCATGTGTTTGTAGGGGACACTCTGGAGACCCCACGAAATCAGCTACACGCCGAAGACTAGAATTGTCAACTCAAATGTTCAATTTGGTTTTGATCTACGGTTCGGACAATAAAGGAATTAACATTCCGGGTGCAGACGTCCGCGACTGCTGTCTGCTCAGTGTTTTAGGCTCGAAGTGGTATGATATGGTCACACATGTTGACCTATGGCGCATTGAAGTGGTATGATATGGTCACAAATATTGACCTATGGCGCATTGAAGTGGTATGATATGGTCACACATGTTGACCTATGGCGCATTGAAGTGGTATGATATGGTCACAAATATACACCTATGGCGCATTGAAGGGGTATGATATGGTCACACATGTTGACCTATGGCGCATTGAAGTGGTATGATATGGTCACACATGTTGACCTATGGCGCATTGAAGTGGTATGATATGGTCACAAATTTTGACCTATGGCGCATTGAAGTGGTATGATATGGTCACACATGTTGACCTATGGCGCATTGAATTGGTGTGATATGGTCACAAATATTGACCTGTGGCGCATCATTGAAGTGGTATGATATGGTCACAAATGTTGTCTGTGGCGCAGTTTGAACCAACTGTCAAAGAAGTAAAGAAGAGACGTTGGGGATGAATAGGTCTCACCTTGGGGAGGGATACTGGTAGCGTTACGCCGCAGTATCTGCACAAAAACCCAGCGAGACAGAGAAAGAAAGGTAGACCTCAACAGTCCTGGAGACGAGAAAGCAGAGATAAATAGAGGCCGGTTGTGAAAAGAATTGAAGCGGATGGCCACAGACCGAAGTTTATGGTGATTATTTGTTGAGGGCATATGCTCCGCAAGGGGTTAAACAGTTTTGATTGATTGAAATCAGTATGACGCAAATGACTGTTGTACTGGCGTGTTGGAACACACGTGACAGATATGCAACCAATAAACCGGTGCCAGAAATAGGAATATACCAGGTCACTACGACCACCAATCATCAAGGACCAATTCACCTCGCTATCAACATTACGTTGCTAATGCAAACAAACCGTTCAGAACAAATTAAATATTATACACGTACAGAAACTAGTATGGATCAATTTTACGCGGTCAACAATATGGCAAATTACGTAACGACCAAAAGATCCTCGCCAGGGATAGACAACAGCGTTTAGTTATTCTGTCTTTCGTTCCTGTTTCCTGTCATAAAAGTGTTATTATCTTTATACCTTTCCTTCAAACTTAGATTGAAAAGGAAAAGTGGACATTGTCATCATCATGTTTCTTCTTCTCCTTCTTCTTCTTCTTCTTCTTCTTCACCTTCTTCGTCTTCTTTTTCTTCGTTCATTCTCAAACTCCCGCTACCAAGCCATGAAAAGGGCGTTGCAAGTAGCAAGTTGTAATCCGGGGAACAGCATGCGTTGTGATGTAGTTTACAGCTTGACTGCGATATTTGCACCTTTCGGTCCGCCACATTCGACTTCAGCATTAATTTTTGTGTACCGGGTTAGCCTTCCCTTATTATAGTCTAATTTGTCTATTCAGTTTATTATTTTATAAACCTGTAATAAGTCACCACGAATTCTTCTCTTTTCTAGACACTGTAGGCAGGTTTTTCTGAGTCCTTCCTCATAACTATAATTCTGGAATCCCACTATCAGCTTTGACGCTTTTCTTTCTATCCTTTCCAGCATGATTATATCTCCACTACGATAAGGACTCCACACCTGTACACAGTACTCAAATCTAGGTCTAACTAATGCTTTATACAGTTTGACAATCACTTCCTTACTCCTATGTTTAATATTTCTTTTTATCATACCAAACATTACATTTGCTTTTTTTCACTGCTACCTGGACTTGCTCCCACGCATTACCTGTATGATCTATTATAACCCCTATGTTCCTTCGAACCCTTCTCCTTTGTCAGTCTGCCCTATCGCAGCCCGTTATACAGGATCTCAGCGTGGAGAAGTTTCTTGGCATCTCTGGGTCGCTGTCCCTCACACCAGCTATGGGTCGCTGTCCCTGACGCCAGCAGTCATATTTGGGTCGCTGTCCCTGACGCCAGCAGTCAGCTATGGGTCGCTGTTCCGACAACAGCAGACATATATGGGTCGCTGTCCCTGACGCCAGCAGTCATCTATGGGTCGCTGTCCCCTGCAGCGTATGCACCGCTGAGCATTGTGTTCCTGCCATCATGTTTGAAATGTACGCTGTCGAGTTTTTCTTTAAGGTAAAGGGAGTCTCAAATTAGCGATGCTGTAGGGGATGAAAAAGCGTAAGATAATGCATCGTGCTAGTTATAAACATGTTTAGAGTGTATCGTGGCTAGTTCATATTCCTTCTGTCTTGTCTTCCATAACAATAAACCAGGTATCCATTTAACGTTGGATCTACTTGAACGGGTCACTGAGATGCCCAATAGTTGGTAGTTAGCAGCAGATCAACCCTTTTGCTTTAGGATCGCCATTTTTGTTGTTGTTGTTGTTTGGAATGCTCACAATGAGTAGGTTACTCTTATGTGCGCCCTGAAAAGGGCGTTAAGTGACGGGTTCCAGTAGCTTTCCTCACATCCCGAGCGTGCTGATGAAGGTGGACCGGGATCCTTCAGGCGGTTGTGCTATGCTTGGCCTCCTCATATGCGTGTCGCTCACTACTATGGGGATCACGTTTATCCCTCACCTCGTTAGTGATGCTGCCATGAAAACAACCTGTTTCCAGGGAGGACTACTAGGAAGTCGAGGTGAGGGTCTTGGCCAGTATGTTTTGCCTGACCCTGACTAACATGTCTCATCAGTATATTTTGCCTGACCAGACGTTAGTCTTCCTTCCATTGATGATATCAAATGCAGAGCTCTACATAAGGGTCAGCTTTCTGGGCTGTTTGGAATAAGAAGTTCGGCACGAATGCCTCTTATCACCCTTTCTTCTTCTGTTTGATATTGACCTGGTTATTACGACAATAGCGCACACCAAAAGCACGACATTCAATGAGTTTTGACAAAACAATTTCATGTTCTGGACTTTGCAGATAACTTGGAATTCTTGACTCGCTAACAGCTGCAAAATAATATAAACATACTTGATAAAAGATTAGAAAAACTTGAACTGAGACAACGACGGAGAAAAGAGCAACGATTATGAGAATAATTCCAATTAGCGACAATCAAATTGTGTTGAGAGATTCACTCCTACGGGATGTGGAATGATTCACATTATGTGGCAGCAATATATACAAAGTAAGATGAACAGAAAAATGTATCAAAATAAGAAAATAAAAGGCGAGAGGGCGCTGGAATTTTCATGTGGAAATTCGCGGAAATCAAGAGAAAATAAGTCACAAAATATACAAAAATCACAAAAATAAAAATCTTCAACTCTAATGCAGAGCATGCTCTTTTGTACAGCTCCGAAACATGAAGAACAAACAGAAACAAACAAAGGTTAACATACTTTTATAAATGGAAGAAATGCGCAGAAAATATGGATTGAAATGGTTTGACAGGATCACTAATGTAGAACTATTGAAACAAAAACCAGACACATATCAAAGGAACATGACGTGAAGAGACGGCGCTGATGTTGGAGACGACACACATTAACAAAATATATTGATAATAATACACGACAGTCTTTGTTCTGGAATTCCCAAGGCAAGAGAAGTAGAGATTGACGATAACACACCGGGAGATGACTCCTCACGACAAACATGAAGGAAAAAGACAAGACGTGGACAGAGTTGGAGCGCATGACACAGGGCAGGAGAAACTGTCGTGCATTTATTGAAGACATGTGCTCCGAAGGGAGCTGAACGGTTCAAATGAAGATAACGATACAATACATATTTGGATTGTAAAATATGAACTCACCTGTCGTAAATGAAAGTGAAGCTTCAATGAATCTTCAACATCATCATTCATCATCCTTCGACAGGGACACACAAGAGTCGGACGGATTATATTTATCAATTCTCATATGGCCTCCAAGCTAGGCCAAACACACGAGAATCGCAGTAGCAAAACAAATGATTCAGATTACCGACTGCAGTTTAATCTTCTGTGAGTAGAAGGGTGCACACAACCAGGTATGAAAACTGCATAGGTGAGATTGGAAAGTCAGAAGTGTCTTTTGTGTGAGCGGTGCCTGTAGCCTGACGCACGATCCGCGCTGAACGAAATACGCTTTCACAATGAGCTCACTCCAGGTTGGGTGGATCGGTTTTGCGAGTCTCGCCGACTAGGGGAAGAGAAGGTAAAATGCTGAGGAAAAGGTCAAAGGTGTTTGAAAGACAGTCGATAAATAACACGAGGAAAGGGGAGGGGGGATAAACTAAGAGCATGGAACAAAAGATGTGGGAGGTGGGTGAGAGGGGAGATAGATAGATAGATGAAAATAAATGCCAGAGAGGGGAAACCATAACGCTGTCTGCGATGGAAGATTCCAGAAGTTTGTGGATGATGGCGAGAGACGGGTTGTGGTGGGGAGGCGCCCGATTGTGATTCATAGTCAAGGTGAAGTAGAGGTTACAGCTGCAGATGTTCTGGAATTTTCTATTCAAGCTGAGATGGGCTGGAATGGTTAGTCTTGTGAAATGTTGGATAGCGACGCTTGGACACTGGAGTCACCACAATTGGATGGGTCCTGCAGCAAGGGTCAAGGACATATGATCTTAATGTAACGAAAGACGGGGGTAAGATGAACGAAGATGACCGTCGCTCAAGTCGATAAGATAACAGGCTGCACAAAACAGTAAACATATTCATCGTGAACATTCAACAACAACAACAACAACAACAATCAGACCCAAAAAAACACGTTAAAATCAAGATACGAGGCGTGTTCAAATGAAACCGGACCTAACTACACCAAATGAACATACGTACAATGAATATGATGACGTCACTTCTGATGTGAACAGCAGATACCAGCCGTCAAGTTTGCAAAATATTTCATTATCCTCTGACTCATAGTTTCCTCAGCAGATCGTTGACAACATGGCGAGTGTGATACGGAATCCGTCCAGAGTTGATCAGCGAGCGGTGATTCTGTTTCTAACAGTTGGAGGATGTGGACCAGTTGACATTCATCGCAGAATGCAGGCAGTGTATGGTGTATGGTGTATGGTCACGTCTGCATTTGCTCCTTAGAAATACCAATACGTCGATAACAATGTCGATCCCTGCCTTGTTGGCCAGGCAGCTGTATCGAGCCCCAGGTAAGGCATATATCGTTTTTCTGTTAGAGATGAAATTAACAAACGTAGCCAGAGTATACCGTTTCGGCAGCAGTGACGGAATGGCCTGTTGTCATCAGCTTTTACAACCCATAGACTACACCAGCAATGGCGGGGGGGGGGGGGGGTGTGTGTAACGGAGATGCTAGTCCGGTAAGGCACAACATTACTGACCATGACGTGGCGCCAAGATCAGACATAACATTATGACCATGACGTCGTGTCAGAGTCAGGCATATCATAATGACCATGACGTGGCGCCAGGGTCAGGTATAACATACTGACAATGACGTGGCGCCAGGGTCAAGCACAACATACTGACCATGACGTAGCGCCAGGGTCAGGCATATTATAATGACCATGACGTCTTTTAGGGTAGGCTCAATATTATGACCAAGATCACTATCTCTCTTCCATGTAGCGTTACCTGGAAATATGCTGTTTTCAAGGCAGTATCGGTGACAAGCTGTGGATCGACGTGATTCAAGTAGTAGTGAGAGTCACGTAACTGTAGCCAGCCATTGCTTACCCGCCTGAAAGACTGCAGACCACCTTCATCAGCACGCTCGGGATGTGAGGAAAGCTACTACAATCAGCCACGTAACGCTTTTTTTTCAGGACGCACAAAAGAGTAACATACTCATTATGGTCATACAACAACAACAACAACAAAAGCAATGGGAACAAAGGCGTACGACAAATATTTTACTCCTAAAACCTCAATAATCAAATGAAGAAAGCATAAAATTTAGGCAAAAAGTAGCATGTTCTCTGCAGAACGCCAGTCATAACAAAGCAAAGGCAAAGTCCGCAGTACTTCGTAGACGATGGTGGCATCATTAATTTTGCTAGCGATATTTTTAGCAAGGATTAACTGCGATACTTTTTATCCTCATTCTCTCGTCTCGAGCCGCCGGACCCCAGTGGCAAGTCAAGGACAAGACGCCTAGGGGGCGACTACGAGATGCAGGGGACTCCGCATCAAGCACACGTGAAAAAGACGGCTGAGTCAGGAGTCAAACCCACATCACCTGATCACGAGGCCGACGGCTTAACTACTTCGCCACGGAATCCACTCATAGCAACTGACAACCTATTTGGCTGTTTTAAGTTTCTTGGCATGTGTGCAGTATGGTAAGTTTCCATTACTCTCTGTACTTAGACAAACGATCGTACCAAAAAAAACAACCGGTGTCTGCCAAACTGGACAAGGCGGGATCCGTACCCGGTGTATTTAGATTATGAAACCCCTGTTTCAGCCCTTGGTCACGTTGTCTCATCTTTAAACTTAACAATATTATTATAAAACAGGCGCTTTATTTAGAACCCACGAGGAAAGAAAGGAGTAGAGAGACAGAAAGAGCAGGGGAAAATAAATGGAAGAATGAAACGATAAGTTTCGTGCGCTGAGCTCAAGAAGACGGGTCGTAATTAAACATTGCGGTAAAGTCTCAACTGCAGCTCAGCACGCTAAGGCTAACCAGATACATTTATCACAAACACGGGTATTCAGAACGATAAAGTAGGGTCATATGTTCCCTTCCTAGGTGTCTTGTTTTCCTAACTCAAAGAAAAATCTGGCACCTATTTTTATAACTGGTTGATTCCAGATCTAGCAGCGACCTGGTCACGAACTCGGTCCCTTTAATATGACATATAAGCTGTCTAACATATTTGATATGTGTACGCCCTAACCGAATTATCACACATGTTTCTTTTGTAGCGGGTTACAGTGGCTCTTCTCACATCCCGCGGCGTACTTGAGAAAGTGGACCTGAATTATCCTGAATATAATGCAATGCGAGGCTTTTCAATAAGATCAACACTATGGGGATTAGGGGATTACAGAGTCGATCCCCACCTCTTTGGTTAGACATATGTAATGGACATTGATACTGTAAAAAGTGCAACATGAATATCAACACATCTAAAACAGAGACAATGAATGTAGGTAGAAAATACACTACACTTGATATTCAAGTGAATTAAAAATAGATTAAAGCAGGTACAATAATTTAGGTTTTTGGGAACTGTTTTTACTGAGGACAGCAGACTGGATAGAGAGATAGAGACGAGAGTGCAAAGAGCAAACGCTGTCACATACCAGCTGTATCCACTACTAAGGCACCCCAAGATTTTCCTCCAAAAGGAAAACGCAGATGATAAAAAGTATCTTCATCACAACCCGTGATACCAGTGCCAGACATGGGCATTGAATAGGGCCCAGGAACGAAAGTTAGCCACCTGTGAAATGCGGTGCCTACGAAAATTCACTAACAACTCCAGAAGTGACAGAATCACAAATTCGAATATTCGGGAGACGGTTGGAACAATTCCCTACATATAATACACCGAGCAACAGTGAATGAATTGGTTTGGTCACATTGTGCGAATGAAACCTTCTACAGAGAATGAATTGGTTTGGCCACATTGTGCGAATGAAACCTTCTACAGAGAATGAATTGGTTTGGCCACATTGTGCGAATGAAACCTTCTACAGAGAATGAATTGGTTTGGCCACATTGTGCGAATGAAACCTTCTACAGAGAATGAATTGGTTTGGCCACATTGTGCGAATGAAACCTTCTACAGAGAATGAATTGGTTTGGCCACATTGTGCGAATAAAACCTTCTACAGAGAATGAATTGGTTTGGCCACATTGTGCGAATGAAACCTTCTACAGAGAATGAATTGGTTTGGCCACATTGTGCGAATGAAACCTTCTACAAAGAATGAATTGGTTTGGCCACATTGTGCGAATGAAACCTTCTACAGAGAATGAATTGGTTTGGCCACATTGTGCGAATGAAACCTTCTACAGAGAATGAATTGGTTTGGCCACATTGTGCGAATGAAACCTTCTACAGAGAATGAATTGGTTTGGCCACATTGTGCGAATGAAACCTTCTACAAAGAATGAATTGGTTTGGCCACATTGTGCGAATGAAACCTTCTACAGAGAATGAATTGGTTTGGCCACATTGTGCGAATGAAACCTTCTATAAAGAATGAATTGGTTGGGCCACATTGTGCGAATGAAACCTTCTACAGAGAATGAATTGGTTTGGCCACATTGTGCGAATGAAACCTTCTACATGAGAACACCAGGAAGAATGGCGAGAGGTAGACTGAGGGAAAGGTGGATAGACAGCATAAACGAGACCTGCCGAAGAAGGGTGGAAAATGTCACTAGGGCCACGAGACAGGCGAAAGACAAATACATACGAAGACACTGGGCTACATCACGTTAGAAAGTGAGGAGGCAAAGGAAGAAAAAAAGAAAAGAAGAAGAATTTATGCACATAAACAGGCAAATACTTGTGAATCAGCATCACACACAGGAGTCAACAAACATCATGATAAATGGCCCAAGACAAGAAGATGTTAATCCCTTTGAATATTTAGAGTCCCGCATATGCAATGAAGGAAGATCTATCAATGCAACTAAGACAAGACTCGAAAGGGCTGCAGTCACCACGTCAAGACTGAATTTGATCTGGAAAAGCAACATCAGCACTGAGTGACATTTAAGTTACATAAATCATTATTGGTGTTTATTCGTGTGTACGGATGTGAGAACTGGTCACTAACTGCTCAAATGGAAAGAAGGATACAAGGTTTGAATAAAAATATCACAGAAGAATGGTGTCTACATCTTATAAAGAACAACTATCCATACGTGTAAGCCTACCTTGGCTAAGTTGGAGAGCTTGCATGCCCCAATGATCCAGGGATCTATGCCGGTGGGAGGTTTATTCCTTGGAGGGTCACCCAAGCAGGATAGATCCTTGAAGGGATCAAGATGCTGATCAGCGCATGAGCTGCAGCTGTCAGCGACCCATAGCTGACTGCTAGCGTCAGGGCCAGCGAACCAGAGCTGCCAAGACCTTTCTACACCTCCACGCGGTGATCCTGGATAACAGGCTGCAACAGAGCAGACTGGCTAAGGAAAAGGGATCGAAGAGATAAGGGAATGCTAACCCGGTACCAAAAAAAAAAAGGTTTGCTAAAGTCGGATGTGTTGGACCGGAAGGTGCAAATATCACAGTCACGCTGTAAACTACGACACAACGCATTCCGTTCTCTAGACTACACTCTGCTACTTAGGCCCGTCTTAGGGTTTAGTAGCGGGAGATTGAGAACGAACGAAGCCAAGCCAATCCAGATCCTTGAAGAGCGGCAACACAGAAGGGCTAAGGAGCAGGTGGAACCCTATGGGTGTATCTGCAGAACCCACCGGCGAGTGGTACATGCTCTGGGCTGTACCAATCCATCCTCACTTCATGGGGGAAATGCATTCTTATCTTGTTCTTTACTTTTTGTCCTCTATCATCTATCCCAATGGATGACGAAGAGATGCAGGCCAGCGGACATTGCACCTCTGATTCTTTGTGGCGATCTTCCCGCTGGCGGGAAATGCCACACATACCATCACTACAGATGGGCTGGCAAAACTGATGAAAGAATGATGAGATAGCCGACCCAGATGAATATGATATGTTCCTGGTACGGCGTGACGATCCTAGGACACCGACATATTGGACTGCCTCCTTTAGGGGATACTTGAAAGATGCGTCCATAACCCCCCACGCCCCCCCCCTCCCACCATCCCTTCGCAATCGTGATGTCTCTAAGACAAGACTTTATACGAGATTGGACGACGCCTCAAAAGTTGAGGAGGACGTGTGCTTTAGTCTGGGAGGCATTGGGATGTCAAGAGCTGCCAGCTCACAGCTAAAGGAATTATATCATCATCATCATCATCATCAAACATAATAAAAAAAACAAATGATTATGCAAGAGATCAAATAACTTTCCTGGTAGGTCACCTGGAACCACTTGCGTCAGTAGTTAAGCGTCAGAAACTTCTTGTAGCGAGACTTGACTCTATCTCAAAAGTGATATCATAGATAACAACTGAAAGTGGAAGGAAGCGAGGAGAACAAAGAAAATCATGGGTTGATATCATCAAAGAATGGATAGGACATGATTTTCCCCCAATCGTTTGTATAGAGGATAGAGTACTATGCGTGTTGATGCGCCCAACGTGGCACCCATGGACACTAACGCAGTCTATTTCCAGAAACACGAACGTGTACGTGAGGTAGGATCTTGATAAGTCTGTTTTCACCTGACCCTAGTTACTCTCGCTCAGAAATACGAAGGCAAGTCAGTAAGTAGGTCAGAAACTGATATAGGATAGCAGAAATGCTGACGGACGGAAGCAATGAAAGCCAGTTAGTCTTTCTTATAGATGCTCTGTTCGTGTTACAGAACTAAAGAGCTAGACAAAATAAAGATCTAAATGACCCACGAACAGTACTCTGTTAACTATGACAGCGGTCCAAACCCAGAAGAGTCGTAGTACAGTGGGTCCCATCACACTAACGTTAAAAGGCAATAAGGAGGAGGCACACAGACTGGCGAAAGAAGGTGGGAGGTTACCACAACCAGATTCCAGTGTACCCCACGAAGAGTCCAAATGGTTTATAAAGGCCAGATACAAGGACAAAGGGGAAACAGAGCACACTGGCTACACAAGAAATGAGGCTTATCAACAGTTTAGCAGAAGAGAGCAGGTGGTAGTTTTCAGACTCCACACAGGCTACAACAATCTGAGATACCATCTATTCAATAAACTGACGATAGGTGCTACTGACGAATATACTTGTGGTACTGGGAACAGGACAGATGGACATCTGCTGAAAAATTGCCCGATAAATGAGGACCAAAGAAAGCCTATGTGGCCATCACCAGTGAAAAGAGTAGGCAAGCTCTATGGCAGTGTCGACTCTTTGAACAAATTCAAGTTGACGTCTTACAGCGTACGAAGAAGAAGAAGAATCATAAGAAGACAGAGCATAACAGAAACATGTAGGTAGCTTTTAAAGATGTCATAAGGTGCCAGGAACATCCATCTTTGTGGTTATTGTATGTAACAGACGCCGTGTATCATATGTACGTGCGCAGCACAAATACACAACAGCCTTGGTGCTCACAGATTACACAATCAGAGAACATCGTACTGTTGTTCCCTTGTTTAGGTCAAACGGACTTTCTGCATATTCTGCATACTTTCGGGCATATTTTTAAAGAAATGTTTCCTGTTTACGACCCGACGTGTTGGTCGCACAGGATGGTACATAACTGGATCCATAAATTTTCTCAAGGAGGCTAAACAAATTGTCGATGAAGCCCAACGCGATCGTCTTGTTCGGATTAGACAGAGACATCCATAAGGCAGGTGGAGAAGATGACGAGTGGACAGGCAATGGATATTGTAGCAACTTCTCGCTTGGTTTAGCCCACATCATAATGCGTAATCGATAGAATTTCCGGAACGCGTGTTCGTGGTGGGTGCCCAGACAACTGACTGACGAAAACAAAATAAACCGAATGGGCCTGCTCTTGTACTGCTAAAGCGATGGGATAAGTGTATCAATGTTGGTGGAGGTTATTTTGGGAAATAAAGGACAATAAAAGCGCAATGATAAAAGTGTTTTCAAATTCATATTTAACTTAGTCGTTTAAAAAACAGAATTCGTGACCTATTTCCTGACATGCTATCGTACTACGCACAGAATAGTAAAATGACATTTGGACAGAAAACAAGTGACTTTCTCTATCTTCCTTTTAGTTTGGCAATATTTTTTTTCAAGAGCAACGTTCGTCAATTGGACTTCCGTTTCTGCGTATTTCTGACAACCACATCCATTTTAATCTTCAAATCTTGATTGTGTTGAACTTTTCCAAGCTTCGGCTGTCAACAGACTTCCCGTGAAGACCAACAAGGGTTTGCCCTTTTTCTTCTCATATATTCACTTTACCTGTAGCTTACACACATCACATATTTCACACAGAACATTTGTGGTCGGAGATGCGCCAATGAATGGACTGACATTAGCCAGTGAATGGACTGACATTAGCCAGTGAATGGACTGACATTAGCCAGCGACTCATAGCTCCCAACAAGGTCAGTCAACAATAACTGACCAAGACTCTTCTTCTTCTTCTGCGTTTGTTCTCATTCCCCCGCTACCAAGTCCTCAACAGGGCTTTATAAGTAACAGGGTGTAGTCCGGAGAACATAATGAGTTGTGTCGCTAGTGTATAGTTTGACTGCGATATTTGCACCTTTCGGTCCGACACATCGGTCTTCGGCAGTTCCAAGACTCTATTTCCCCTTTAAGTGGCGATCCTAGAAACAGGCTGCACTTATGTAGTCTGTCAAAGAGATTAGGGATCACTGGGAAAGAAGGGGGGTTGGGGGGTTGGAGGGAAAGACAAACCTTAGACAAATTCCGTCTTAAGACCGGATGTATTGGGATTAAAGGCGCAGACATCGCAGCCTCGCTGTTAACTGCCCTACATGATCACAACATTCTTTTCGGGACGAACGCCAAAGAAAAGGAAAAAGAACCCAAATCATTTTGATTTTAGGTCACCAGAAACTCACACCTCGGCTTCTCTCCTGTTAGAGCCCTTACCTCCCAAACCAACTGAACTGTTTCTGTAACTCCTTCGCGGCATTCGCTGGAACATCCATCTACAAAAATGTGACCTGATTCTGTTCTTGTCAAATACAGCATCATATCGATGAAGAGTCTAAGACCGCTCGCATTTTACAAAAGCTGGAGTTTGAGAATCGGAAAATCTAACACCTCTCTCCTAATGGACGTATCTGCTTTGCCATCATCATGTAGCATGTTCTTTGTAGAACGTCGCTCCCATCACAGTATGTCTGAAAGAAACTCGTTCAATTGCCAAAACTTCAGCCTCCGCCACAGTCATACCCAGGCATGCCTGGATATCTTGGTGCCATCGTCTTCTTGGTCTACACCTTCCTCTTTTGCCTGGCACTATACCTTCCATCACTGTTCTCTCGAGACCGTTGTGTCTCTTGATGTGAACAAAGTGTTTGCATTTTCTAGCCAAAATGGAATTGATAAACCAGTTTTCCTCTATGCTCAACTCTTGCCGAATGTCTACATTTGTTTTTTCTCTGTCCATGGTATTTTGAGGATCTTTCTGTAACATTTTGACTCAAAGGATTCGATTCTTTGTCTAGAAGTTTTGGTAATCGTCCATGATTCACAGCCATAAGCTGCCACAGGAAAAACACAGGCTCTCAAGACTTTTACTTTTATCATTTTGTTGGTGCTGCCATAATTTCTTCAGGCTGTTCAGTCTCTGCATTGCCATAGCTAGTCTTCTTCTGATTTCTTTCGTGCAGTCGCCATTTTTGTCAATTATGGAGTGCAGATATTCAAAATGTGTGACCTGATCTATGTCCTCACCACCCACTGTAAATTTATGCTGACATTGTGTTTTGTCGGTGGTCATTATCTTTGTTTTATTTATGTTTATGAACAGATTTTGATCTTTACTATGTCCATTAACGGCTGAAAGTAGCTGCTCTAGCCCTTCTGCACTTCTTGATAGTATCACTGTGTCATCTGCGTATCGTAACTCTGGAATCTCGTACCCGGCAATCGTAAATGAGTCGAAACTTTCAATGTTCTCGTCTTCTCGAACATTTCTAATTATACATTCCGCATATATGTTGTACAGATAAGGTGAGAGGATACATCCCTGCCGTACTCCCTTTTGTACTGCAAACCAATCTGATGTTTGCCCAGATACTCGGACAGTCGCTTGTTGATCTTGGTATAATGTTTCAATGAGATGGACTATATGCAAAGAAAACACCATTTCCTTCATGATTCTCCACAGATTTTGATGTTTTACCGTGGTGAAGGCCTTGGTGTAATCAAGGAAACATGTGTACAGGTCTACATTAAACTCTACATCTGCTATGCAACTATGACATTTCCCGTGTGCGAGATTCTGGATATTCTGTTGATCGCGAATGCACGTCACTCCAGTGGTTCTGAAACTCTAGCAGCATGGACTACAACCATTAATATTGATATTCATTCCTGCAGGCCGGCAACAGCTCCGCAGAACCCATATTTATCGATCCCCATCGTTTATGATGTATGGTGTGGAATGAATAAAACCACTGTCACTTACATGGAATACTTGGAATCATGGTAATAAAATAGACGTCTCCTTGCTGCCAGGTAGCCGAGGGCTACTTGTAGTACTTTTGTGTGTGCAATGTTTACTATCGGCGACTTACTAGGCTTAGAGGAAGCTAGTAGCGCATTGGATATAAATGTCAACACTTTTGTATAATCTTGCTCGAACAGCGCTAGCAGGTTAACTTTTATCAATTTTCAACTGCAATTGGCTCTTCCACGTGCACAGCGTGTACACGGGATCTCCGAGTTGTATCGTTACTCTCCAATATGAGTAGGCTCTGGTTTCACCTCCTTGAGACCAGAATGCGCTTGAAACCCTACCGTATCGCCCTTCAGTTTCATTAGAGGCAAGCGTCTTTCCCTTTCAGCTATAGCGACTGTCCCCTTCTCGGCTTGTATTAACAAACGGCTAGAGGGATTCATGCAAGGGGCTGATAACCTCATAGTGATTAACAGGTCTGACACGTCAAGGTCACATTGAAAGTACTTACCAAATCCCACCACACGACGACGTCGGTTTTCTGTTTCCAAAACATTATATGTTACAGCTGCCTGGCCAACGAGGTGGGGATTGCCACTGTACCCCTACTATGTGGTGCGCCTTCTCAAAAGTCTTCTTCTTGTTCTTGTTCTTCTTCCTCATTTGCTACTTCATCTTCTTCTTCTTATTCTTTTTTTCCTTCTCCTTCTTCGACGTACATCCTGAACAGGAAATTGTTACGTTGTGTCGTAGTTTACAGCGAGGCAGCGATATCTCTTCTTTCGACCTGAAACATTCGGTTTCCGCTGACTGTTCGGAGTAGCGGCTTTGCTTCCACACTGCAATCCATATTCTCTTAGCGAGACTACACAAGTGCAGCCCGTTTCCTGGAATGCCGATTGGGAACGGAATATGGTTTTGGTCAGATCCTGATGCAAGCAGTCATCTATAAGTCGCTGGCTGCTCTCAGCTCATTCACTGTGATGTATCTTCAGTCCCAATAAGAAGTCTAGTATTGCACCAAAATTAGGAGATCCCAGCCTCCATCTTCTTCAGTATGTGATAGTAACTTGAACTGTATCCTCCAACTGAAGATGCACAATCCAGGAGTCACCATCAGACAGCTCCGTGAGACTGACCTCATCTGCGCAGATGCCATACAATGTCCCCGCCTACATGCACTAATAAAACCACTGGAGCAGCTGTAAACTTTTCAACTACGAGGCGTGTTCAAATCAAACCGGACCTAACTGCACCAAGTGAACATACGTACGATGCACATGATGACGTCACTTCTGATGTAAACAGCACATATCAACCGCCAAGTTTGCACAATTTCATTATCCTCTGACTCATTGCTTCCTCAGCAGACCGTTGAAAACATGGCGGGTGTGATATGGAATCCATTCAGAATTGATCAGCAAGCAGTTATTCGGTTTCGACCAGCTGAAGGATGTCCACCAGTTGACAACTATTGCAGAATGCAGGCAGTGTATGGTGACAAAAGTGTGGCAAACGTAAGCTCCGGCGACGGTCCACCCGAATTGCTGTATCAATTTTGGCGATTGCATCTTCTGATGCAACAATATGCGCCTGACCTGGTCTCGGAAGATCATTCGTTAACTCATGTCCTTCTTTAAACATCGTTGTCAAGTTCTTCACTGTTTTTCGACCCACTGTTGTCACCATAGTTGAAGGTATGAGCTCCAGCGCTGCCGGCTCGTATCTGTTGCAGTATGGGTTTAATACAGTTGAAACTGAGCCAACCCGCTGTTATCCTTTGCGAGATCTCCCAATTTATTGAATGGGAGTTCATGATCTCTTGGCCGTCCAGGTTGATATACGAATTTAAATTTTCGACAGCACGATCTCCAGGATGCGTATCCTTTTTTGGGCAGAGGGTGCTGAGCATGATCATAGACGGGGAAATATCGACTCATCTCAGGTTCGTTGATTGCATAGTCATCCTCAGTAACAACGTCAAAGAAGCGGAGAAAGGCCTGCGTGAGGTCAGCATAGCAAGCATTGCAGTTGGCCTACAAATCAATTGAAATTTAATTTGCCTAGACAGACAACAAGATTCCGATGCACGAAGTCACCTGGACCTAATTAGAGACGTAGGCATGGCTGCCGCTTATATGAATGCCTTACATCGCGTTTTGAACCAGCTTAGGTTTTCAACTGAAACCAAGCTAAGGATTTACATGACCTGTGTCGTCCCCATCCCAATGTACTTTACCAAACCTGGACTATTCTAAAGAGTGATCACAACCGCATCCAAAACTCCAATATGGGCAGCCAAAGGTGCATTCTTGCAATCCACTAGTATCACGGAGTCTCAAAAGGCCAAGACATCCGATGGACAGGCCTCGAAAGCAATCACCATGCTAATCCGTCGCTGTTTGGTCCCTAAATGGACATGTGGTCCGCCTTTCCGAGGTCGACCACGCCCACCAGCTTATGATGCAGACTGTAGGCATCAGGGGTAGTAAACGACCCACTCCATCATTGTGTAGACACCGAGTCTGACCACTAACCACCTGGATACAGCATGGGACTCAGACACAAATAGTGGTTTTCAAAGGTTCGTGGGACGTTCCATTGTGGTTAGAAAGTCACTGAGGAATCCGATGTGGGGTTTGGAAAGATCTTTGACAAGGTAGGCAAGAAATATCCACTTTATGTGAAAGTTTGATTTCATAGGCTTTTCTATTTTGCTGTTCAGTTACTGCTTTTCTGGATGCATCGCACGACTCTGCTCCTTCAAGTAGAAATGCCTGGCACGTCTCTGCACCTTCAAGTAGAGATGTTTCGCACGTCTCTGCACCTTCACTAATAGATCTCTCGCACGTCTATGCACCTTCGCGTAGCGATGCCTCTAACGTCTCTGTACCTTCACTAATAGATGCCTCGCACCTCTCTGCACCTTCGCGTAGCTATGCCTCTAACGTCTCTGTACCTTCACTAATAGATGCTTTGCACATCTTTGTACCTTCACTAATTATGTCTCGCACGTCTCTGTACCTTGACTAATAGATGTCTCGTACGTCTCTGTACCTTGACTAATAGATGTGTCGCACGTCTATGTACCTTCACTAATAGATGTGTCGCAAGTCTCTGTACCTTGACTAATAGATGTCTCGTACGTCTCTGTACCTTGACTAATAGATGTGCCGCACGTCTCTGTACCTTCACTAATAGATGTCTCACACGTCTCTGCACCTTCACTTATAGATGCCTCGAGCGTCTCTGCACCTTGGTGTAGCTATGCTTCTCCCGTCTCTGCACCTTCACTAATATATGTCTCGCACGTCTCTGCACCTTCACTAATAGATGCCTCGGACGTCTCTACACCTTCGCGTAGCGATGCCTCTAACGTCTCTGTACCTGCACTAATAGATGCCTCGCACGTCTCTGCACCTTCACTAATAGATGGCTCGCACGTCTCTGCACTTTCACTAATAGATGCCTCGCACGTCTCTGCACCTTCACTACTAATAGATGCCTCGAACGACTCTGCGCCTTCACTAATAGATGGCTCGGACGTCTCTGCACCTTCACTAATAGATGCCTCGGACGTCTCTGCACCTTCGCGTAGCGATGCCTCTAACGTCTCTGTACCTTCACTAATAGATGCCTCGCACGTCTCTGTACTTTCACTAATAGATGCCTCGCACGTCTCTGCACCTTCACTAATAGATGCCTCGAACGACTCTGCACCTTCACGAAGTGATGCTTCGCATAACTTTGCACCTTTACAAAGATATATTCGGTATTGGATTGCAGCTGTCGAAGCGTCGTACAATAAACCAAACGTTAGAGTGATATCTTAAGCAAATCACTGAAGCACTTCTTTTGGCTACCATAGGAGCATTTAGCCGTCTGTACTATATTATGAAAGCTGATTGTAAAACTACTCGCTCTGGGTCCGGAACTACGTCTCAAGCTCAGTAATCTGGTCCAGAACGTCATAATAAAGTCACGCCTCATTTACCATGTTCACCGGACTTAGCGCCTCATTTACCATATTCACCGGAATTGGCGCCTCATTTACCATGTTCACCGGACTTGGTACTTAGTGCCTTTTCCTTGTTCCTAAACATAAAGAACCTGCTTCGTGGACGTCGCTTATCTGACGTCCATGACGAGATTACTGAACTAGAGACGTCCATGACGAGATTACTGAACTGGAGACGTTCATGACGTGATTACTGAACTGGAGACGTCCATGACGTGATTACTGAACTGGAGACGTCCATGACGAGATTACTGATATGGAGACGTCCATGACGAGATTACTGAACTGAAGACGTCCATGACGAGATTACTGAACTGAAGACGTCCATGACGTGATTACTGAACTGGAGACGTCCATGACGAGATTACTGAACTGGAGACGTCCACGACGAGATTACTGAACTAGAGACGTTCATGACGAGATTACTGAACTGCAGACGTCCGTGACGAGATTACTGAACTGGAGACGTCCATGACGAGATTACTGAACTGGAGACGTCCATGACGTGATTACTGAACTGGAGACGTCCATGACGAGATTACTGAACTGGAGACGTCCATGACGTGATTACTGAACTGGAGATGTCGTCCCAGGCCCAGACCGAGGAGTTTTACAATCAAGGCATCAGGAAGGTGAAGGTTAGATGGGAGAAGTGTATCGTCTTGCATGGTGAATATATTAAACAAGGACCAAAGCTCACACAGATTTTCAGGTACATGCCTTGACTCCTTGATACTATACAGCAAAAGATTTCGACCACACCTCGCAGACTAATGCCATTTCGATGCCCAACATTGGTAAATAGTATGTCAAATGAACTACTGGGATTATGGTGCTGAGCAGCACATGAGCTGCAGTGGTCAGCGACCCGTAGCTGACTGCTAGCGTCAGGGCCAGCGAACCGGAGCTGCCAAGACCCTTCTACACCTCCACGCGGTGATCCTGGATAACAGGCTGCAGCAGGACAGACTGGCTAAGGAGAAGGGATCGACGAGGGAATGCTAACCCGGTACTAAAAAAATACTTGCCGACGTCGGATGTATTAGACCGAAAGGTGTAAATATCGCAGTCAAGGTGTAAACTACGACAGAACGCATTCCGTTCTCTGGACTACATTCTGCTACTTAAGCCCTTTCAGGGTTTGGTAGCGGGAGATTGAGAACGAACGAAGGTAAGCCAAGCCAAATGAACTACCGGCTTTACAGAACCTAATGTTCACCTCATCATCAATGGCGACGTTGTATGTGAATCTGTTCACAACATTCCGTTTCTGAACATTTACCTTGAAATTGGCTCTGTATAACGTTTAGCAGAAGTATGATTTATGTTCTCTCTGTGTTGGTGGTAAGCCCAAAGTTTTAAAAGCCTTCGGGAAGTCTTTCTACGCTATTCTGCAGATGAGCCTCCGAGCCAGCATTTACACTAGAGTCGTCAGCAAACAGAAGATTACTGTTCAAGTGTGGTTTGGCTTGGCTTGGATTCGTTCGTTCTCCATCTCCCACTACTAAACCCTGAAAGGGTTTAAGTAGCATAGTGTAGTTCAGAGAACGGAATGCGTTGTGTCGCAGTTTACAGCTTGACTTCGATATTTGCACCTTTCCGTCGAACACATCCGACTTCAGCAAACATTTTTTGAGTACTGGGTTAGCATTCCCTCTTCGATCCCTTCTCCTTAGCCAGTTTGCCCTGCTGCAGACTGTTATCCAGGATCAACGCGTGGAGGTGTAAAAGGGTCTTGGCAGCTCTGGTTCGCTGGCCCTGACGCTAGCAGTCAGCTATGGATCGCTGACCACTGCAGCTCAAGCGCTTCTCTTTGCTTGAAGCCACCTAAGGTTAAACAATGTCACATGAATACGACATCTGCTGCGGATTCCTATGTCTCCCGTCGCGTGAAGCACCAGATAACATGACAGAGAACATGACAGAGAACATGATACTCCGCAGAGTCGGTGCAAGTACACACCTTTGTTTAACTCCATTTGTGACGGGAGAGATCTCAGACTGTTCACCGTTTTCCTGAACTTTAGCCTGAATGCCATCAAGCAATTGCTGCACTATTGTGGTATTTCTTTGGACAACCTTATGCATGAACTTCAATAGACTGAAAGGTGAAGGTCGTATCATAGGAGAGACTGTCGTCAATTGAAGTGTTAAGAGGCTTCCTTGTACTAGTCCTCCGATTTTTATAACATCCGGTGGCCAGTTCCATTACCTGAGTGAAAGTCAGATACCTAGTTACATCTGCGTGGACCGGAACATACCAATAAAAAGAATTGAACTCAGTTCATTTGCCGTGAAAGCGAGATCTCTGCTCGCTGTAGAGTGGTCTAATGTGTTGGATGGCTGCCTGCTGAAAAGGAGGGCAACATATCGATTTCTCAGTAAGACATTTTTTTCTGTTTGGGGTGAAAACAAACATTTCCTGCACACGACGTGCCGACAGCAGTGGCGAAGCGGCCTGTAGGTCTCAGCTTTAAAACGCCTCGACTATCCCAGTAATTAATTATGCATGCTACGTGTGTCAGATATGAACTCACAAGAAAGAAAAATCATGGTATTCGAAATGAAATGTTTGAGAAAGGTTTTCGGGGTCACAATGATGGTCAGAGAATTGAATGAAGAAATCAGACATAAGGTTGGTGCAACACCGTGCATGCATTATGATGACAGGAAGAGAATAAAATAGTTCGGACACCTCACAAGAATGCACACAAATCTATCAACTGTGAGGCACTACAACACCGGACAAGGGGATTACAGAGCAAGAGAGAGACCAAGAAAAAGATGGACAGATGGTGTAAGTGAGATCATGAGGAATTACGGAACGACAACATCATTGGCGACACATCCGACACACAAACGAAAAGCACCTTCCCAAGACATATCGACACATCTTGGATACGAAATAATACTACACCTCCCCATGTGTATAAAGACACATCTAGGATACGAAATAAAACTACACCTCCCCATGTGTATAAAGACAGATCTAGGATACGAAATAAAACTACACCTCCCCATGTGTATAAAGACAGATCTAGGATACGAAATAAAACTACACCTCCCCATGTGTATAAAGACAGATCTAGGATCGAAATAAAACTACACCTCCCCAAGTGTATAAAGACAGATCTGACACGCGAAAGAAAATTACACCTCGCCAAGACGTCTAACGATGGAAGAAAACTACACCTGTACACGTCACATCTGGCACACGATAGAAAAATACACCTCCCCACAATATCCAACGACAAATCTGACACATGAATGAAGATGGCATTTCCCCATAGCGTCCAAAGACACGTCTGTCACACGATAGAAAGCTACACCTCCACACAGCGTCTAACGACACACCTGGCACACCAAAGACAACTACTATCTCAAAAGGCGTCTAGCGCCACATCTGACACACGAATGAAGATGGCATATCCCCATAGCGTCCAAAGACACGCCTGGCACACGATAGAAAGCTACACCTCAACACAGCGTCTAACGACACATCTGACACATGATAGAAATCTGCACCTCCCGACGTCACACGTAGATAATAAAAGAAATTAATTATATTTAACACGTCAGCAATAACTCTCTGCACAGTTCAACCAGTCTAGATCTCGGCAAACAAAGGACAGGTTTACTAGGTACAAAGTGATCAACACGTCTCTGTGCACCTAATGATCACAGTACAGAAAACACACAAATAGTTAAAAGCACTTAAGTCGCGTGTAACCATAGTTACAGACAATGTTCAAAAGTGTTTCCCGCCAATCTCCAGACATTTCTTGACTCGCCAAAACTTGTTCTCGAAGACTGTTCAATATTAGCATGGTCGACATTCTGAATGCAATTCTCTGATGCTCGTCTTCAAGTTTTCATTTGTCTGGGGATTTATCCGAAAACACTCGAGTTTTTCAGCGCTCTCCAGCGATAAAAGGTGGAGAAAGATCCGGATATCTTTGAGGTCACATGGTGTCAGAAATGATTCTGTCCGCAAACACTTCGTTCAAGATTACCATTAACATATTCGATGTGGGACCAGCAGGGCAACCCTACTGAAAATAGTCTTTGACAATTTCATCTTCTTTCAATTGTACAATGAAAGGATAAATTATACTGCCACGAATGGAGAGCCGGTAATGGACAAGTAGGAAGAGGCTTGTCCTCAGACATTTTGCTATATTGAGTTAAATGTCTACGGGACATTAAAGCATAAAATCCAAATCTTTAATAGACATCATTAGTATTCTTCTCTGTCTAAGTCTCAATTCAAATACAAATCTTTAATAGACATCATTAGTATTCTTCACTGTCTAAGTCTCAATTCGCGTCACAATACTCAAGGACATTCCTACTATTTGCGCCCTGGCATCGGAAGCGTTCGAGTGTTATCGACTCTCCCCGTGTAGAAGTCTAGACTAAGCTATCCTAGTCTAAGCATTAAGATACATGCTAACTGCTTAGCGTTCTGTCATAAGTAAATATAATTTTCGTTTGCTTCTAATGGGTGGTATTGTTGTTATTATTAAGCGTGCGTAATTGTTCCCGATAATGAAAACAAATATCTGATTGTCAATATAGTTTGACAGTATTTCATAGGGTGAAATATGGAAGGGGATTCGAATTTGGAAACTGTTCCTTCACAACAAAGCTTACCAGAGAGAAGTAGCAGGGTTAGTCTTAGTATATCAGCGGTATATTGCAATGCAGATTACGTGTCGCAATGCCCTTTTCTCGACCGATTATTTTGTTTCCTTTGCAGCCATCAGTTTATAAGAGAAGCCAAAAATATTAACGAAAGTAATCAATTTCTACAACCGGCATTTGTTCGCAGCGCACCTTCGCTGTTATGATATCATATGAACATATGGTTAAAACAGTAATTATGTACTGCTTCATACTATTTAGGTGGACCCATCTTCGTGAGCTCCGCCCACGCGACTCAGGTAGGCTCTGCTACTGTTTTTCTGTTGGTAATTCAGAGGCGTCTCCGTTTTCATTGTTCGTTAATGGCTCAAGCCACATGTCACAGTAATTCATACGGCAACTCCTGTTTACAGAAAATAGTTTTGGGATGTGTTTCCTGTAAGGGAGTCAACTTTCCTCTTCTTCTTCTTCTTCACTTCATCATTTTGCACATTTTTCTCATTCTTTTCCTCTCTTCCTCAGTCCTCTTCTTGTTCTCATCCTTCACCTTCTCCTACTCCTCTTCTTCATTCTCCTCCTCCCCTTCTTCATCCTATCCTCTCTTCTCAGTCTTCCTCCTTTTCTCCTCGTCCTTCTTCTCTTTTCCCTTCTTCTAATTTCATTCTCGTCATCTTCCTCCTCCTCTTCTTTCTCATTATTTTCCTCTCTTCTTCAGTTTTCTTTTTTCCTCCTTCTCTTCTTCTTTCTTTTCCACCTCTTCTTCCTCCTTCTCCTTCTACTCTCCTTTCTTCTCCGTCTCCTTCTTCTCCTCTTCTTATCCATTTTCTCCTACTTCTTCTCCTTCCTATTCTTCTCCACCCTCTTCTCCTCCACCTCTTCTCCATTTTCTCCTAATCCTCTTTATCCTCATCTTCTTCTTCCCCTCCTCCTCTCCCTTCTCCTCCTTCTCCTCATATTCATTTTATTCTGTTCTTTCTCCTCCTCCTTCTGCTTTCTTCGTTTCTTTTTCTTCTTCTTCTTCTTCTTTATTTTCTCATTTTTTTTCTCAGATTGCTTTTTTATTCTCTATCTTCTTCTTCTTCTTTTTTCTTTTTCTTCTCCTCACTCTATTTCTTCTTATTTTCTTTCTAATTCCCTTTCTTCTTATTATTTTGCTTCTTCTCCTTCTTTTTTTTCTTCTTCCCCTCACTTTATTTCTTGTTTTAATTCTTTCTTACTCTCTTTCTTCTTATTCTTCTTCTTCTTCTTCTTCTTCTTTTTCTTATTCTTCTTCTTCTTTATTTTCTCATCCTATTTTTTCTTATATTTCTTTTTTATTCTCTTTCATCTTCGACTTCTTTTTCTTCTACTTCTACTTCTTATCATTTTTTTTGGTCTCTTCTAGTCCTTTCTCTGTAACGAGAACCAGACACATCTGGACATATTATGCCAGCAGCCTGCCATCATTAGGCACTCGTAATGGCTGACCGAGCCTCAAGATTACAGATTACGGTTAGATTGATAATATCCCATATAATACCACAGTACCAAGCCAAATGCCAATCGATAGATTCTCAATTGATTTTTTATATGTTCGGGATTGCTGCCCGTGAATGCGGCTTCTCGTTTTAGCTTGACTTGTGTGTGTGTGAAACGTGTATGCTCCCAGGTGATGGGAAAACAGATCAATAGATAATTGGACGCAATAACTTTCGGAATAATCACCAACTGACACATGATAATGGCGAAGGAAACATGCTTTTATTTATGATTTATTCCTGGTAATTTCTTTTGAGACTGTTGCTGCAGCCGGATTGCGAAAGCCAGATTTGATTTCTTTTTCTTCGGCTTTCATCCTGAAATGAAGTTGTGATATTGTGTTGTTGTTTACAGCGACAAATCCTGATTTTTCTACTTAATATGCTGTCAAACGTCGACTTGAATTTGTTCAAAGAAAGCAGTGGTCATCCTGAGGCTGTCGACACTGCTATAGAGCTTGTCTAGTGTTGGCCACATGTGCTTTCTCTGGTCCTCGTATGTTGATCAATTTTGCAGCAGATGTTCAGAGATCATTTTCCCTGTGCCACATGTGCATTCGTTAGTAGCATCTATCTTCAGTTTATTGAATAGATGGTACCTCAGTCTGTTGTGGTCTGTGCGGAGTCCGAAGACCACAACCTGCTCTCTTCTGTTCAACTGGAAATAAGCACCATTTTTTGTGTAGCCAGTATGTTCTGTTTCCAATTTGGCCATATATCTGGTCCGAATGAACCTTTTGGACTCTTCGTAGGTCCCACTAGAATCTGGTTATGGTAACCTTTCACCTTCTTTTGCCAGTCTGTCTGTCTCCTCGTTGCCTTGAATGTTACAATGCGATGGTACCCACTCTTCTGGTTTTGGACTGCTGGCACAAATGACATAAGATTAGTACACTGTCAACATCCGATCTCATCTGGGATTTTGGGGTATCGAGGTAAGGTGCTGGAGATCGAGGGTTTAAATCCCGGTGGAGATACCGGGATTTTTTCACGTGGATCATCAGGTAAATATTTCCTCTGATCTCTGAGTAGTGAGATCAGACACACGTGTGCAGTGGCGCGTACGTTAAACAAACCTTAGCAGTTGTAAATCATAAAGAGTAGATCTAACGGCCGATGCTCGGACAAAGTTCAAGTTAAAAATATACTACAATTATTCTAGGGATTCACGCCCAGAGCTGAGACCTTAGGCATCTGTCCCTGTAGAAGTCCATGGAGACTAAAAACTAAGAAGAACTAAGAACACTACATAAAGTTAGGCTATTATTGTTCTTCTTCGTCTTTCGTTCCCAAACTCCCGATACAAAACCCTTATAAGGGCTTTGCAAGGAGCAGGATGTAGTCTGGATAACGGAGTGCGTTGTGTTGTAGTTTACAGCTTGAATGTAATATTTGTACCGATCGGTCAGATACATCTGACTTTACTATGGTTAGGCTATTGAATACTAATGTAATGTCAGTGCCTTTAGAAATGTAACTCGGAAATAAAGCATGCATGGTCTGTTCAAAATATTTAGGACCTTCGGCTCCGGAAAATACAATTACTCACCTGGAGGTATGGCTTAGATTGGCTTCGTTCATTCTCAATCTCCCGCTACCAAACCCTGAAAAGGCTTAAGTAGCTGAATGTGGTCCAGAGAACGGAATGCGTTGTGTCGTAGTGTACAGCTTGACTGCGATGTTTGCGCCTTTCGGTCCAACACATCCTTCAGCAAGCATTTTTTGGGAACCGGTTTAGCATTCCCTCTTCGATCCCTTATCCTTAGCCAGTCTGTCCAGCTGCAGCCTGTTATCCAGAATCACCACGTAGAGGTGTAGAAGGGTCTTGGCAGCTCTGGTGCGCTGACCCTGACGCTAGCAGTCAGCTATGGGTTGCTGACCACTGCAGCTCATGCACTGCTCAGCATCTTAATCCCACCTGCAGGTATGAAACTTCAATATATTCCTTGAGGGAATTATGAGTGAGGCACTTGGAGGTCACGTTGGTACTGTCAAGATAGGGGGCTGAACGATTACCCACCTTCGTTTTGCAGATGATATAGACAGGTTGGCAGAACTCCAGAAATGGGTCAGACGGCTCGATGAAACAGCTCTTGACTATGGTATAGAGATAAACGCTGGAAAGACAAAATTAATGACCAACAACGCTGCTGGCTTCAACAGCAGGATACACGCTAATGGTCAGGAACTCGAAGTGGTTGACCGTTTTAAATATCTGGGGTCGATTGTCAGTGATGAGGGATCAAAATGTGAGGTGTTGGCCAGAATAGCACAGACAGTAGCGGCGCTTGCACGGCTGAACAAAATCTGGCAAGATAAACCGTTAGTACTATGCACGACAATCAGATTAATGCGTACACTGGTCCTGTCAATGTTCCTCTATGCTTGTGACACAAGGACAATTACAGATGATCTTCAGCGAAGGATTAGGCCTTGGAGATTAGATGTTTCCGAAGACTTTTAAACGACATGTACAAAGATGGAATTACAAATGAGGAAATACGAGATAGAATTACAACAGCAATAGGGCATTTTGAATACCTCTTGGCAACTGTCAGATGAAGGAAACTCGTTCGGTACGTTCACATACCGAGATCAAATGGTTTTGCAAATACGATCCTCCACGGAAAGGTGCAAGGCAGACGAAAAAGAGGCGTGAGGGTGTGAGGGTGTCTTCATGTGTGCCCCAACGACCTCACCGGTTACGAGATGACCTGACCTGATCTGACCTGAGGTATGAAACCCTAATTCCATTGACAGTGCTCATCTTGGGACTCCAAACACTCCTCCATGGTCACACTATTTTGAAGCATTTCAGGATCCCCTATTTGGGAATTGACTACAGCTGGGCTGTCGCGTTACTCATAATGTCTACCGGTGACTCAAATTTGCATTTTCGGGAGGGTAGGGCGTCTGACGAACCAGAGAAATGGCGTGTTTGGTCTTCGTGATGCTATGCGACCTGAGGGCAACGTGGACTCAGGGGCCTCCCGTGCGGGAGGTCGCGTGTTCGAATCATGGTGGAGACCGGACATTTTTTCACATGGGTCTTCTGGTAAAAATTCTCCTGATCTATGGGTAGTGCGATCAGGCTCATGTGTACAGTGTCGCGCACGTTAAAAATCCCTTCGCAGTTGGAAATATAAAATAGTACTTAACGGCCGTTGCCCTTACAAAATTAACATTAAAAATGTACTCAAGGGGACGGCGTGGCCTAGTGGTTATGTGACACGGCTCACAACCATAAGGTGCTGGGTTCGATCCCCATCTCAGCACCGGCCGTTACCCCGGGGAAGCAAACCCTTAGAAAATGCAGGAGGAAGCAGACCCTTACATAAAATGCATGCTGAAGTCGGATGCACTGGGCCGACAGGCGCAAAATAAAAACGCAGTGCAATGCACACCGCCTTGGGGATTAGAGAAATAAGGCGAACGAAAAAAAAAAAAAAAAAAAAAAAAAATGTACTCAAGTTATTTGTACCTGTCCCAGGTGGTTTGTTAAGAGCAGCTATAGATGATGCCTAACTGGCTGCGGGTCTACTTAGCTCTAGTGTTTGAGTCTATTAAGATGGACTATTAAGATGGACATCGGTTAAAAAAAACCACCCTCCAAAAAACTGGTTGTGTTACAGACTTGGTAGAATCTTCCACACCAGTATAACGACGTTAAGTTAAGTTAACGTGAACTTCGAAGTTCTACTATTACAATGTACTCGCTCAATCTTCGAATCTAATTCAGAATTTCTTGGTCAAACACAACATTACTCTGGTTATTCAGGTTCCTTATTCCCCCGACACTGCTCCTTGCGTTTTTTGACTGTTCCCCATGCTGAAAGGAACCTTGTTTGAGTCACAAGAACACATAATCCCAGCGATGACCCAGATGTGCTCCATTCCCAAAGGGGCTTCCAGCAATGGCGGGACCGATGAGAGACCTGTGTGCGGTCACAAGGAGAGAACTTTGACGAGGATTAGGGCTTTTTGTCCTCCAGGTGGTTAATTGGAATTTTGCCCTCCGGGTGGTTAATTTGGGCTTTGTGCTCCAGGTAGTTAATTGAGGTTTTGTCCTTCGTGTGGTTAATTGGGCTTTTGTTCTCCATGTGGTTAATTGGGCTTTTGTTCTCCGTGTGGTTAATTAGGCTTTAGTTCTCCATGTGGTTAATGTGGGCTTTTGTTCTCCATGTGGTTAATTGGGCTTTTGTTATCCAGGTGGTTAATTGTGCTTTTGTTCTCCAGGTGGTTAATTGTGCTTTTGTTCTCCATTTGGTTAATTGGGCTTTTGTTCTCCATGTGGTTAATTGGGCTTTTTGTTCTCCATGTGGTTAATTGGGCATTTGTTCTCCATGTGGTTAATTTGGGCTTTTGTTCTCCATGTGGTTAATTGGGCTATTGTTCTCCATGTGGTTAATTGGGCTTTTGTTCTCCGTGTGGTTAATTAGGTTTTTGTCCTCCAGGTGGTTAATTGTATTTTTGTTCCCTGTCAAAAGTCCGATACATTTTGAACAAACCTGTTATAGCTAATTCGGGTTAGATAATGACACATAATAATAAAAAATATCGGTAACGGTATTTCTCCATTGACGTATATTTTAGGCCGTCTTCTTGGGTACGGCAATAAGACTTTACCTGTCTTGGATTCCATACACCTTATTCCCAGGTGTACCTTGAAATTCATATATTGCTGTTCGTGTATGCTTGTTTATCAATGAATAATAGTATCATGCCCTTAACATATAACGTCGCTTCTTACAACTGTTAACCTTTTTTGGCTGTTAGATGTGTCTTGGCAGGTGTGCAGTACGTTAGGTTGCCATTACTTCCCGTACGCGAAAGAGGGATCGCACCAAAAAACAATTTCCTGAGTATCTGTCAAAGTAGACATGTCGGGATTCGGGCCAGTTGCGTTGGGATTGTAACTGACTTTCCACCCAAAGTTCACGCTGCCTCACTTTCAATGGATGATGGTTCTATATTGTAACAATTTGATGTGTATATAGAAATCTGATGTAAGACTCGCAATACGATATCAATCAATCAAAACCTGGCAACTCCCTAGGGAGTACAAGTATTCAACAACTACATGCCGAGTCATCATGCAATATGACATCCGCTCTATCTTTTAACTCGAACTCTGTTTGTGTTTGTTTTGGTCGGCCTCTGCTTCTCTTGTCTTGATAATTCCAGAACAGAGACTGTCTTGTAATGATATCAATGTGTAGCCTATTCATCGTCAGTGTCTTCTCTTCTTGCCACGTTCCACTGATATGTATCTGGTTCATTCAAGCAGGGCTACATTACGGATCTAATCATTGTCGTCATTCTCATCATCATCATCATCATCATCATCATCAATATCTTCTATCCAGCTGTGTCGTTAGACATCGTGGGAAGGTGTAGTTTTCTGACAGATACCAGAAAGCTTTGTCGCCGATGTTGTTGTTATTCAGTCGTTCCTTCAATGTTTCACTGACACCATCTATCCATCTTTTTCGTGTTCTTCCTCTGGCTCTGCGACCTTGTATCTGGCATTCATGTTAGGTGTCCGAACCATTTTATTATCTGCCTTCCCGTGTATTTCATGCAGAGTGTTGCGCTAACATTCTGTTCGATTTATGTATCTATTTATCTTTAGTCCACTTATGTCGTTAGACGTCGTGGGGAGGTGCAACCTCCCTTTTTTCCCATATTTTGGCAGGTGAAAATCCAATAGTGCTTTACCAGTTCAATCACAGCATCGGTTAGCCCATGGAATATACGATCGCCTATTTTTGAGACTAGTGGAAGCGTAAATTAGAGCAAGATAGACCCGCAGCCTGTCAGGCGCCATCTAAGCCGCTCTGCTAACCACATAACCAAGACCTGTTGTGGCCACACAGTCTCCTTATTTGCGACATATTCTTTATGGGGCGAGAATCTCTAGAATAATTTTAGTAGATTTTTTAACTTGAAGTTTGCCCGAACAGCGGCCGTTAGGCCTACTCTTTTCGATTTCCAACTGCTAAGGTATTTTTAATGTGCGCGCCACTGTCCACGTGTGTCTGATCTCACTACTCAGAAATCAGGGGAAATATTGACCGGATGATCCACGTGAAAAAATCCCGGTGTCTCCACCGGGATTTAAACCCGCGACCTCTAGCACCCGAGACGAACACCTTACCTCGAGACAACTGTTCGATTTCTTCGTTTCTTAATCTGTCCAGCCTTGTGACCCCGACAGCCTTTCTCAAACATATAATTTCGCATTCCATGAATTTTCTTTCTTGTGTCCTGGTCTGACACTGATAGCAGAGAGTTGGTATCACAATAATATTTATCAGCTGTCTCTTTGTCTCCATTGAAATGTATTTGTGTCTTAATAATGATGAGAGCTGATAGGAAACCGTATCAGCTGTATGTGTGCTTTATTTCACTTCTATATCTAGCCTTCCATCGCGTGTGAATACGCTGTCCAAGTATTTGAATTCTTTGACCTGTTTAAGTTACGTATATAAAATATATAATAATAATATATATAAAATATATAAAATCTGAGTATTTCGTGTTTTCTCGAATTTGCTGATTTTCATTGTCTTCGTCAATCATTCAATCCCAATATCTCTATTCTGCGCAGGCACCCATTGATGAAAGTCTCCGTCATCGTTCAGAGCCACGCAGCAGAGAGGAATTCACATTAGTGTTGAAGATTTCTATTCCTGTGTTGTATTTAGTTTCTTATGATTTCCACACGTTCCATGCAATCAACGTTTCGCTTTGTAGTATCAAGTAACCTCATCATGTGGCATGTCCTATGCAGAAGGTCACAACCACAAAAGCTTGTCTGAAAGAAACTCGATTTCATTCAAGATCTCCAGTCGACCAGAGTCATGCCCGAGCATTCCTTGACATCTTGGTGCCATACCCTTCTTGGTCTGCCTTTGCCTCTCTTGCTCAGCACTATACCTTCCATTACCGTTCTTCCAAGACCGTTGTGTCTTTTGATGTGGTCAAAGTATTTCATTTTTCTGTTCAGGATGGAATTTATGAAACAGTTTTCCTCTATGCACATCTCTTGTCGAATGTCTAAATTCTTCTTTTTTGGGTCCATGGTATCCTGAGAACGATTCTAAGACATGTCGACTTGAAGGACTCGATTCTTTTTCTCGAGGTGTGGGAAACTGTCCATGTTTCGCAGCCGTATGCTGCCACAGTGAAAACAAAGGTTCTCAAAATGTTCACTTTTGTTTGTTTGCTAGTATTCTTCATAGTTTCCGCATGTTGTGTAGATTCTTCATTTCCGTTGCCAATCTCCTTCTGATTTTCTTTGAGCAGTCGCCACTGATGTCAATTCTGGAGCCCATATAATCGAAGTTCGTGACCCGTGCTATTGCCCCACCATGAATTTGAATTGTTGACATAACATCATATATATATTTTGTATTTGGTATGTAATTACGGTTACAGTACAGAAGCACTAAGTCACTGGCAAAGTCCAGATCGTCAAGTCGTTTGCCTCGTGTTCAGACGGTCACAGTTCGAATTTAAGCTGCTATGGTCGGTTTATGGCAACAATTTTTTCCGGAGATCCCTGGGTTCATTGCTGGAGTTAGGGAGATGGTACTTTGTGCAATGCTCTCGGCAGGCACACTACCGTCCTATGGAGAGAGACCGAGCCATATGGGTAGACCCGTGACGATAATGTCGATTCCTCGTCTTTCAGATCAGGTCAGGTCATCCCGTAACCAGTGAGGTCGTTGGGGCACACATGAAGACATCCTCACAGAACCACGTCACCCTTCTCTGTCAGATACCGCAGCCTGTGACTCTTCTGGTCGGAGATTGGTCCATTCTTTTATGTTGTCCTCCCATCTCTTTTTGGGACGGCCTCTTCGTCGTCTGCCATACACCATTCTGTGGAGGATTGTATTTGGAAGACCATTTGATCTCGATATGTGACCGTACCAATCGAGTTTCCTTCTTTTGACAGTTGCCAAGAGGTCTTCAAAAGGCCCTATTGCTGTTGTAATTATATCTTGTATTTCCTCATTTGTAATTCGATCTTTGTACGTGACGTTTAACAGTCTTCGGAAACATCTAATCTCCAAGGCCCGTATCCTTCGTTGAAGGTCATTTGTAACTGTCCATGTCTCACAAGCATAGAGGAATATTGACAGGACTAGTGTACGCATTAATCTGATTTTCGTGCGTAGTGCTAACCGTTTATCTTGCCAGAGTTTGTTAAGCCGTGCAAGCGCCGCTATTGCCTGTGCTATTTTGGCCAACACCTCACATTTTGATCCTTCATCACTGACAATCGACTTCAGATATTTAAAACGGTCAACCCCTTCGAGTTCCTGACCGTTAGCTTTTAGCCTGCTGTTGAAGGCCTTGGCGTTGTTGGTTATTAATTTTGTCTTTCCAGCGTTTATCTCCTACGATAGTCAAGAGCTGTTTCATCGAGCCTTCTGACCCATTACTAAAGTTCTGCTTCTGAACCCACCAACTCGTCGATATCATCTGCAAAACGAAGGTTGGTAATCGTTCGGCCCCCCTATCTTGACAGTACCAACGTGACCTCCAAGTGCCTCACTCATAATTCCCTCAAGGAATATATTGAAAAGAGTTAGAGAGAGTGTACACCCCTGTCTCACATCAACTAATGTACGAAACCAGTCCCCGCGCCTTCCATTCACAAGAACTGCGCTGGACGCCTTGTCATACAGGTGTTCAAGGACCTTTATAATATTTCCGTTGACTTTATACATCCTCATGGTTGCCCATAGCGCTTTATGCCATACCCTGTCAAACGCCTTCTAAAAATCAACAAACACATGATACAGTATTTGCTGCTGTTCTAAATGTTTCTCGCTTAGCAGCCTTAAATTAAATATTGCGTCTTTAACTTCAACTTTATCTCAACTGACACATCAATCTGACCATCTTGTACAACTCTACATTTCACATCTTCATGTTTTCTAAATTACGTTAGTTAATTTCAGAATCACTATATAGTAGCCGAGCAACTCACAGAGTGATTGTTTTTTGTTCGTTGTTGCGTTGTTCGTATTTCTCCATTCCCCACGGCAGCGAACGTTGCACCATGTTTTTATTTTGCGCCTGTCGGCCCAGTGCATCCAACTTCGACATGCATTTTATGTAAAGGTCTCCTCCCTCCTGCATTTTCTAAGGGTTTGCTTCCCCGGGGTAACGGCCGGTGCTATGATGGAGATCGAACCCAGCCCATTAGGTCAGTGAGCCGTGTCAATTAACCACTACATCAAGCCGCTCAACAAGTTTCCAGTGATTAAGGTTCCTTGCAGCTTTTTCTGTATCGCGTCAATATCATTCGTGACATTGGACCTTCTTCTGCCTTGAAATGGTTAATTTGTATCTTTATAGCTGACGTCCATATTTATTAAAGTTTCTGTCGCTGAACATTTCTGTAGGATTAGATAACTGGCATTATTTCCATCCCTCATTAATCGCCTTTTACGAAATGATTTGCTGGTTTACAGAGTTATTTATCGGTTCACCTCTTTCGGGCTCCGACAATATTCAGGTGGTAATACTCAAGCGGCAAGAGTCGGGTGGTAACACTTGGGTGGCATGCTCGATTGGAACATTATCAGGGCAACACTTGGGCGGTAACTCTCGGGTGGAAACACTCGGGTGGCAACACTCGGGTGGCAACACTATCTAGGCAAAACTCGGGTGGCAACACTATCTAGGCAACACTCGGGTGGCAACACTATCTAGGCAACACTCGGGTGGCAACACTCGGGTGACAACACTATCTAGGCAACACTCGGGTGGCAACACTCGGGTTGCAACACTCGGGTGGCAACACTATCTAGGCAACACTCGGGTGGCAACACTCGGGTTGCAACACTCGGGTGGCAACACTATCTACACAACACTCGGGTGGTAACACTCGGGTGGCAACACTCGGGTGGCAACACTATCTAGGCAACACTCGGGTGGCAACACTATCTAGGCAACACTCGGGTGGCAACCCTATCTAGGCAACACTCGGGTGGCAACACTATCTACACAACACTCGGGTGGTAACACTATCTACAGAACACTCTGGTGGCAGCACTATCTAGGCAACACTCGGGTGGCAACACTATCTAGGCAACACTCGGGTGGTAACACTATCTACAGAACACTCTGGTGGCAGCACTATCTACAGAACACTCTGGTGGCAGCACTATCTAGGCAACACTCGGGTGGCAACACTCGGGTTGCAACACTCGGGTGGCAACACTATCTAGGCAACACTCGGGTGGCAACACTATCTACACAACACTCGGGTGGTAACACTATCTACAGAACACTCTGGTGGCAGCACTATCTAGGCAACACTCGGGTGGCAACACTATCTAGGCAACACTCGGGTGGCAACACTATCTAGGCAACACTCGGGTGGCAACACTCGGGTGGCAACACTATCTAGGCAACACTCGGGTGGCAACACTGTCTAGGCAACACTCGGGTGGCAACACTATCTAGGCAACACTCGGGTGGCAACACTCGGGTGGCAGCACTATCTAGGCAACACTCGGGTGGCAACACTATCTAGGCAACACTCGGGTGGCAACACTCGGGCGTCACGACTTAGGCGGCAATACTCGGGCGTCAAGACTTAGTTGGCAACACTCGGGAGTCAAGACTCAGTTGGAAACACTCAGGCGTCCAGACTCAGCCAGCAACACTCGGGCGGAACACTATCGCGGCAACACTCGGGCGGCAAGACTCAAGCGGGTGGCATACTATCGACACTCGGGCGGCACGCTATTTAGGCAACACTCGGACGACACACTAGGGCGGCAACACTCGGTAGGGTGGCAACAGTTGGGCCACACACTATCGTGGCATCACTTGGTCAGGCGGCAAGACTCGATCGACAACACTCGGACGGCAGCACAATTCACAGAGAATTATTGAAAAGCTAACAGATTTAAAAGCAGACACCTGATCATCGGTGAACGTGAAAATAAAACAAATCAAATGAGAACAAACAAGATTCCATAAACTGCCATGGTAAGATAATTGAATAAGCGCAAAATCTTTACCTATTTGGAAAACAGGAACGTTGACAAAGATCCTGAAACAAGCCAAGATGTTGAGGCGTGTTTTAAAAATTCAGACATGCTTTCAGCTCTCTTATCTGTAACATTTGATAGCAGTCATCTGGAAAATATAATTATATTAATCAATAATATAAAACCTGCTTTAGTTTATGACTCAATGACATGGTATGTCGCTAATAATATTACACGTAAACAGCCGACTGTCATCACATGGCGCCATAGTTCAATGTTAGTTTGTTAGTCTATCGCGCACTAACGCAGTTGGGCCTCGTGGTAGGTCGAATGCTCTAGGCCATTAACGCTGGATCGGTCGCCGTGAACTCATAACCTTGCAAGATCACTCTAATGACATATATCCCTCTACCACGCGGCCTCCCTCTTGCACGATATGCTAAAGTTTGTAAGCCACCAGTGGATGTTGATCCGGGTGCATTCTCATGCGATAACCGAGCCACTGCATTGTTTTTTTGTCTGGAAATGTACAAGGCAGAGGGCGGGTCATTTTTCGAATGTGCTCGTTTCACAATCTAGTTTCGGGTAAAGGGCATCGGTGTCACCTGGAGAGACAGATTGCACAACGCGACATACTTCTAGCATGAGTCTTAAAATGGTACAGCGCAACAACAAAAAGAAGCAAAGGATGTCGAACTCGCTGCCGGCCCCTGGTTTTCACTTTTAATTTTAGACCAATAAACAGAATTCTATATAATTTGATAGGGACATTCTGTGGACCAGTTGGACGACGAGGAACCCCGTTCTCTATATTTTCAATATTATCGAGCCACATCTCAAATGTCAACATGGCTGAAATTGTTTCTTTCTTTGAAGATCGTGTAATTTGTAAGAGACAATGGTCACCAAAGTAGCCTAACCTTGTTCACAGCCTTATGTAGATACAGGCCCTCTAACGCACGGGGAAATACCTTTGAAACGTCACAATCTTAGGCCGACTAAATAACAGAACTTTTATGTGTCAACTTTAATAGCGTATTCGGGAAACAAAGATGGATATGCAGTATGTTTCAGGGCAGGATTTTGTGAAAGGATCAGTCTCAACAGTGATTTGTTGTGTTTGGTACCGTGAATTTGTTCTATTTCTTTGTATGGAGCATGGATCGATTATAAACCTTGGCACAGTATGAGTTCCGTTATTTAGTCATCCAATGAATGTGATGTTACCAAGATATTTCCCCGTGAGTCAGAAAGCGAGCATCTACAAGCAGGCTATGTCTTATCTAACCTGCTTTGTTTCCTTTTGGGCATGCTGAAAGAGAAAGTGTATCTCAACCACCAAGGAATCTCGGGAAACTGCCAGATGAAATTTCGGCGGGAAATTGAGTCTGTTACTTCTGATGTGTTGGTGAATACCTGCCGTAGCACAGGGATGCGTGTGTATGCATGCCTTGATGCTAATGACGATCACTTGTATGATTTTTTATGAGTTAATTATGCTGTTCACACACTAAGGTATTTTCGTGTCAAATGTCATTGAATTATATTAATTGATTAACAAGTTATAAGGGAGGGGCAGGCAGCGAGTGGAACAACATGTATTTGGGAGGAAAAAGACGTACATTAATCCAGCTGGTTGTATGTTTGCGAATGCCCACAATGAGTAGGTCACTCTTTTGTGTGCCCTTAAAAGGACGTTAAGTGGCGGGTTGCAGTAGCTTTCCCCACATCTTGAACGTGCTGATGAAAGTCGACCACGGTAGTCCAGACGGTTGTGCTATGCTTGACTTCATCTTCGTGTCGCTCACTACTTCGGGGATCAGGTCGATCGCTCACATTGTTAGCCAGACTGCCATGAAAACATCCCGTTTCCAGGGAGTGCTGCGAGGAAGCGGAGATGAGGGTCTTTGTCAGTATATTTTGCCTGACCCTGACTAACATGTCTGGATCGGTTACAGTATTGTATTCCAAGGGAACCCAGAAGGATTGCGTTAAATTCAAGATGTTAATATGGACATAGAAGAATGTTTATCCTTCGAAGAACGCTATGAACGGAGACGCTGTAACTTACAGGCAAGATACTCGCCATTAAAGAAACACGAACGAGAACGGGAGACGTAAGTATTCAAATACCTGAAGTTTGAATCAAGCCTAGTCCTATCGTAGACGCACAATAAACTCGGAGGGCCCGTGCGCATAAAAAAAACCTGCTTTGTTGAAAACCGAAAAGAGCAGGCTGTTAGCCGATATTCCGGGAAAATGCAAAATGGTAACAAAATTCTTACCCAATTCTGACCTGCATGAAGGAAGCCCCGTTTCATACTGGGCCACAACGGGTGAATCGAATGTTTGTCTGCACACCTGATAGCAAGTATATGGCTTGGCTTCGTTCGTTCTCAATCTCCCGTTACCAAACCCTGACACGGGCCTAAGTAGCAGAATTTAGTCCAGAGAACGGAATGAGTTGTGTCGTAGTTTACAACTTGACTGCGATATTTGCACCTTTTGGTCCAACACATCCGACTTCAGCAATCATTTTCTGAGTACCGGGTTAGCATTCCCTCTTTGATTCCTTCTCCTTAGCCAGTCTGCCCTATTGCAGTCTGTTATCCAGGATCACCGCATGGAGGTGTAGAAGGGTCTTGGCAGCTCTGGTTCGCTGGCCCTGGCCAATGCGACTGTCTATTTCTGGGTCTATAGAGAGCTTGTCGTTGATGAACGACCCCGGGTTAATTGGCGCAAAGCTGCCAGTTCATTATCATCAATTGCATCTACTTCCTGTCCCAGCACATTTGTTTAATTGAGACGTTTTGTGAGACCAAAATCTTTGCAAGCCTTGGAGAAACGATGTATCTGTCTCTGAAGGTCCCGCGGACTGCAACAATTGCAGCGTCCCTAGCAAAAAGCAAGTCTCTGATGTTGATCTTCGCTCTGGCCTTGACCTGCACGGTTAGGTAGCCGACAATTTAATTTAAAAAATAGTGGAGCAGTCCCAACTACAGTGGTTTGGCCATGTCTGTAGAATGGACGAATATCGGGTACCAAAGCGGTCATGCGAGATAAAAAGTCAAGGACGCAGACCCTCAGGACGTCCCGAAGTACGTTGGGAAACCTACAGTCCCTAAGTGATCGAGGGCTGGATTGCAAAGAGGCCAGGAGAAAGTCGACGGATAGAGCAGTGTGGCGTTCTCTCTGACAAACATCTACCCCTTACGGTAGAAGAGGAGCGACTAAGTAAAGTAAAAGTGAAGGCAGATTCCTTCATTTGCTTTACCGATTGCAAGCTTTATTAACAGAGCAAAGAAGATTCCAGCGTTAGCACTAGGACGCTGACTTGCTTAACCCCCGACCCCTGCGAATAGCAAAGGTTATGATATGCTACCATCAAATGGGATTGCTTTTTCATGGAACGATATTATTAGTCGTATCAGTTTTCTTTGGCAGTCTAATTTAGAGATGATTTTTAAAAGTCCATCCCAGCTAACTAATTCAAATGGCTTTGTTGGGTCAATGAAGGCGATATAAAAGGTCTGATTCTGCTCACGTGGCTTTTCCTGAAGTTGTTGAAGATTAAAAAATCATGACGATCGCGTATCGTTCATACTGTGACTCCGGATACACACGCTCAGCCAATTTTTGAAGCTGTAGTGAGATTACTCTGGCTGGCGAAGAGTTTTGTCTATACGGAAATATTTTTTTAGTCAGATAATGATGAATGCTTGGAATGAATTCCATAGGAATCGTTAGGGGCAGATTCAGTTACTGCATTCAAAAATAGATTGAATGCATATTGTTGTTTTTAGATTAAGTTGAGTAGAAGAAACTGGCTGTATACAGACTTTGAAGTCTTCTAGACCAGTATCAAGAAGGTAGGTTAAGTTAAAGTAGTACAACACGGAACAGAAAGACACATCGATAGTTACTATAGTCACTTCTATCACCTTTTGTTTTTGTATAATGTTACAATTCGTACATGGGACGATGAGGCTAACGTCTGGTTGGGCAAAACATACTGATCAAAGAATGTTAGCCAGGGACAGGAGAAATATACTGGCCAAGACCCTCACCTGACCTCTTCGAGGACAACAGTCCAGCTGACAAGGTGAGGCTCGACGTGATCCCCGTAGTAGTGAGCGACACACCGATAAAGCCAAGCATACCACAACCGCCTGGAGGACCCTGGTCTACCGTCATCAGAACACTCAGGATGTGAGGAAAGCAACGACAACCCGCCACTTAACGCCATTTGTAGGGCGCACAAAAGAGTAACCTACTCATTGTGGCCATTCGCAAACAACAACAATTTGTACATCTCTCACGTCTTGAGGTGCAATTAATTCCTTTCAGCACTGGCATAATATCCTATACATCAGTTGCAAGAGTGTACCCTTACAGCGCTTGATCAAATCAGATGCGTTCCCGTTACCGCCTGGTGCTCTATACAGGGTGAAGCTGGCAATAGCTTTATTAAGATCTTCTAGAGATGATTCAATGTCTAGTTCGTCCATACTGCGATAGGTTTTGACAGCGTCAATGGCTGTGGGAGTAATTATATCGTTACGAGAGTAGAGCTCAGAATAGTGCTCGACCAATCGCTCGTTCTGTTTTTCTTTGGTATTATCTCGCCCGTGATGGTTTTGAGTGGAGCTGTTTTTCTACCTACAGGACGAGGAAAATACTTACTTTCCCTGTCCAGAACACGACATCAAACTTCATGTTTCCAATATTTGGTGAAGTGGATTGGCTTGTCGCTCTCCTTCAACATGTCCCTTACAGTCAACTCAGCCCCTACAGACTAGTCTAGGAAATCGATGCATCGAAAGTTGGACACAGCTGACACGGGTCCCTTTGATCGAGTTATGGGAGGAACCTGCGTCTGGACATCTCCTGCCCTACGCAACCTGGAAGTCATTAAATAGACTTCGAACTGGTATATAACGATGCAGGAAAAACTCGAAAAGATGGGGATACAGGTATGATGAAACATGCGAATGTGGAGTAACACATCGGATGATCTGCCCAAATCTCCCGGAGACTTGTGACTCTGGCTGAGTGCCAGTGAAAGTGCAATTAACATGGCTGAATACTGGAAGAATGAAGTGTGACGTAGTTCCTAGGACAAGTAAAGTAAGTAACATGGCATCTATATTGCATGTTTTCTGAAGGTTTGGTGCAGATCATCACGTGGTCTGGGTACTGTATTGAGAGCCCGTCAATGTTGATTGAAATCAACAGGATGCCTATGTTATTACCATGATGTTTTGTTAGTGAAAGGATCAGTCGACTGCAAAGTCGTTTCAAGGACGTCCGATTTCCCTGCTAATTATAATCTACTTTAAAGCTTCTTTCGTCTCTTCCCCCCCCCCTCTCCCCACGACGAAGTGTGAGGTGGGGGGCCTTGATAAATAAGTTTACTAATTCCCTAACAGTTGTGTAATCTCACTCGAAGTATATTTTCCAGTTCGTAAAAAAAAAATGACAAATAAATTGATCGAAGATACATTTAATTAAATGAGTCAAAATATCTTTCTTGCCATTTTCCCTCCAGTCTTCGCATATGTTCATTCCTTTCTTGCCTGTCGCAAGAGCCGGCCAGAGACGTTTGTGGATGGGATAGACAACCTTACCATGAAAAAACCCATGGATATGAAACCTCATTGCAAGTGTCTTAACTCAGGCTTTCTCTAAAAGCAACTTATTTTGGACCTAAGCAGCTCAAGTCGAACGACAGTTAAATAATAATAATTATAATTACTGCGGTTGGTCAACTTTAGCAAGCCTACACTAACGCACTTTTTGTGCTTATGCAGTGATGGTTTTAGTAGCATTAACTTTACCTGATGAGATCGCTAGCCCTATGCACAACTCTCTTTGTGGCGTCTTACGTCATGGAGGTGCAGTGGGCCGATTATTTGTTTTTCTCCGGTAAGGTGCCCAGAGATTCAATTGGGCAACTTCAAGGCAATCAGTCTCTCCTAATTGGTTTGTGTCTTCGATGCCTTATTCTAGAGATAACTCATACAAGACAGAGTTGTCTCCGGTTCCTGTTTCGACTTGCTTTGCCCAATGTTATTTGTTTAATTAATAGATCTTCATCATCTTCTTCTTCTTCTTCTTCTTCTTCTTCTTCTTCTTCTTCTTCGTTCGTTCGTTCGTTCTCAAACTCTTGCTACCAAACCCCGAAAAGAGCTTCGCAAGTAGCAGGACGTAGTCCAGAGAACAGAATTCGTTGTGTCATAGTTTATAACATGGCTGCGAGATTTGCACCTATCGAGCCGACACATTAGACTTCAGGTTAGCCTTCCCTCTTCGTTCCCTTCTTCTTAGCCAGTCTCTGTTGTAGCCTGTTATCAGGATCACCACGTGGAGGTGTAGAATGGTCTTGGGATCGCTGGTCCTGACGCTAGCAGTCAGCTCTGGGTCGCTGGTCCTGACGCTAGCAGTCAGCTATGGGTTGATGGTCCTGACGCTAGCAGTTAGCTCTGGGTCGCTGGTCCTGACGCTAGCAGTCAGCTATGGATCGCTGACGACTGCAGCTCATACTCTGCTCAGAATCTTGTTCCCAATTAATAGATGACTTGCTTGTTCGTTGAGCCTAGTGAATCTTAGGCCTACCACAACAGCTGGCACCTTGTAGGAAGCCTGTGTCCGAGCATTAACTGTTTCAATAGCAATACATAAAAAAATGCTGAGGTTGCTAAACTCATGCACAACCCTATCTAGTCGTCTATTACGGCATGATTAAAAGGTTACAATGGCCCTATCCTTTTCAACCACGGTGCCACTCTACTGTCGATGTGCCTTGGACTCCCCATGCATCTCTTCCTATGTGGGTTCTAATCCAGTGCATGTCTGACTCTATTCTAACCTTTCTTTTCGATGGTGTGTTCTATTCACATCCGTATTCTCTCCTCAATTTCCAACTGCACTGATTGTGCGTTGTGGAATTCGTTATAAGTCTACGTTTTTGTATTACATCTGACAATCGGAAAATACAGATATTGGTCTATTGGTGAAGGTCTGCATTTTTGAAGTGATACTCTTTATTTAAATGCCGTGTTTCCGAGGGATTTATACATCTGTTGGTGAAGGTTTGCAGTTTGGATGTGAAACTCCAAGTTACATGTTGTGTTTCCGAGCGATTTTTGAAGGTTTACAGATTGTCTTCTTCTTCGTACGCAGTCAGACAGTAACCATTATTTTTTCGAAAAAAGCGGCGGTCATCCTGAGGCTGTCGCCACTGCCAGAGAGCTTGTCTTGCAGTTCCACTGGTGATGGCCACATCTGCTCTCTCCCTGATCCTCGTATGTCGGGCAGTTCTGCAGCAGATGTTCAGCGGTCATTTTACCAGTACCGCACGGGCATTCGTCGGTACTCCCTATCTTCAATTTGTTGAATAGGTGGTACCTCAGTCTATTGTGGCCAGTGCGAAGTCTGAAGACAACGACCTGCTCTCTTCGGTTCAACTGGTAATAGGCATCGTTTTTGGTGTAACCAGTATGTTCGGTTTCCCATTTGGTCATGTATCTGGCTTTGATAAGCCGTTTTGACTCTTCGTACGTCATACTAGTATCTGTTTGTGGTAGTCTTGCACCTTCTTTTGCCAGTCTGTCTGCCTCCTCGTTGCCTTGGATGTTGCAATGTGATGGGACCCACTGTACCACTACCCTTTTTGGTGCGGACTGCTGGCACAGTTTGCAGAGTGCTAAAGTCATTAAGCTCAGTGTTTTTCTGGCTTTTTAGCGCTGTGACTACGGCGAGAGCATCTGTAAGCAGGACTATATGGCTTTCATTTTCACTGTGTGTCCCCATTTCTTCCACTGCCGCCCTCAGTGCCTCTGCCTCCGCTCTGAAATTGCTTGTGTACTTACCAGTAGCGAATGACAGTGTTATTTTTCTGCCATTTGGCAGGTTCAGGAATGCTCCTGGCCCTCCGTTCTGTGTAGTGTTTATTACAGAACCGTCGGTGTATGCATGGGTCCAGTGCATGCTTGGGTAGCTTTTCGATATGAAGCTTAGGGTAGTATCTCTCCTTTCTTTTTCAGTCTGGCAGATTTTGTTTCCAATACCTGGTATATTTTCTACCACCTCTGGAAATATATCCTGCCTCCAGGTAGGTTTTCGTACAGTAGTAATGGGTTTTGGTGTTGTTAGTGCGTTTATGGGGTCTTCGTGCATCTTTGCTTTGGCTATTTCTGCAAAGTTTCTCCGCTTTAGTTTCCCATTTCCCAAATTGTTTAGTCTCTGGTGCATTGGATGGTCAGTCAGTCTTCGGAGTTTCTCTGACTGCAGCTGGGCTCTGCAGTCTCTTCTATCGGTCATGGATTGCAGTTTTGTAATCTTTTCAAGTTCTACAATTGGCGTTGACTTCATGCCTCCTGTTATAACTCTCATGGCTTGGTTTTGAAGTTTGCTAACTTTATCGAAGTTCGCCTTTGTTGCTGTTGTCCATGCCGCAATGCCATACTCGAGAACTGGTCTCACTCTTCCAGTGTACAGTTTCTTTAGTATGCCTTCGTCTGCTCCCCAGTTTGTGCCAGCAAGTTTCCTCATGATTGCCATTCTTTCCCTGGCTCTCATTCGGTTTCTCTCAATCTGACTTTTCCATGTCATGCGCCGATCAAATGTGACTCCCAGATAGGTTGGGTTGTCGTTTGGCTGCAGGAATTTGCCATTTACACTTAATTTGGTATTTTGGGGGTTTTAATGAAAGCGAGAATATTGTGCATGTGGTTTTCTCCTCGTTTATTTTGACCAGCCATGAGTTCGCCCACTCTTCCAGCGATGTTAGGGCCTGCTGCATCCGATTTCTTGCTATGGTGAGATTCTTTTCAGAGGTCCACATAGCCAGATCGTCTGCAAACATTGAGCTATGGACTCTCCTTGGTATATTCTCTGTAATGTCGGGTTTACAGATTGGATGTGATACTCTCAAAACATCATCCTTATGTGCCCTGCCGGTTGGCGTCACCAATCATATACAACCCCCTCCCCGACTTATCACGTTTATCGTGTATCTGTTCCGTCGTGTGTCGTCCCACCCCCTTCCTTCAAGCTGTCCAATATATTCTCTCTCTCCTCTCTCTCTTCTTTCTCTCTCACTTCTCTCTACTCTTTCTCCTCCCTCTTTTCTTTTTCTCTTCTCTCTCTCTCTCTCTTCTCTCTCTCTTCTCTCTATATATATATATATATCTTCTCTCTCTCTTTCTATCTCTATCTCCATTCTCTCTCTATTCTCTCTCTACTCTCTCTCTTCTCTCTCTCTCTCTCTATATATATATATATCTTCTCTCTCTCTTTCTATCTCTATCTCCATTCTCTCTCTATTCTCTCTCTACTCTCTCTCTCCTCTCTATCTATCTATATATCTCTATCTCCCTTCTCTATCTTCTCTCTCTCTTCTATCTCTCTTCTCTTTCTCTTTTCTCTCTCTCCCTTTTCTTTTTTCTCTCTTCTCTCTCTCTATTTACATTCTCTCTCTCTTCTCTCTCTCTCTCTCTGCTTCTACCAGCCCCCCTTCCCCGCAATTGCCCCCGCTTTCACCGCGTGTTTCAACTTGCCTCTTCCCGTAACGTCCCCATAAAAAAGGATGGCCCTTGACTTTGTGTACCACGTAATTGGTCTTCCATCTGCCGAAGACGGATGTGTCGGACCGAAATGTGCACATATCACAGTCAAGCTGTAAACTACTGACACATTACGCATTCCGTCCTCTGTACTACATCCTGCTACTTGCACAGGCCTGTTCAGGTCTTGGTAGCGGGAGATTGAGAACAGACGCAGAAGAAGATGACATAAGAAGTGTTCCCAGCAGCACCTTCTTGCGGGGCCCCCTGTTTCTTACAGAGCCTGCTGTGGGGCACGACCGAGTATCCGGCGGTATAACTGGGCGGGCAGATTGGGCTCATTAGCCTTTGTTGGCAGCCAATCTAAGAGAAGGTAAATTCTGACTCTAAACTCTGGTAGACGAAGCTCGTTAGCCTGTTCAGGCAGTTCGCCTAGGAGAGGAGGAACTCTGATTTTAAACCCACAAGTTCCAGAGAGTGCTGGGACGATGAGAGTAGCATCGGATGTCTCGAGTAACTAGCATCTCCTGGAAACGACTCCACTGCCTTGTGAAAACCTCGGTAGAGGGTAGGGAGTACATCCAGACAGAAAATCCGGATTGGTAGCACCTAAAGCGGATGGTTTCACAATTGCGAACTCATTCCGGCAGCTCCTGCAGCTGAGCTGGTGCCAAATTATCATGCTTTGCATTCCTTTGGATTACATCAGCGACGCCGAGAGGGAGATCCTGCAGTTTGGGCAGCCCAGGGTCTCCATATTCAGCGCCCAGACTTACGCCCCGAGAAGCTACTCACAGGGTGCCACGCGCATGGTATGCAAAGACTGAGACGTCTATGATAGTTTTCTTGCTCAAATACATACCATTCTGTTTCCGAGTAATTGGCGGAAATCAACGGTCTGAGCCCGATACTCTTAAATACACGCCATGTTTCTTTAATTAAATTCGTGCTGAGAAGCGTAATCCTTCCACAATGGGTGATATGAGCTGAAAGAATATCTGACTGTTAATGCTGGCGTTAACTGTTTTCCCTAAGCTCTATCAGCATTATCGCCTAAATGAGAACACAAGTCAGCTTCCTCAATTATCTGACCACTACCCTTGATAACAGACATGCTCTACTTTTATCTTGGAAAATAGTTTTTTTTCACTTTCTCCCATTCTTCAATTTCTTTTTAAAACTAAAGGTATTTCCTACATCAATGGCTCCCAAAGTGGTGGTCCTCGAGCAGGTGGCGGTCCGCGAGTCCTCAGTTGTCGGTCGACAAAGGGTGCCAAGAATCTGGTTGAAAATTGTAGACGGTTTCTCGTTAAAAAAATAACTACTTAAATGTACGTAAGCAGCTTGATTAGCGTGGCTGTAGAGTACTTGCTCCTCACGGCATTGGTGCGGGGATCAACTCCCGTTGCTCGTCTCAGTTGACCCAGCTGTAAATGGATACCCCACTTACCGTCAACTATTTAAAAATCGGAACGGCGTGGCCTAGGGGCTAAGTGGCACAGCTCACAACCCGAAGTTGCTGGGTTCGATCCCACCACAGCACCGGCCGTTAACCCGAGGAAGCAAACCCTTATAAAATGCAGGAGGAAGCAGACCCTTACATAAAATGCATGCTGAAGTCAGATGCACTCGGCTGACAGACGCAAAATAAAAACTACAGTGCAACGCACACCGCCTTGGAGGATTAGAGAAATAAGGCGAACGTAAAAAAATTAAAACAAAACTATTTAAATACATGTCAGCAGTCTGGTTAGCGTGGTGGTTTAACACTCGCTCTTTACGGCAAAGGCGCGGGGTTCAACTTCCTTCAGTCACCGAAACGCTCTAGTTGACCCACTTGTAAATCAATTCCCCCACTTATTGGGAAGGAATGAAATTCAGAGAGGTATGAAACCGACCTTGTGCTTCTGACCACAGAAAATTATTTTTGATAGCCAATTGTCTGGCATGAAAACCACATGACCCGCGCCGTAGTAGTAAGCGACCTGCAGATGAAACCAAGCACTGCACAACCGCCCGGAGGACCCCGGTTCATCTTCATCAGCATGGTCAGGATGTGAGGAAAGCTACTGTAACCTGCCACATCATTTTCTGGATGCACAAAAGAGTCTTAGTTCGACCCGTTCATCGTCAAGGGGTGGTCATACTTGAGCGGATCCCAACTCAGGTTCTAGTCGTTTCTGTCGCGGGCGCGTGTCGCCCAGTGAGATAGTAGTCTGTCTGTTGTGGGGTCGTGTTTGTTGTGCTTGTCTAGTGAATCTCGCCAGCGAGTTGGGGGCTGTCCCCGAGGTCTCTTTTTGTCGCGCGGGTACCACACGGTGGTTATAGTACTCCATCTTTCGTCTTGCCGTCTAGCTATATGACCTGCCCAGTGGTGTTTTGAATGGTTGACGTGCTGTAGGATATCCTTGATGTGTGACATTCTCCGGATGTGGCAATTATGCAATATGTTTTGCCGCTGTTGTCTGAGAATTATGCCCACGAGGCATCTTTCAAGAGATGTGTGTGCTGTTCTCAGTTGGCTTTCTGCTGATTTCGTTAGAGACCAGGTTTCGCTACCGATATCGCAGAGTGTTTGGTTGGGCTACCGAGTCAAAGATGTCCGCACGTAGTCTGGTGTCTTTTGTGGCATCTGTTGCTTTTAAGCTGGAGATGAAGGCTGCCCAGCCCGCCGTTTCCGTCTGGCGATCTCAGGTTTTTTGTTCTCTATGTTGAGGAGCCTTCTTATATATACATATTCGTCAGCGTCCTTTATGGATGCGCCACTCAAGAGCATTCGGTTGGGCTCTGCGAAATGGTTACACATAAATAGCTCTGGTTTTCCCTAGGTTCAAAGCTAGACCTACTTTCCTGCCTTCCGTGTCTAGTGACCGTAGAATCTCTGTTACTTCCAGGGGTGTCTCTGTAATGATGACGATGTAGTCTGTGAATCTGAATTTAGTCGTCTTTCATCGATTGTGATGCCATACTGGCTACGGCATGACTGAATGGCAGCTGTAGAGGTATCAAACCTACAGGGGCTGGCGTGCATATATTGCCTTGGTCATTCTGGGATCCAGGGCAACGAAAGAGCTGAGATACTCGCTTCAAAGACACCAATTAACCAGGTACACTAGATGTGGAAAGGAGTGACATTTTGAAGTATATCAATGACCGCCTGTTAGATGACGACAACGCAATAGATAAATCAGCAATTCGCAGACTACAGATCCGTGATATGCAACAAGATTCGAACGGACTCGAACACCAAGGAGGAACGGGGTGTGTAAAATCAAAGAGCTGCAGGAACCACCAGTGAGAGAGAAACTGGGCACCTATTAATATGTCCAGAGTGAAGTGATATCGATTCTTAGGAACAGAACAGAACAGAACAAAAAATATGTGCCCAGAGGTCCAAAAAATTCTGGCGCAAAAGCATAAAGCAGTCGTAACAAAAAACAAGCCTATAACTATTATCATTAAATGACAATAATAATAGAATAGGCTAGGCAGGTGCTTCAATACATTTTAACACGAATTAAGAAATATAAAAATGGAACAATGATTAATAAATTAGGCACATGTCTCTGTTACAATGATTTGAATACATTCCCTACATTTGCGTAGGCTTGCCTTTTCGTTCAGCTATCTTTTCCTTTTAATTTTTCTGTCTTTGTATAACTCTGTGGCAATATTATTGCTTATTCATTAAATAGTTTTTTCAAATCAATATCTTTGTACTTGTGTGTCTATTGATATTTGTTTGTTTTCTGCGGCTTTGTAATGGTTGGCACTTGTTAATGTTTCGTCTGTTTTTGTATGTGTGCAATTATATTTTCCATTTCTGGTTTGGTCCACTCTATTTCATAACTGGCATAACGTGTCTCACACTTTCCTGGCACATCCTGTTATAGCGGCGAACTAAAAGCGCTAATTTTACATATGTTTTAGTTTTCTTTCGTTCTTTGTCCCTGACGATGACCTTGTTGCCGTAACGTAGGTATCGTTCTGTATGTTGCCTGAGTGCGGTCACTGGGCCAGTACCTACATGTGTTTTTATCGACTGCTAAATGGACAAATCCCTGCCGGTCGGCGGCACTAAAAAATATAGGAACCACTGCCTTACATTATCTAATATTTGGATAGGCGTTTATAAGGTTTACTTTCAAATACAGTCGTACATGTACGTTCGGTAGTGTGAGCATGACCATGTGTTGGAAAGTCTTCTATCCTCTTCATGATATTTCAATTAAAAGATGCAAGAGCGTGACGCAACACTTCAGACAACACTAAGTGATTACAGGGGAAGCGAGAAATGTGCAGAAGTGATTATGTGTATGTGTTCTGTCTTCATAATGGGGGAGAGCCGGGCCTCCTATCAGGTGCGTCCGATGTGTGGTGGACAGCTAAAAGGCATCTATATTTGCAGGTTAGCTTAGTATATTAAATAAACAGAGGTGTACCAGACACGGTGGCCAAATGTAGGTAGACTCTACATCATGCAAAGACCACAACATGCAACTCCTCAATCCGTGACAGAATCCGCAAACACCAGCCTGAGGCAGACAATGGGGACAATAGTATCTCAGACATCAAGGGATCAAGAATCAAGAGAGGGTCGTCATGGATGGCACATGCTGAAACAACAATCGGACACGTCACTCCAGCTGAGACGATAGCCAAAGGCGAAGAATGGGTCCACACTGGTGATAGAATGATAGAGTACCAGAGAGTCATCATAACTTTAGGCAAGGAATGAAGAGAACGGAGCAACGAGAGAGCAGAGCACGAAGAAAATCAGCTGATAACTGAGAACACCCAGGAGAGTGACGCTGTCCTGTACAGCGACGGATCAGTCGTGCGAAGTGGGACATCCGTCTGGGGTTTCTCGGCTAGAGTGAGAGGAGAGGTCGTTGCTGAGCGCAGTAGGGCATACATTTCAACAACCTCCAGTTTGAGAATGAAGACGGAAGCAGTGACTTCAGCACTGAAATGGATGTCTCAGACTTCTATAACAAGGGCAGTCATCGTGACAGACGCGCAAGCCGTACTTCAGAAAGTACCGAAGGGATGGCTTAGGTTCGAGTGGATAGCAGCTGTTGACAGGAGTTGACATGGGTCTACTGTCCTGCTCATGCCTCGGTTCAGGGCAATGAAAGAGCTGACATCATGGCTTCACAAGCTCCCATCATGGGCACATTAGTGATGGAGAGAAGTGACATTTCGAAATCAATCAATGACCGCCTGCTGGATGAGGACACCGCAACAGATGAAGCAGCAATCCACAGACTGCAAAGTTTCGACATTAAACGAGATTGGAGCGGAGTTGGGCGCATGAGAGAACGGCGCAGGAGAGTGTACAACCAGCAAGCTACAGGGACCATCAGCATTCATACCGTACGCCATTTTATGAGAGAGACTCAGCACCTATGGGTATGCCCGGAGTGCAGTGACATGGATTATTAGAAACATAAATAGTTGGGACAAACCCAGTTAGTGACTACATTGACGCCCCAAAAATCAAGTGTTTTCTTTTTTTAGTCAGAATGCATTATGACCAGCCTGCAAAAGGAAAGCATATCATATACAGGTCTCCGATCCACGTGGAAGAAGTCGACCTCGACGTCGGTGGATCTAGGGTGGATCGACGGTGGATCTAACACATCCTGGAAGTTACATCTAACGACAGCCCAAGTCTTCCACTTGGTGATAACAAGAAATCTACTCAATCCGCCTCTCTGTGACGCTTATGGCAGGATCAGTAGGAAAGAAAAAGAAAAGTTGGAAATCATAAGAATGGGGTTGAAAACATTTTGCTGGCACGCTACTGTGAACGCTGTTGCAAATGGTGACTTGGCTTGCTGTTAGGGAAGGAAGCTACGTAATCATATTCCAGGAGGTGACATCAATGATGAAGCTTCTCAGAGACACTGTCAACGAGGTTCTTTAGCGTTTCTTCTTAACTTAACGTTTTATACTGGTTTAGAAGACTAAGCAGAATTAGCAACAACCAGTTTCATTTTCATTTCCTTGCTCTAAAAGCAATGTGCATTCATTCTATTCTTAAATGCATTAATTGTTTCTGCCCCCACTACTTCATGTGGCAATGCATTCCAAGCATTCCCCACTCTCTGACTAAAAAAATATTTCCTAATATTTCATCTGGACATTTCTTTAGTTAATTTCTAGCCATGCCCTCTTGCTCTTGTAAGTGTTTTGTATTTTGAAAAAATTGTAATAGTCCAATTTATCCGTTCCTTTGATTATCTTATAAACCTGTATTAATAATTCAACTCGAATTCATCTCTCTTCTAGACACTATAGCCCGGTTTTCCCGAGTCTCTTAACTCAGGAATCCCACTTTCAGCGTTGTCTCTCTTTTGTGCATCCTTTCCAGCATGTTTATTTCCCCTCTACGATAAGGACTCCATACCTGTACACTGTACTCCAACTTAGGTCTAACTAATGCTTTATACATTTTGGCTCTTTAAACAGTTTGACTATCACTTCCTTGCTCCTATTTTTTATATTTCTTTTTATCCTACCTAATATTGAATTTGCCTTTATCGCTGCTACCTGGACTTGCTTACTCACTTTAACTGTATGATCTATTTTAACCCCTAGATCCCTTTTCTTTTCTATCATTCTAATATTGTTCTTCCCATTCTGTAAATATGTTCTTTATTTGATCCACCCATATGAATGACTGTACATTTATCTACATTTTCCAGTTCGGCCTCAATATATCTACTTCTGATTTAGAGGAAAAAGTAAGATGGCCTCGTCTTAACGGCTGCGCCTTCGATTCGCTCCGGTGTTTGTGTCGAGTTTTCTGATGTTTGTTGGTTCCTGTTCGCATTATATTTCACAGCTCATCCACCATGTGCTTTCAGTGACTTTATTCTATGGAATTGATGTGGTTTCGATCGGTTATCCTGTATGCTATGCTGCTTTCTGCTTAATTTCACGCCTGGCTTAAGCCGTGGGAAACCAGTCGATGATAAAGTTCAACGTTCCGCTTAACTGCACACTAGAATTCAGTCCAGGTCACCACTACTCAAGTACCTTTCTGCTTGTACTGGGGCCGACTACCCCTTACCCGCCGCTTCCTCCACTGGGGGTTACACGATGTCTCTCCCAAACTCGAATTCTCAGCACAGCAAGGGTCACGCTGACCAAAAGGTGGACACAATCAGAAGCATCGGCGGCTGGACACGGAATAACAGGAAGTTTGACACGGACAGACACGGAAAGCCTGACACAATCATTGGTCTAATACACTCCTCGGCGCCCTCATCCCAAGGCTGCTGAGTACACGACTCCACATGGGGAGTCTGTAGAGATTTCGGTCGGCACGCTGTGCATGGACACAGCCTCAGCAGTTGGACATGGTAGTGGTCGATCGGCACAACGGTCCATTAACGCCTACGCGAACATTATTATTATTATTTAGATGAGACACTGTCATACGACATTTTTCCCTTTGAAGGCTCAGGACTACAGACCGCTTTGCCGCTACCGTTGCCACGTCGTATACTAGCTATGTTTGTTTATTTCTCCTCCAACAGAAAAATAACATATGCCATACCAGGGATTCGAACAGCTGCCCTCTTTGTCGGCAGGCAGGCCTCGAAACCATTTGGCCACGCGCTCAAGTATTGCTTATTTTTGTGTCATCAGCTAATTTTACATTCATGGATCTGATAGCAATGTCCCACTGATGAGCTTCTGCCTGTTCTGAGCTCATCGTACAGCAGTTGCTTGAGGAAGCAAACATCGGGCATGCGAACATTTCCCGTCCATCTTATCTGGGATTTCTGTGTTTGGACGCTCAACACATTTGACCTGCTTATAATCTCAGAGATTATGTAACCTGCCCCGAGCAACCTACTCAAACAGCTCATGTGAACATCAGATAACTTTCTGGTGTGTCCATGTTTCGCAAGAATGCGTAAGAGTGATAACACCATCTATATATCTATGTTCTTTGTGCGAAATAGACGGTGGATAAGACAGAAGCAAATGATGTTCAGTTGGAACGGTGTGATGCCACTATTTTTTTAAAATATCTTGTATGGTGCTGAGGCCCATTGTTTAGCTGTCTCGGGTGATTTTCTTCTGAGTATTTCTTTGAGTGTCCCTGTTTTCCGAAGGCCTCTTGATGTCCATTCGAGTGTTTGCAGTGGAAGACGGTTGTTGTTCATTCTAAGTCCGATGTATGTCCATCGTTTTTTCCTGATGATGGTCGACACGTATAGTTGGTTTATGACTGTTCTTATCGAGTCATTAGTTATGAACTGGTCTGAAAGTATATTCAATAATTTTCTAAAGATTTATTTTCAAAGACGTTTAGTTTGTTTTCCAGCGCTTTTGTTGTCTTCCAGCTCACACGTCCATATGTCAGGACTGATTTTACGATTGAGTTGAATAGTCTGAGCTTGGTATGTTTGCTCAGTGTCGTTGTGTTCCAGATGATGGTGAGCTGATTAAAGGCTAAAGATTTAACACTACAGCACGATATACTTTTACCTTGGAGGCGACATTGATGCCTTGTCAGTTCCAGACGTTTGCTTGCAACCCCTCAAGCGCAAAGAACCTTTCTATCTGGCAGACTAGAATCACACAAGGTGATCAGATCACAGAGCGAAACATCACCGCCTAGGCTCATATAAAAAGGGCCGCCAGAAAGAAAATAAAGAAAACTTCGCAGCCTACCACTCAAATGTGTGCCATCGGTGCGGCAGAGTCTGCTTTCTTTCTTTTCTATTCTTTTCTTTTCGCTTTTTGTCCTGCTTGTGCCTTTCAGCGACAGGGTATGCAATGGTTTCTTGACCGGGCCCTGGTATGTGCTTCGAACACGGGGAGCTATACTACTTGTGTTATTTCTGCTATCCATCTTTTGCGTGGTCGGCCCTGGGCTTTGTATCTATTGTATCTGTATAGCAACGCTTTCTGATGGATACTATCGGGTGTTTGATGTGTCCCTTGGCCGAACCATTTGGTTTGCCGTCTCTTAATGAGGTCAAGCACTGGTGTAGTACCTACATGTCTCCTAATATCTTCGCTTCTGATTCTATCCATTCTTGTTGCTCCAAGCATTCTGCACAGGCATTTCATCTCTGTTGTCACAATGTGCCTTTTTTCTTTGTTTGTTTATTTCCAATTCTGATATCACAATGTGGGTATGAATATTGTGTGAATAGCGTTCTTTTTGTATCCATTGTCATGTGTTTACATTGACCAATGATCTGACTTGCTTTATTACGTATGTTTTAGATTTCGGTGTCGCCTTGCCATCTGATGAGATTATGTTACCCAGGTACTTGAAATGTTTCCCCATTTTTATTTGTTGGTTTTGTATAAATATAGTTGTTTCTATTTCTTTTCTTGTAATCGTCATAGCTTCAAGTCTGCAGTGCCATGATTTGACTTTACAGTCATATTAAATCTCATAGCACGAGTTTGATAACAAATCCATCTTCGCTTGCGATGGGCAACTACTACTATGGAATGAAAGGCAAAGAGGAAGGGAACTGGTCACTCCACATAAAAAAAACTCTAGCTTACACAATGACGTATCAAACACGTCACCCCCGACAGCAGTGTCTGTAATGGAACTACGGTACCTTAATCGTGTCCATGACCTCTTGACCTTTATGTTTCTAGGAAAGCTCTGGCGTGATATTATACCATGAGAGACGGTTAGCAGTGCGGTCTGACCTCTCTTAAGTAGAATGCTCCTAAACTCATTACTTGGCACACACGATCATTCACACATGTTCATAGACTGTTGAGTGTAGAGTCGCTTTCCTGGATAGAAGGAAGGCTCTAGAAACAATGTCCTATAAACGGTACATAATTATTGCTTAATCAGTGGAGAATTCTTCACAAGGGCCATTTTAGCTGGGGGTGTTGTTTAGAAAGAAGTTACGCTTCAGTTAGTAAGATCATTTTTATGAATATTTCTTTTGTAAAGTTTTGTTTCGGTTTTAAAAACCATCACCAATTTTTAATGCTATTAAACTTGCAAGAAAAAAAGCAGCAGTAGATTACAAGCAACAATTAGATAGACCCTTCAGTTACCACACAGTAAATGGAATTATTAAGAATAATACCTGGGAAATCTGGATGAACAGGTGGGTGACAGGGAAACAGATCGCAGTGTGTTTAGCGAAATGAAACAGCCAAAAAGTACTGATGGCATAAATAAACTATATAGAAGAGATCAAAGTATACTCTTTCATTTCTGAACAGGACATACCAGAGTCAATAGTCACTTGAACCGCATCAATCCCCAGCACCTGCCCTTGTGCAGCCATTGCTCTCATCCTGATGAAAGAGGCACTTTCTTATAGAGTTCAAGGCGATTGCGCACATAAGGAAAAGGTTTTTACCAGCACTGGTGACAATTGTAAACACACTGTAAGGAGCAGTAACCGAAACTGAAGAAGATCTGTTTCTATATAACAATGGTACTGGGCTACTAAAGGCAGGTTTCCTCAGCAGCTATGGCATAACAACAAAAACAACAGCAATAACAACAGCAACAACAACAACAATAACAACAACAACATCAGCAACAGAAACAAAAACAACAGCAGCAACAACAGAAACAACAACAACAACAGCAGCAACAACAGAAACAACAACAGCAACAACAACATAAGCACAACAACATCAACAACAGCAACAGCAACAATAGCAACAACAACAACACCAACAGCAACAGCAACAATAGCAACAGCAACAACACCAACAGCAGAGGCAACAAAAACAATATCAGTAATAACAACAGCAACAAGAACAACAACAATAGCAACAGCAGTAGCAGCAACCGAAACAACAACAACAATAGCAACAGCAGTAGCAGCAACCGAAACAACAACAACAACAAACTTGCAAGAATTATCCACTAATATTTGAACGTAATCCAGTAAATACCCCACGCTGATATAGTATAACATCAAATATAGTTGATAGTTTCTAATGGTGTTATTATGTGGCAGCAACATCCACGGTTGTGATTACTATAGGAAGCTGACGATAAGTGTCGAATGCACGTGCGCAGGAATGATACCAAATGGCGTCTGCTCCCACAGAGTGTACAATCAAAGAACTTAGTCCTGTTCTGCGTTATTGTTTGGACAAAAGGACCTGCGAAGGTTATTCATAAGGACATGCTTCTTGTTGACCGTGAGAAGTGTTTGTCACGTAAAACGGTGCATAACTGTGTAGATATATTTTCACAAGGACGCTACAAGATTACTGATGAAGCCTGACCCGGTCGGCTTGTTCAGTTTGACGTTCGACGTTCAGTTTGACGTTCAACGTTTAGTTTTACGTTCGACGTTTAGTTTGACGTTTGATGTTCAGTTTGACGTTCACCGTTCAGTTTGACGTTTGACGTTCAGTTTGACGTTAGACATTCAGTTTGACGTTTGACGTTCAGTTTGACGTTCGATGTTTAGTTTGACGTTCGACGTTCAGTTTGATGTTCGACGTTTAGTTTGTCGTTCGACGTTCAGTTTGACGTTCGATGTTCAGTTTGACGTTCGACGTTCAGTTCGACGTTCAGTTTGACGTTCGACGTTCAGTTTGACGTTCGACGTTCAGTTTGACGTTCGACGTTTAGTTTGTTGTTCGAATAAACTAGGAGACCAGTGACCAACTAGGGTGGGAAACTTCTTGAGCATCCAACTTACAGCCCCGACAATGCCACGAGTTATTTCCACCTGTTTGGTGCACTGTAAACTATCCTTGACGGGAGACATTTCGCGAATGACAAAGAAGTTTAGCGTAAAGTTCAAATGTGGCTGAGACAGCCGGTCAAAGACTTCAATGCTCAGGTTTTGGTGCGCTGATAACGCGATGGGATAAGTGTCTCAATGTTTGTGGAAATTATGTTTAGATATAAAGAACAATATAAGTGCAGGCAAGTTCGTACCTCATTTAGTTGTTTTAAAAAATTCATTTGTTAACTAATTAATGACTTGCATTTGCAGAAAAAACAACAGATTGTCAAAATGATATGCATATTATTTGGAGCGCACTTTTTTGGTTCTTCTGGAGAACGATGTGTCGTTGTATAGAACGAGTCTGCGATTTCTACGCCTTTAGGCCCGATATATCCGATTTCTCCACGGAATTTTTGTGACTGGGTTTGCCTTCCCTCTTCGATCTCTAATCTGTTACACATGGTTGCAGCATGTATCTAAGGCCGTCAATTGGAAGTGGAATAGGTCTTGCTCCGTTATAGTTCACTGACCCTGCTGCAAGCAAACAGCTTTGAGTCTTTGGCTGTTGTGCTGTCAGCTCATTCACTGCTGCATCTTTGATCCCGAACGCACCGTTAGAGTCAGACAATTATGAAAAGGGAGAAAGGACATTCTAACATATCGTGGAACGGGTGGATGGAGCAGACAGAGTTGAAGACACTTATGATTTAGCCGTACAATAGTAAACAGCTGTTTTTTCCTTGCGAATCAGAAGACACAAAAAAGAAAAAAAAGGTTTAAGAAACAGCATTATGAGCCGTCTACTGGAAGGAAGAACCAAGGAAGCCAGTAGATGTTATATTTCAGGAATACCGGTTATTTATTTACGAATGTTATTGTTTACATAACGCCGGCATTTGTTAATGGCAAGTGGTTTGTACGTGCGTACAGGATTATACGTTCGTTCAGTTTCAGGACCGGCATTCCGGTACAGCATTGAGAGAACAAGAAGAGTGGATAGATGGATGGTGTGGATATATGTCTCCTTAAAGAATAGCATCACTGCACCTCTATGCTGCGTGGATATGGAACGAGACTTGTGGATTAGTTATCGGTAAAAGATGATGATAATATAAAGCATGAATTGCAACATAATGTATAGCATAAACTATAGCAGAAACTATAGCAGAGACTATATCATTGACTATATCAGAGACTATAGCAGAGACTATAGCAGAATCTAAGGAATGGAATAATGGCAATGCATATTTGAACAGACAGACGATCAGCAGCATACACGGACAATACAGATATTAATCGTCTGTTCACAGAAAAATCACTCTATACCAGAAAGAGAGATCTGTGCAAATGTCAAAGCTGAAGCAACAACTGTTCATGCAGCAACCCAGACTCTTATCACCCAAAACACAACTACAAGGACAACGGTCATTCTAACAGACTCCAAGAGTGTACTTCAAGCCATCCCAAGGCCCAAACAAGACAGACTCCAGGAGTGTACTTCAAGCCATCCCAAGGCCCAAACTTATAACAGACCAAATGGGAACGGCGTGGGATAGTGGTTAAGTGACACGGCTCACAACCAGAAGGTCCTGGGTTCGAGCCCCATCACAGCACCGGTCATTACCCCGGAGAAGCAAACCCTTAAAAATGCAGAAGGAAGCAGACCTTTACATAAAATACATGCTGAAGTTGGATGCACTGGACCAACAGGTGCAAAATAAAAACCACAGTGCAACGCATACCGCCTTGGGGAATAGAGAAATAAGGCGAATGCACACAAACATTTTTTTTTAAAATACACACCAAAGAGAGGCAGTCTGGCCTGGGGAAGCCACCATGCTCGACTTGCTGTGGGGGACCAGCGAAGACCAGAAACGAAGTCGCCTTCGTGAACTTTACCGGACTAGCAGCATAGCATCAGTAGATCGAAGAAGAAGAAGAAGAAGAAGAAGAAGAAGAAGAAGAAGAAGAAGAAGAAGAAGAATAAGTCTGATGTTCGAACAATCCACACATTCCTTGCTGACTCAACAGCATGCATGGACCGTTATTTTAATTAGACAGTCGGGATTTCCCTGGTCTGTACCAGTACTGAATTGGCTGGAAATGTAAACCGACGTGGACAACTCTAGGGAAGACGCCGTTTCATATCTGGGACTGTCCACTGGATTGATGAAGCCAGTGCAGTGCCACCGACTAGAACCGACTGTCGGCCCATCCCAGTTTCGCTGACCCATGGCTCAACTACTTTCCCGAAAGTTACGGATCCAATTTGCCGACTTCCCTTACCTACATCGTTCTATCGATTTTAGGATGCGTTAATAGACACAAGTAAACACATGTAAACAGATGCTGACACACGCACAGAGAGATGATCACGCAGGCATTATAAGACACGTAACTACGCGAACACAGTAAGATACAAGTACACGAATCATGATTACTTAGAACAGAGAAGCCTAGCCACAGATACACAGAGACGCGAGCACACATCACTTACACACAAGTACACACAGGTAAACGTATCCAATCAAACGCACTTTTTCTTCTCCTCTTCCTCTTCTTATTCTCCTGTTCTTCCCCTTCTTCTTCTCTCTTCCCCTTCTTCTTCTTCTTCTTCTTCTCTCTTTCCCTTCTTCTTCTTCTTCTTCTCTCTTCCCCTTCTTCTTCTTCTTCTTCTTCTCTCTTTCCCTTCTTCTTCTTCTTCTTCTCTCTTCCCCTTCTTCTTCTTCTTCTTCTCTCTTCCCCTTCTTCTTCTTCTTCTTCTCTCTTCCCCTTCTTCTTCTTCTTCTTCTTCTCTCTTCCCCTTCTTCTTCTTCTTCTTCTTCTTCTCTTTTCACCTTCTTCTTCTTCTTCTTCTTCTTCTTCTCTCTTCCCCTTCTTCTTCTTCTTCTTCTTCTTCTCTCTTCCCCTTCTTCTTCTTCTCTTTTCACCTTCTTCTTCTTCTTCTCTCTTCCCCTTCTTCTTCTTCTTCTTCTTCTTCTTCTTCTTCTTCTTCTCTCTTCCCCTTCTTCTTCTTCTTCTTCTTCTTCTCTTTTCACCTTCTTCTTCTTCTTCTTCTTCTTCTTCTCTCTTCCCCTGCTTCTTCTTCTTCTTCTTCTTCTTCTCTCTTCCCCTTCTTCTTCTTCTTCTTCTTCTTCTTCTCTCTTCCCCTTCTTCTTCTTCTTCTTCTTCTTCTCTCTTCCCCTTCTCTCTTCCCCTTCTTCTTCTTCTTCTTCTTCTTCTTCTTCTTCTCTCTTCCCCTTCTTCTTCTTCTTCTTCTTCTCTTTTCACCTTCTTCTTCTTCTTCTTCTTCTTCTCTCTTCCCCTTCTTCTTCTTCTCTCTTCCCCTTCTTCTTCTTCTTCTTCTTCTTCTTCTCTCTTCCCCTTCTTCTTCTTCTTCTTCTTCTCTCTTCCCCTTCTTCTTCTTCTTCTTCTCTCTTCCCCTTCTTCTTCTTCTCTCTTCCCCTTCTTCTTCTTCTTCTTCTTCTTCTTCTTCTCTCTTCCCCTTCTTCTTCTTCTTCTTCTCTCTTCCCCTTCTTCTTCTTCTTCTTCTTCTTCTTCTTCTCTCTTCCCCTTCTTCTTCTTCTTCTTCTTCTTCTCTCTTCCCCTTCTTCTTCTTCTCTCTTCCCCTTCTTCTTCTCTCTTCCCCTTCTTCTTCTTCTCTCTTCCCCTTCTTCTTCTTCTTCTTCTTCTTCTTCTTCTTCTTCTCTCTTCCCCTTCTTCTTCTTCTCTCTTCCCCTTCTTCCTTCTTCTTCTTCTTCTTCTTCTTCTTCTCTCTTCCCCTTCTTCTTTTTCTTCTCTCTTCCCCTTCTTCTTCTTCTTCTTCTTCTCTCTTCCCCTTCTTCTTCTTCTTCTTCTTCTCTCTTCCCCTTCTTCTTCTTCTTCTTCTTCTCTCTTCCCCTTCTTCTTCTTCTTCTTCTTCTTCTCTCTTCCCCTTCTTCTTCTTCTCTCTTCCCCTTCTTCTTCTTCTTCTCTCTTCCCCTTCTTCTTCTTCTTCTTCTTCTCTCTTCCCCTTCTTCTTCTTCTTCTTCTTCTCTCTTCCCCTTCTTCTTCTTCTTCTTCTTCTTCTCTCTTCCCCTTCTTCTTCTTCTCTCTTCCCCTTCTTCTTCTTCTCTCTTCCCCTTCTTCTTCTTCTTCTTCTTCTCTCTTCCCCTTCTTCTTCTTCTTCTTCTTCTTCTCTCTTCCTCTTCTTCTTCTTCTCTCTTCCCCTTCTTCTTCTTCTTCTTCTTCTTCTTCTCTCTTTCCCTTCTTCTTCTTCTTCTTCTCTCTTCCCCTTCTTCTTCTTCTCTCTTTCCCTTCTTCTTCTTCTTCTTCTCTCTTCCCCTTCTTCTTCTTCTTCTTCTCTCTTCCCCTTCTTCTTCTTCTTCTCTCTTCCCCTTCTTCTTCTTCTTCTCTCTTTCCCTTCTTCTTCTTCTTCTTCTCTCTTTCCCTTCTTCTTCTTCTTCTTCTCTCTTCCCCTTCTTCTTCTTCTTCTTCTCTCTTCCCCTTCTTCTTCTTCTTCTTCTTCTCTCTTCCCCTTCTTCTTCTTCTTCTCTCTTCCCCTTCTTCTTCTTCTTCTCTCTTCCCCTTCTTCTTCTTCTTCTTCTCTCTTCCCCTTCTTCTTCTTCTTCTTCTTCTTCTTCTCTCTTCCCCTTCTTCTTCTTCTTCTCTCTTCCCCTTCTTCTTCTTCTTCTTCTTCTTCTTCTCTCTTCCCCTTCTTCTTCTCTCTTCCCCTTCTTCTTCTTCTTCTCTCTTCCCCTTCTTCTTCTTCTTCTTCTCTCTTCCCCTTCTTCTTCTTCTTCTTCTCTCTTCCCCTTCTTCTTCTTCTTCTTCTTCTCTCTTTCCCTTCTTCTTCTTCTTCTTCTTCTCTCTTCCCCTTCTTCTTCTTCTTCTTCTCTCTTTCCCTTCTTCTTCTTCTTCTTCTCTCTTCCCCTTCTTCTTCTTCTTCTTCTCTCTTCCCCTTCTTCTTCTTCTTCTCTCTTCCCCTTCTTCTTCTTCTTCTTCTTCTTCTTCTTCTCTCTTTCCCTTCTTCTTCTTCTTCTTCTCTCTTTCCCTTCTTCTTCTTCTTCTTCTCTCTTCCCCTTCTTCTTCTTCTTCTTCTCTCTTCCCCTTCTTCTTCTTCTTCTTCTTCTCTCTTCCCCTTCTTCTTCTTATTCTTCTCTTTTCACCTTCTTCTTCTTCTTCTTCTCTCTTCCCCTTCTTCTTCTTCTTCTTCTTCGTCTTCTTCTCTCTTCCCCTTCTTCTTCTTCTTCTCTCTTCCCATTCTTCTTCTTCTTCTTCTTCTCTCTTCCCCTTCTTCTTCTTCTTCTTCTTCTTCTTCTCTCTTCCCCTTCTTCTTCTTCTTCTCTCTTCCCCTTCTTCTTCTTCTTCTTCTTCTCTCTTCCCCTTCTTCTTCTTCTTCTTCTTCTTCTTCTTCTTCTTCTCTCTTCCCCTTCTTCTTCTTCTTCTTCTTCTTCTTCTCTCTTCCCCTTCTTCTTCTTCTTCTCTCTTTCCCTTCTTCTTCTTCTTCTCTCTTCCCCTTCTTCTTCTTCTTCTCTCTTTCCCTTCTTCTTCTTCTTCTCTCTTCCCCTTCTTCTTCTTCTTCTCTCTTTCCCTTCTTCTTCTTCTTCTCTCTTCCCCTTCTTCTTCTTCTTCTTCTTCTTCTTCTCTCTTCCCCTTCTTCTTCTTCTTCTTCTTCTTCTTCTTCTTCTTCTCTCTTCCCCTTCTTCTTCTTCTTCTCTCTTCCCCTTCTTCTTCTTCTTCTTCTTCTTCTTCTCTCTTCCCCTTCTTCTTCTTCTTCTTCTTCTCTCTTCCCCTTCTTCTTCTTCTTCTCTCTTCCCCTTCTTCTTCTTTTTCTTCTTCTTCTTCTTCTTCTCTCTTCCCCTTCTTCTTCTTCTTCTTCTTCTCTCTTCCCCTTCTTCTTCTTCTTCTTCTTCTTCTTCTTCTTCTTCTCTCTTCCCCTTCTTCTTCTTCTTCTTCTTCTTCTTCTCTCTTCCCCTTCTTCTTCTTCTTCTCTCTTTCCCTTCTTCTTCTTCTTCTCTCTTCCCCTTCTTCTTCTTCTTCTCTCTTTCCCTTCTTCTTCTTCTTCTCTCTTCCCCTTCTTCTTCTTCTTCTCTCTTCCCCTTCTTCTTCTTCTTCTTCTTCTTCTTCTTCTCTCTTCCCCTTCTTCTTCTTCTTCTTCTTCTCTCTTCCCCTTCTTCTTCTTCTTCTCTCTTCCCCTTCTTCTTCTTCTTCTTCTTCTTCTTCTCTCTTCCCCTTCTTCTTCTTCTTCTTCTTCTCTCTTCCCCTTCTTCTTCTTCTTCTCTCTTCCCCTTCTTCTTCTTCTTCTTCTTCTCTCTTCCCCTTCTTCTTCTTCTTCTCTCTTCCCCTTCTTCTTCTTTTTCTTCTTCTTCTTCTTTCCCCCATCTTTAGTAATTTTTGTTTCCATTTATTATATTCTGTTGTTTTTGTTACTGTTCTTGTGTTCTTGTTCTTCTTCTTCTACCTTTTGTCGTTCCAGTTCTTCTTGTTCTTGTTTTTCTTCTTCTTATTATTATTATTCTTTTTCTTCTTGTTCTCCTTGTTATGTTCTTCCTTTCTTGTTGTTGTTGATGTTGTTCTTCTTCTTTTTCTTCTTCTTATTCTTCCTTTATCTTCTTTTTCTTCGTATTCTTCTTCCTCTTATTTTTCCTCTCTCTTTATTTATTTTTGTCTGCTGTTTTTGTTGCTGTCCTTAGTCGTGTTCCTCTTCTCTTCTTCTTATCTTTATCATTATTATTACTAAGGTTTTTTTAAAACAAATATGTTTCTGTCTCTAGGATGAAGTCGACAGTCCTTTCCAGGTCCAGGTGCTCGGCTCCGTCTGGCCAGGTCTGGCATCGTAAATCTCTGTATGCTGGTCAGTCCTGTATGTAGGACAGTCTTCTATGTTGGTGAGTCTTGTATGTTGGTCAGTCATGTATGCTGGTCAGTCCTGTATGCTGGTCAGCCCTGTATGCTGGTCAGTCCTGTATGCTGGTCAGTCCTGTATGCTGGTCAGTCTTGTATGCTGGTCAGCCCTGTATGCTGGTCAGTCCTGTATGCTGGTCAGTCTTGTATGCTGGTCAGTCCTGTATGCTGGTCCATCCTCTATGCTGGTTAGTCCTGTATGCTGGTCAGCCCTGTATGCTGCTCAGTCCTGTATGCTGGTCAGTCTTGTATGCTGGTCAGTCCTGTATGCTGGTCCATCCTCTATGCGGGTTAGTCCTGTATGCTGGTCAGCCCTGTATGCTGGTCAGTCCTGTATGCTGGTCAGCCGTGTATGGTATGTTCCGGGGTCTGGACTCCGGTTCCACATGGACACTACCTTGTACGTGGTATCTTGAACCGATGTAGGTGGCTGAATAGTCTGCAGTGGCCTGTTCTCATGCGAAAGATAGGGGTTTGTTAGTTGCTGTCAGCTCATTTACTATCGTGCCGAAGACGGATGTGTCGGGACCAAAAGGTGCAAATATCGCAGTCCAGCTGTAAACTAGCCACACAACGCATTCCGTAATCGAGACTACATCCTGCTACTTGCAAAGCCCTGTTCAGGGCTTGGTAGCGGGAGATTGAGAACAAACGCAGAAGAAGTGGAGGAAGAACTGTCCTGCATCTAAACTTTTGAACTAATGTATCCGTCCCTCTTAAAACCCAAAATACGGGACGGCGTGGGATGGTGGTTAAGGGACACGGCTCACAATCCGATGGTGCTGTGTTCGCTCCCCATCACAGAACACCGGTCGGGATACAAACCCTTATAAAACGCAGGAGGAAGCAGACCTTTACATAAAATGCATGCCAAGGCCGGATGCACTGGGCAGACAGGTGCAAAATAAAAACATAGTGCAACGGACACCACATTGGGGAATAGAGAAAATGAGGCGAACGAAAAAAAATAATCCCAAAACCACTTTGACGCTAGCCCGCACATGTAAACACGCCATGAAACACGCACAGTTATATAAGCATTGGCATATGTTCTGTGACAAGGTACACATAGTTAGTCATACAAACACATGAACAACGATATAACACAAAGGTTCTGACACAGAATAACACACGCAGACAGAGACATGGGCACAAGACACTTTGACTCAAGTATACACATGTAATCGCTTCCAAGCCTACGCTTCTATAGATACGAATCTGGTGAGGACTGGTCTGTAGTCAATACACAGATAAGAAACATGCAAGGGTAGGTATCTAGTCGTTACACAGATAAGAAACATTCAAGAGTAGGTATCTATTCGTTACACAGATAAGAAACATGCAAGAGTAGGTATCTAGTCGTTACACAGATAAGAAGCATTCAAGGGTAGGTATCTAGTCGTTACACAGATAAGAAATATGCAAGGATATGTCTATACTCGTTACACAGACATGAAACATGTAAGGTTAGGTCTCTAGTCGTTTAACAGATAAGAACCAGGCAAGGATATGTCTCTAGTCGTTACACAGATAAGAACCAGGCAAGGTTAGTTCTCTAACACAGCTAAGAAACAGTCAAGGATAGTTTCCTAGCACGCACACAGATAAGAAACAGGCAAGGATAGTTCGCTAGCAGTCACACAGATAAGAAATAGGCAAGGTTAGTTCTCTAGCCCTTACACAGGTTAGAAACAGGCAAGGATAGTTCCCTAAGCACGTACACAGATAAGGAACAGACAAGGATAGTTCTCTACACCTACGCAGATAAGAAACAAACAAAGATCGTTCCCTAAACTTACACAGATATGAAACTGGAATGAATTGTTCCCTGCCGTGTACTGTTGTCGAGGGACGAAGTGTCAGAGTACAACATCTTGGTTTTTACTTAAAGGAAAGTTGAGTGGCCAGGCTGCCTTCCTCGCTATTCTTAATTGATAATCAGGTTCACATCTACAGCTGTGGGAACCGAATCGTATCGAGACAAGGTTGAAACAACCTGAGATCTATTACATTGATGTTTCTAACACTTTATCGACGACTGCAGCGTCTGCTATCATACTGACTTTAGCATTTTATTATACACGGGGTCCATGTATCCCCAAGTCGGACTAGGTCAAAGTCCAAGGAATTCCCCAGTTCGGAATAGAAGGTCAAGGTCCAGGCAGTCCCATATATGACATTGCTGTCGAGGATAAAGTGTTAGAGGCTTGATTGCCCGAGGCTACGTCTTGTTTATGAGGTAGGGGTGGCCAATTCCTTTCCTCTAACAGTTAGCCATGCACTCAATTACAGCTGGGTTGACTGGAGCGTTCCAGTAGTGGGCGTTTAAACGAGTACCATTATGGTGTAAAACAAGACTTCTTTTTCTTTTTCTTTTTCTTCTTCTTTTCCTTCATCTTCGTTCGCTCTCATATGGCTTGGCTTGGCGTCGTTCGTTCTCAATCTCCCACTACCAAACCCTAAAATGGCTTAAGTAGCAGAATGTAGTCCAGAGAACGGAATGCGATATTTGCACCTTCCGGTCTAACACACCCGACTTCAGCAATCATTTTTTTAGTACCGGGTTCGCATTCCCTCTTCGATCTCTTCTCCTTAGCCAGTCTGCCCTACTGCAGCCTGTTATCCAGGATCACCACGTGGAGGTGTAGAAGGGTCTTAGCTGGCCCTAATGCTAGCAGTCAGCTATGGGTCGCTGACCACTGCAGCTCATGCGCTGATCAGCATCTTGATCCCGCTCTCATATAATCGCATGTATTTCTCACAAAAACCTAGCGTACCTTCTCAGACTTCTCTCTTCGCCATACAGTTTATAACACAATTTGGTTCGTGTGGCATTGCAGTCACTTTGACCTCTCGTACAGCCGACAGACCTGCATAACATATTCCAAAGTATGTTTGTTCCCTCCCCATGGGTACATGTCTGTGCGTTCAATTTTTAATTTGTTGAACAGATGATTGTTCATTCTGCAGTGACCCGTTCGAAGTCTGAATATTGCCACTTGATCTCTTCTTTGTAAAGAATAGTATGCTTCTGCTGTATCAGATCCTGGCTGTCCTCTGTGCCACTTGTCTTTAAAACTAATTTTTATCATTGTCTTTATTTCTTCATATGTAGTTCTGTCGTCAGTTTGAGGTTTGCCGTCTCCCTCTTTCTCCAGTCGATCTGCCTCCTCATTTCCGTGAAAATTACAGTATTTATGAATGTATTGAATTTGTACTTGTTAAAATTGTGGCTTGCATTCATGCGTGTCTCAAACAGGCTGTCCTTCTTCTTCTTCTGCGTACACAGTCAGACAGTAACCATTATTTTTTCGAAAAAAGCGGCGGTCATCCTGAGACTCTCGCCACTACCATAGAGCTTGTCTTGCAGTTCCTCTGGCAATGGCCACATCTGCTCTCTCTGATCCTCGTATGTCGGGCAGTTCTGCAGCAGATGTTCAGTGGTCATTTTACCAGTACCGCACGGGCATTCGTCGGTACACCCTATCTTCAATTTGTTGAATAGGTGGTACCTCAGTCTGTTGTGGCCAGTGCGAAGTCTGAAGACAACGACCTGCTCTCTTCGGTTCAACTGGTAATAGGCATCGTTTTTGGTGTAACCAGTATGTTCGGTTTCCCATTTGGTCATGTATCTGGCTTTGATAAGCCGTTTTGACTCTTCGTACGTCATACTGGTATCTGTTTGTGGTAGCCTTGCACCTTCTTTTGCCAGTCTGTCTGCCTCCTCGTTGCCTTGGATGTTGCAGTGTGACGGAACCCACTGTACCACTACCCTTTTTGGTGCGCACTGCTGGCACAGTTTGCAGAGTGCTGCTCTTAAGTCATTAAGCTCAGTGTTTTTCTGGCTTTTTAGCGCTGTGACTACGGCGAGAGCATCTGTCAGCAGGACTATATGGCTCTCATTTTCACTGTGTGTTACCATTTCTTCCACTGCCGCCCTCAGTGCCTCTGCCTCCGCTCTGAAATTGCTTGTGTACTTACCAGTAGCGAATGACAGTGTTATTTTTCTGCCATTTGGTAGGTTCAGGAATGCTCCTGCCCCTCCGTTCTGTGTAGTGTTTGTTACAGAACCGTCGGTGTATGCATGGGTCCAGTCCATGCTTGGGTAGCTTTTCGTTATGAAGCTTAGGGTAGTGTCTCTCCTTTCTTTTTCAGTCTGGCAGTTTTTGTTTGCAATACCTGGTATATTTTCTACCACCTCTGGAAATATATCCTGCCTCCAAGTAGGTTTTCGTACAGTAGTGATGGGTTTTGGTGTTGTTAGTGCGTTTATGGGATCTTCGTGCATCTTTGCTTTGGCTATTTCTGCAAAGTTTCTCCGCTTTAGTTTCCTATTTCCCAAATAAACAGGCTGTCCAATTCATTGTTTTTATTATTTCTCAGCAGCAAAGATGGCGCCGTAATTGGCTGCGGGTCTACATTGCTCTGCTGTTTTAATTCATTATGGATGCCGCCAGACCATAGCTTTACTTTGAATTCAGACTGCTCGACGTCTTACACTTGGGTTCACGGAAACGTATTCTTGTTATCCATTTGGACTGGTTAATTAGTTTATTTTTTGTAATTTCTTCCGTCCGATTATCCTGGTCTGGACATCGGCTATTTGAATAGCACTACGCTTAAACCTGTGTCGCATTTCACAGTCTAGTTCAAACGGCTGAACTTCATAATACAGCCTTGGAGAGATGCTCAAGTCACTCATACGCTGAGTGATGTTCCTACGACCTCTTGCGGTTATGGGACAGGCAAGACACACACCATTAGATGTCATCCCCTTTCCGCTGCCTTGCGGGATACCTGTTTACGGGGAAGGTCTCGGAGTAAACCCTAAAGAAAAATCAGTATTCTGTGCTATTTTCAGCCGTCTCGATCAATATCTTACCACTGGCAAAGTGTAGCTCAGCACCAGAGAGTGAGGTTGACAAAAGGCGTAGTTGTTTCCTCACTTTAATTCAAATCACCGCGTAAGTCACCCATTTCTGCGGATACATCAAGAGAAAAGACAGTCCACACGACTGCACAAAGAGAGTGGTCTTCATCATTTTTGATAGACGAATAAAACATTCTTTCTTAGCTCGATTATAATCGATAGGGAATCTGTAAGGAAAACTATTTTGTCTCTGGCATGGTTCTTGATTTCTGCGATGACTATTTCAGCTGTTATAAGAGTCTCAACTCTGAAGAAGTTTGAGAATTTTCCAATGTCTGCTGAGGTATGTATTTCCTGTCTCTTCTGTGTAAACACATCTTCCTCAATTTTCCAGAAATCTCAGTGCTGATCTCTCTGTGTATACGCAGGACAGTTCTGAGGTTTGGTATGTAGGAGAAGCGAGTTCTCTTCCACAATATTAATCAGACCATATTCAGTCAAGCATCTCGCCCAATCGGTCGCTAAGATAGACCAGTTCAGTATTATTGTCACTGATGAAGGCCTATTGGCCGTAACGTAGGTTTTGTTTGTGTTCTCGTCTCAGTGCGGTATCTGAACACACCCATTTTAAAATTTTGACTGGCTTGGCTTCGTTCGTTCTCAATCTCCTACTATCGAACCCTGAAAGGGCTTAAGTAGCAGAATGTAGTCCAGAGAACGGAATGCGTTGTGTCGTAGTTTACAGCTTGACTGCGATATTTGCACCTTCCGATCCAACACATCCGACTTCAGCAATCATGTTTAGAGTACCGGGTTTGCATTCTCTCTTCGATCCCTTCTCCTTAGTCAGTCTGCCCTGCTGCAGCCTGTTATCCAGGATCACCGCGTGGAGGTGTAGAAGGGTCTTGGCAGCTCTGGTTCGCTGGCCCTGACACTAGCAGTCAGCTATGGGTCGCTGACCACTGCAGCTTATGCGCTGCTCAGCATCTTGATCCCAAATTTTGATTAAACTCAACCTTAATCAACTTTTACATTTTTTTCATGTATTTTTCCCATTACTCAGACCAGAAACGAAGAATATATTAATAAATTGGCACTGGTGACTGCACGCAATTTCTGGCTCTGGTGTGTGTATTCCTGGCCAACAATTTCCAGTTGTATCGCGGAGATCACGCAAATTTCTTTAGTGCATTCCTGGCAAGTAAACCTTGGTGCATCAACTTTAACCCGTCTAGGGCAGATAACGCTCCAACTCATGGCATGGAACAGCTGGAAATTCACACAGAACAAAGGAATGGGGATTGTGGCGTGTGACCATTTGGGTTGTGAAATGAAGTTATGGAAAGAAAAACAGTTTCTTAAATATGATATAGGGACTACTGCAGCGTTCTCAGCCTTTATACCGTTGTTGAACCCTTGTAATAAAATGAACGTCTCAGTGAACCATCACATACGCATTATTACATATCATTATGGTACTTTCCTTTTAATTCACTCCAGAGTTCCCTGCGTTTCCTTTGCACGTAACGGGATATTCCGTTTTCGGTTAAGGGAAGATGAAAGTTCGATATAATTGTGTTTTTTTTAAATAAACAAGAAAAGACTTAGGTCAAAACAAAATTGTAGAAACGAAGGCTTTACGAAGGGTTATGGTTAGGGTCAGGGTTATGGTTAAGATTAGCATTAGGGTTATTGCTAGGGTTAGATTACTGATAGCGAGGTGTAACAGAGCATATGGCAGAGACATTTGGAAGCGAGGATTAACATGGCTTATGGCAGAGACATTTGGAAGCGAGGATTAACATGGCTTATGACAGAGACAGTTGGGAGCGTGGATTAACATGGCTTATGACAGAGACATTTGGGAACGTGGATTAACATGGCTTATGGCAGAGACATTTGGAAGCGAGGATTAACATGGCTTATGACAGAGACAGTTGGGAGCGTGGATTAACATGGCTTATGGCAGAAACAGTTGGGAGCGTGGATTAACATGGCTTATGACAGAGACATTTGGGAACGTGGATTAACATGGCTTATGACAGAGACAGTTGGGAGCGTGGATTAACAGCACCTGCGAGAAAAACATTTGAGAGAGAGAAGTAACAGCGTATGTGACAAAGACATTTGAGAGAGAGAAGTAACAGCGTATGCGACCGAGACAATTAAGAGAGAGGAGTAACAGCGTATGTGACAGAGACATTTAAGAGAGAGGAGTAACATGGCGCATGACAGAGACATTTGAGAGAGAGGAATAACAGGGCAGATGACAGAGACATCTAGAAGCGAAAAGTGACAGAGACATCTGGGAAGGGGCGGGGCGAAGGGGGGGGGGGGAGCGGGGTGGAGTAATCCGAGGCAGGTGAGTTATTCTGATCAAGATCTATCCAACGTCCTCATTCTTGCTTCTGGAGAATAAATGCCAAATTGGAATGTTCAAAGAGTCGATATCCGGGTGCATATCTTTGTCGTAGTAGCAAATACGTCATCATTGAACGGTCTCAGCAAGCGGGTGATATTCAGTCTAGACTGCAAGATTTGTTCGCACAGCAGACGATCAATATCTCCACCGATTGTTCGAGCGAATGGTCGACCTGAGTGATTCCCGGGATGAAAATAATAGGCCCACTGTTTCCTTCCATAAAGACAGGGGACTGGAGAAGGTTGTTGATGAAACTGGCACCTTCACCATGTAAAAACCTTAGATGCAGAGACAGCGTTACAAAGAAACGGATTAAGGACTTGATAAAAGCAGGTAGGCGTATAGTATATACAGTGTTAGAGATATCATCTGTCTTCAGGAGTGACCAGTTAGACGATGGTGTGATCGTGACGAGGATGATGATGGTGATGATGATGGTGGTAGTGATGATGATGGTGGTAGTGATGATGATGGTGGTAGTGATAGTGATGATGGTAGTGATGGTGATGATGGTGGTAGTGATGGTGATGATGGTAGTGATAGTGATGATGGTAGTGATGGTGATGATGGTGGTAGTGATGGTGATGATGGTAGTGATGGTGATGATGGTGGTAGTGATGGTGATGGTGGTGGTAGTGATGGTGATGATGGTGGTAGTGATGGTGATGGTGGTGGTAGTGATGGTGATGGTGGTAGTGATGGTGATGGTGGTGGTAGTGATGGTGATGGTGGTGGTAGTGATGGTGATGGTGGTAGTGATGGTGATGGTGGTGGTAGTGATGGTGATGGTGGTAGTGATAGGGATGATGGTAGTGATGGTGATGATGGTGGTAGTGATGGTGATGGTGGTAGTGATGGTGATGGTGGTAGTGATGGTGATGATGGTAGTGATGGTGATGATGGTGGTAGTGATGGTGATGGTGGTAGTGATGGTGATGGTGGTGGTAGTGATGGTGATGGTGGTAGTGATGGTGATGGTGGTGGTAGTGATGGTGATGGTGGTAGTGATGGTGATGGTGGTGGTAGTGATGGTGATGGTGGTAGTGATAGTGATGATGGTAGTGATGGTGATGATGGTGGTAGTGATGGTGATGGTGGTAGTGATGGTGATGGTGGTAGTGATGGTGGTAGTGATGGTGATGATGGTGGTAGTGATGGTGATGGTGGTAGTGATGGTGATGGTGGTAGTGATGGTGATGATGGTAGTGATGGTGATGATGGTGGTAGTGATGGTGATGGTGGTAGTGATGGTGATGGTGGTGGTAGTGATGGTGATGGTGGTAGTGATAGTGATGATGGTAGTGATGGTGATGATGGTGGTAGTGATGGTGATGGTGGTAGTGATGGTGATGGTGGTAGTGATGGTGATGGTGGTAGTGATGGTGATGGTGGTAGTGATGGTGATGGTGGTAGTGATGGTGATGGTGGTAGTGATGGTGATGGTGGTAGTGATGGTGGTAGTGATGGTGATGGTGGTAGTGATGGTGGTAGTGATGGTGGTAGTGATGGTGGTAGTGATAGTGGTAGTGATGGTGATGGTGGTAGTGATGGTGTTAGTGACGATGATGATGGTAGTGATGGTGATGGTGGTGGTAGTGATGGTGATGATGGTGGTAGTGATGGTGATGGTGGTAGTGATGGTGATGATGTTGGTAGTGATGGTGATAGTGGTAGTGATAATAGTAGTGATGGTAGCAATGATAGTGATGGTTGGGGTGGTTTTGGTGTTGTGGTGATGATGACAGTGATGATGATGATGGATATGATGGTGGTGATGATACTTTTGAATTCAGGATATCATGTATCTTAGATAGCATGAGCTAGTCCTGACTGGGAGACGTACCTTAACAGTTTAACCACGAAAGCTAATCTCTGCCCCAAACCATTATATCCCTCTGGTCAAGACGCTGAGCAGCGCATGAGCTGCAGTGGTCAGCGACCCATAGCTGACTGCTAGCGTCAGGGCCAGCGAACCAGAGCTGCCAAGACCCTTCTACACCTCCACGCGGTGATCCTGGATAACAGGCTGCAGCAGGGCAGACTGGCTAAGGAGAAGGGATCGAAAAGGGAATGCTAACCCGGTACTCAAAAAATGTTTGCTGAAGTCGAATGTGTTGGACCGAAACGTGCAAATATCGCAGTGAAGCTGTAAACTACGACACAACGCATTCCGTTCTCTGGACTACATTCTGCTACTTAAGCCCTTTTATGTTTTGGTAGCAGAAGATTAAGAACGAACGCAGAAGAAGAAGAAGATATCCCTCTGGCACTTCTACAAGAAACACACATTATTCCAAATAAACAAAAGGTTTAACAGATACACCTTCTTCAGCCAGTTCCTCTCGATTCGCTAGCCATTTCCATTTTTTTTTTCTAGAAATGAGATTGCTGGTATATCGTTTCATCTTACATAAACGGTTTTGACGTCAGCACTTCTCTAATGAGTTAGAAAGCCCGTAAATAAAATAATTATGATGAATTCAACAAAGAAACTTCTACTCTCCCTTCTGGTCCTCGAGGAAACGGGCTTATTCATACTTTTATTTAAGGTGTACACAGAGGGGTATTGTTTGTAGAGTTTTCAATTTAATGCTGCAGGATATTTCATTGAGATTAGGAAAATACTTGGTTGTGGGAAATCCATGGGCTGTGGAGTATTCTACCATAGAGGGGTTAGGTTGTACTGTTAGGTACTATTTATGATATTTTGTGAGTATGGCAGTGCTCCTATTCTGGTCTGTTTTACACAAATATATATGCATAAAAAGATAAATTGACACACATACACACATACACAAACAGACAGTCAAGACAGGACATGGGTACACAGACATACATAGAGACAGACAGACAGACAGCCAAGACAAGATAAGACAACGGCACTCAGACAAGAAAAAGACACACAGACACACAGAAAAGACAAAACAAAGATACGCAAACATACAGACAGACAGACAAGACAAGACAGACACGACAGGACATGGCAAGACAATGACGCACAGACAGACAAACAAGACAGACAAGACGTAACATGGCAAGACAATGACAAAGATAACAAATAAACACGCACGCATGCACACACACAAACACACACACACAGACGCATACACAAACACACAAAAAACATACACAAAATACACACACACATACTCACAAACACAAACACACACAAATAAAAATGCACAAAAACACACACAAATAAAAACGCACAAACACACACATATATACACAACACACGAATACACACACAGACACATACACCAGGACAAACAAACACACACACATACACAAACACAATGAAACACACACAAATACAGACACACATAAAAACACACAAACACACACACACCACACACACATTCGCAAGCACAAACAAACACACACAAACACAATCAAACACATACACACAAACAGACAAACACACAAACACACACCCACAAACACACAACACACATGCACAAACACACACACATACACAGACACACACATACAAACCAAATGTTACTTCAAGCACTTTGTTTTTTACATGCGTTTTTGAAAAATCCCCCTCAAAGCCCCTGTATGTCTTACACTTCCTCCCCGACATAATCCAATGCGACTAGGTTTGTTTTTCCATTTCCATTTGTGTCGCCAGTGACGTCCTTACTTTCTATAATTCCCTCTTTGCAAAGAACAGTCCATCCCCTACAGATGGTTCCTTAAACTACGCCTCTGCAAAAGGACACTGAGTGATGTTACAGTGGTAGTCTCTGTATATGGTAGTTCTGCATGCTAAGTCTGTTAACCTCGTGCAATACAGGTTTATAGGATAATCAAGGGAACGGATAAATTAGACTATAAGAACCTTCTCGAAGTCAAGGAGGCTACAAAAACAAGATGGCACAGCTATAATTAATTAAAGAGAGGTCCAGATGAGATATTCGGAAATATCGTTTTAGTCAGAGAGTGGTGAATGCTTGGAATACAATTCCACAGGAAAAAGTTGGGGCACGGTCAATTAATGCATTCAAGAATAGATTGGATGCGCATATATATTTGTATATCAAGTTGAGTAGAAGAAACTGGTTGTATAAATGTGCAGTCTTCTAAAACCAGTATAAAGAGCTGAAGTGAAGTTAAGTTAAGTTAGGTTTAATTAAGTTTAATTTAGCTAACTAAAGTTATGTTAGGTTTAACTAAGTTTAGTTAAGATAAGTTGAATTGAGTTGAGTTGTGTTGTTGAGTTGTTGTATTGCGTTGAGTTGAGTTGAGTTGTATTGTATTGAGTTAAGTTGAGTTGAGTTGTAATGAGTTGAGTTGAGTTGAGTTTAGTTTAGTTGTATTGACTTGAGTTGAGTTGTATTACCTTGAGTTGAGTTGTATTGAGTTGAGTTGAGTTGAGGTATGCACAACTCTCTTTACGACATGCAGGAGCGGAGGTACTATTCTCTCCTTCTCTCCTCCGAAATAACCGGCCTTTGGATCCACACCCGGTATCTTCACATTGGAGAGAAATATACATTTGTGTTTTAAAAAGATATCAATACTGGTTAACTTAGTAGAAGAAGGTACATGTTTTTGTCAATTCAAGGGCAAATCGTCGTTCTAATGAAGGCAGAAGTATTAAATATCGTGTGAGCCTTTTTTCTGGGTGTTGGTAATGTGTCTTTATATTTGTTCGCTTGCGCGGAAAGCATATAGGAGCATAGAAACAGCTTCAAGGGGGTATCGAGGCAAAAAAATAAAGTGAATAACTTCTATAAATATAGAATAAGTGTAAAGTGAGTTAGAGAGATACATGGGTAACGGCTGGTGCTGTGATGGGGAGCGAACCCAGTACCTTCGGGTTGCGAGCCGTGTCATTTAACCACTAGCCCCCGCCGTCCCCTACAAAAAACATTTGAGCAAGGAAGTGATAGTCAAACTGTATAAAGCTTTAGTTAGACCTAGATTGGAGTAATGTGTACAGGTGTGGAGTCCTTATCACAGAGGAAATATAAACATGCTGAAAAGAATACAAAAAAGAGCGACAAAGCTGATAGTGGGATTCCAGAATTACAGTTATAAGGAAAGACGCAGAAAAACCGGCCTTGAGTGTCTAGAACAGAGAAGAATTCGTGGTGACTTAATACAGGTTTATAAGATGTTCAGAGAAATGGATAAATTAGTCTATAACAAGTTTTTTACAATACAGCCACCCACAAGAACAAGAGGGCATAGCTACAAGTTGACTAAAGAGAGGTCCAGATTAGATATTAGGAAATATTGTTTTAGTCAGAAAGTGGTGAATGCTTGGAATGCATTGCCACGGGAGGTAGTGGAGGCAGGGACAGTTAATGCATTTAAGAATAAATTGGATGCGCATAGCTTTTAGTGCAAGGGTGATGTAAATGAAACTGGTTGTATACAGACTCTACAAAGTCTTATAAACCAGTATTAAGACGTTAAGTTAAGCTAAGAAGAAATAACGATCGCCGGAGTTTAGTATCCGTGCAGAGGGAGAGACCTCACGGATTGCCCCCCACCGATGGCAGGAACCGCTTGAAATGAACAAGAATATCAACACCATCGAACAAGCTGCTAGCCTGCTGGTTAACTCGTGCCCGCGACTGTAAAGATTAGAAACAGGAGTTTGGACATGCCCAAGGTCAACCACTTTATTAAACAGAGGGCGAATTAACCAAAATAATCACATGCTTAGGGAACCAATAGAAAAGGCGACCAAGCAACAACATGCATAATAATTAAAATTGTTTACAAAATGACAAGTTTGCACACGAACTTTAAAATTTAAAAAAATCGAATATTATCGTTGGGTCTGCGAATTAAGGACCACTAATTATGGACCACTAATTAAGAACCACTAATTGAGGACCACTAATTAAGGACCACTAATTAAGGACCACTAATTGAGGACTACGAATTAAGGACCACTAATTAAGGACCACTAATTGAGGACCACTAATTAAGGACCACTAATTGAGGACTACGAATTAAGGACAACTAATTAAGGACCACTAATTAAGGACCACTAATTAAGGACCACTAATTAAGGACCACTAATTGAGGACTACGAATTAAGGACCACTTGGCTACGTAACCTGCCCTGGACTTACAAGACTATGACAACAACGATCTGTATTGGCTCTATGATTGACACATTGCAACTCCTCTAGTCTAGGTATACTTGATCTAGCCCCTGCCAGCTGTTATGTATGTGGGTAGTATCTTCTTGTCTTGTCCCTGCCAGCTGTTATGTATGTGGGTAGTATCTTCTTGTCTTGTCCCTTTCAGCTGTTATGTATGTGGGTAGTATCTTCTTCTCTTGTCCCTGCCAGCTGTTATGTATGTGGGTAGTATCTTCTTGTCTTGTCCCTACCAGCTGTTATGTCTGTGGGTAGAGGCTTGTCCACGTCAGCTGTAATGTATGTGGGTAGTGGCTTATCCACGTCAGCTGTACTGTATGTGGGTAGTGGTTTGTCCACGTCAGCTGTACTGTATGTGGGTAGTGGTTTGTCCACGTCAGCTGTACTGTATGTGGGTAGTGGCTTGTCCGTCACCTGTCCTGTATGTGGGTAGTAGCTTGTCCTTGTCATCTGTCATGTATGTGGGTAGTAGTTTGTCCTTGTCATCTGTCCTGTGTTTGGGAACTAGCTAGCCACTTTGCTGGTAAAACTTGAGTCGTCAGTGGGACAAATTTGAAGGAAGGAATAACGGGACATGCCATCGCTGGGCTGTGTCTGGGGCACCAGGTGCAGTTGGGCAGATTGTAGCGAATGACGGAATGGGTTAAATACCGATTTTTTTGTAGGTTAAATCCTCGACAAAACAGGGCTTTTTAACGATAGTAAAATAAGAACGTAGTCTATACACAGTTGTGCAACTGCAGAAAAAGGGGACCTTTATTTGCCAACCAAACAATTCACACATGTGAACCTGAGTAATAATAAAGACTACAGCATTTCGAAACTACGGATTGAACCCTACACCTTTAACCGTGTGAAACAAGCCTTTCGACCTAAGTGTTCCTCAACGCTTATACGTCTATGTTTTGTTTGCGAAATCAAAAAAGGGAAAAATTTATAGAATAAAACATAGTAGGCTCAAAAAATGTCCACAGGATTGCGGTTTTTCAACCTTAGCATAAAAACCAGCTTCGAGTAGGTATCTGGGTTAATACGAACAAGCACAGATAACAAAACAAACTTCATTCGCCAGGGCTGAAATAGTTACGTCATGGCAAGCAAGTTAACTCTTGCGCACAGAAGGTTTGTGGTGTGAAGAATATTACTGAAGACTCTGACGTTGTTCGCTATCGGAAATGTCATTTGTGTTATAAAAACAGCTCCAATATGGGCGCCAATATCTGCAATCAATTGGTAGCACATTGTTTACGTTCCTGTTTGGGCTCGCAGACGTAAGAGGATAACAACGGAATAGACGGATATGTTACAAAGGTTGTGTTAGTCTGCGCGAGAGCATGGACGGTTCTAGAACTAATTCGTCCGCCATATTGGAGTGTTCTTTCTGTTGTTGTTGTTGTTTGATGTCTATAATGAGTATGTTTATTTTTGTGTGCGCCCTGAATAGTGGGTTGATTGGCTTGTTGCAGAAAAACCGGCCTATAGTGTCTAGAAAAGAGAAAAATTCGAGGTGACAACACAGATTTAAAAGATGATCAGAGGAACGGATAAAATAGACTATAACAAGTTTTTTTTCTTCAAAATGCAACCACCTACAAGAACAAGAACAAGAGGGCATAGCTACAAATTAACTAAAGAGAGGTCCAGATTAGATATTAGAAAATATGTTTTTAGTCAGAGGGTGGTGAATGCCTGGAATGCATTGCCACAGGAGGTAGTGGAGGCAGGGACAATTAATGCATTTAAGAATAAATTGGATGCGCATAGCTTTTAGAGCAAGGTAATGTAAATGAAACTGGTTGTATACAGAGTCTGCAAAGTTTTCTAAACCAGTATAAAGACGTTCAGTTAAGTTAAGTTGTAAATTAAGTTAAGTAGACATCATCATTTCCAAACGTGCTGATGAAGGAGGACCGTGGTGATCCAAACGGTTGTGCTATGTTTGGTTTCATCCGCTTGTCGTCACTACCACGGGGATCACGTCGATCCTCTACCTCATTAGCCAGGCTGCCATGAAAACAGTTCGTTTCCAGGGATAACTACTAGGGTTCAGGTAGGAGTCTTGGCCAGTACGTTTGATTGATTTGAGTGTCTGAACGGCAGAGCTGGATCGCTTCTTCTCAGAGTTACCGTGTTCGAGCCTCGTTATTTGCAAGCTAATTCGACCCGGCTGTAAATTGGTACCTGTATTATTTGTAAGGAATTTGAACGGCAGCGAGGTAGGGAACTGAATACCCCTCACCTTATAACAATCTGAAGACAAGTAGTCACTAACATTTCATCGCTAACAATATTTTCTGCTATGAGACTACCTTTTATTGATATCATCTTTCCGCCCCAAGCGAAACAGCTGTTGAGGAGGTAGCGAGCTTCCCAAACCGAGGGATTATCATTTACAAGACAGGTGGTGCAGATTAGGATGTGAAAGCTATGTCACAAAAAGTAAGAGTGACCTTTGTCGTGTCGGAAACTATATGAAACTCTACAATCACGGGAAAGCGCATCAAGATAAGGATCTTTAATTCCTTTTTGTTGGTTTGATTAAAGGTTTGCCTTTCTGGATTCTACTGGCGAAGACACGTCTTTTTCAACCCCAGACCACAGACCATGGGCGGAAACAGGACGTATTGGCCATCATATGCGGGTGTGTATCTGTTTGTAATGTTGACGTATTGGCCAGTGTATATATGCGTGTGTGTATCTGTTTGTAATGTAGACGTGTTGGCCAGTGTATGAATGCGTGTGTGTATCTGTTTGTAATGTGGACGTATTGGCCAGTGTATGAATGCATGTGTGTATCTGTTTGAAATGTGAACGTATTGGTCAGTGTATGAATGCATGTGTGTATCTGTTTGTAATGTGGACGTATTGGTCAGTGTATGAATGCGTGTGTGTATCTGTTTGTAATGTGGACATATTGGCCAGTGTATGGATGCGTGTGTGTATCTGTTTGTAATGTGGACATATTGGCTAGTGTATGAATGCATGTGTGTATCTGTTTGTAATGTAGACGTGTTGGCCAGTGTATGAATGAATACGTGTGTGTATCTGTTTGTAATGTGGACGTATTGGCCAGTGTATGAATGCGTGTCTGTAACTGTTGATTCCGCTATGACAGTTTTTCAGTACAGTAGTTTTTCCAATCCTTTCAGTGGGCGAAGAAATTGTCACACCATACAAAATCCCCGACATGACTCAGTCCAAATGGACACGAATTCTTTTCGAACCACCAATGCTGGAATTGCAAACCAAGCTTGCACTCGCTGTACACCCACTGCGCCACGCACGTCCTCTACTTCAATTCCAAAATAAAGGAGGCCCTTTTATAATGAAGCGAGAACACGACGCGTGACTAAACTCAAAATTAAAATAATACAGGGATTTATCAATAAGTTCTTGGGAAAGATTCGGAGCATGCTGTGCATTGAAAAGGTTATAAACAAAAGCTGATGGGAAAGAACAGGATAAATGCAGGCGGAGCAGAACATTATGGGAAGAAGTTGGCCCTAGATAAGTCACATACTGCGACAGCCCGGAGCAAGTATCACCAGACAATCTTGGTCCTGGAACCCACATGGAAAAAGAGGTAAGAAGAGGCCACAGAACATGGTGAAGAGACATCCATGTTGATTCAAGGAAAACAGAGAAAAGCTAGAAGGGATAGGAAGACATATGGGTTGGTTGATGGCTTATTCACCCCAAGGTGATAAGGGCGAAGAAGAAGAGGAAGAAAAGGACGAAAAAGAAGATACAGAAGAAGATAAGAATGAGGAGAAAAAGAAGATCAAGAGGAAGATGAAGAGCAGGAAGTAGAAGACAATACAGAAGAAGAAGAAGAAGAAGAAGAAGAAGAAGAAGAAGAAGAAGAAGAAGGGGAAATTAGAAGTAAAAGAAGAAGCATAGGGCCACCTTAAAAGCTCGATTTGTTTGCTGAATGTCTGCATCCAATCATTTGTATTTACAGTTTCTAAGTTATGATTTTACATGGTGAGTTTGCTAAGTCTTATTCACAACCTTCTTTAGACGCTTAATGCGACAGAAGACAACGGCCTATTCTGTTCATGGCGGGTGCCACTCAAGTAAGGACAACCTTTACTTTCAGCTTTACTGAAATACTGTCATTCTTGTGTTTATTCATGCACCTCACGTGCCCTAAGCCAGGTAGCTAAATGTCGTCTAAACTCATTTTTTTATTGTTTATTTTACGTTTGCTTCACTAGTTTCTACTGGTGGAGGCGCGCCTATTCTACCCCAGACCTTAGTCGATTGGGCGATATTAAGACGCATAAAGCAGTGCTTGGATATGTGTGTGCGTCTGTATGTACCTATGCTAGGTTTGTGCGCTCTCAGAAGCCAGCCCAACCAAAGTGCATGAGGGCGCGTGTGAAAGTTGTGCAAGAGTGTGATGGTAGGACAGAGTAAAATTAAACAAGATTGTATGGAAAGAAGAGAGAGAGAGTCTAATACTCTTTTTGCCTTTAAGTACAATGCCGGGCCAAGGTTTTGTCGAAGGCCATCTCTCCATCTCATTTGCGGACGTCCGAGCGACGATTATAGGTATAGGGCCACCATGACGTCACTTTACGTGTCACCTATTGTCAGACGTGACCTACCCACCTGTACTTTCTTATCAACGCCGTATCTACGAGGTCATTGGAGCAGGTTTGACTCCTGATGGCAGTGTTACGGATGTGGTCTCGTAGTGAAAGTGACAGTGTTCTACGCTCCATCACTCGTTGAGTAGCTTGGAGCCGCGTCATGTCACTTTTTCGTAGGTTCCACACCATACATCATGGCTAGAATGACCAGGCTGTGGAAGGCGTGAGTTCTCGCTTTGTTGTTTTTCATCTATTGAAGTACGGTCTTGATGCGGTTGAAGCTGAACCCCCAGCCCCCTGCTGCTATAACCTTCGTGAGATCTCTTTATACAAGTCATGGGAGTTCGTCATTTCTTGGTCCAAGTAGACGTACGAATTGACATTATTGACGGAATCAGTTCCAAGCCGCATTTCCTCGCAGGGACAGAAACTGTTCAGCATGCATTGCGTCTTCAGTTTATTGGTTTTTTGATCAACTGCCTCGCTTGCATTGTTAAACTCATTTAGGCATCGCTTAGCTCCCTGAATGCTATGGCTGACAAAGACTATCCACAAACCAGAGATGGTTTATCATTTCTCCGTCTATTGTAATACCCTTATCCCCCCCCCCCCCCCCAATTTAGTGTGCGGAAGACATCCTCAAGTGCTGCCGTGAAAAGTTTGGGAGGGATTGTATCACCCTGTCGTACGCCACGTTTAATTTGTATGTTAAAAAAGAGTGATATTTGTAGAGCAGCCCTCATTTACTCTATATTGAGAGGGGGGAGGGGGGGGGGGCGAGAAACTAACGTATGATCACGAAAAAAATATACTGATCAGACATGTTAGTCAGGGTCAGGAAAAACATACTGACTAAGACCCTCACCTCGGTTTCCTGATACCCCTCCCTGGAAACGGGCTTATTTTATGGCAGTCTGGCTAACGGGGTGAAAGATGGACGCGATTCTCGTAGTAGTGAGAGACACGCAGGTGAAGCCAGGCATAGCATAACCGCATGGAGGACCCAGGTCCACCTTCATCAGCACGCTCGGGATTTGAGGAAAGCTACTGTAACCCGCCACTTAACCTCCATTTCAGGGTGCACAAACGAGTAACCTACTATTGTGGGCTTTCGAAACAACAGCAGCAACAACAACAACAACAACTACAACAACAACAACTACAACAACAACAACTACAACTTTAAATTCAAACGCTTCCTTGTGCTGATATTCGTATTACCTTCTCCTATAGTTGTTATTTCTCTTATTATTATTGTTCTTGTTGCTGTTATGGTTGTTGTTGCTGTTATGGTTGTTGTTGCTGTTATTGTTGCTGTTATTGTTGCTGTTATGGTTGTTGTTGCTGTTATGGTTGTTGTTGCTGTTATTGTTGCTGTTATTGTTGCTGTTATGGTTGTTGTTGCTGCTATAGTTGTTGTTGCTGCTATAGTTGTTGTTGCTGTTATGGTTGTTGTTGCTGTTATGGTTGTTGTTGCTGCTATAGTTATTGTTGCTGTTATGGCTGTTGTTGCTATTATGGTTGTTGTTGCTGCTATAGTTATCGTTGCTGTTATGGTTGTTGTTGCTGTTATGGTTGTTGTTGCTGTTATCGTTGCTGTTATGGTTGTTGTTGCTGCTATGGTTGTTGTTGCTGTTATGGTTGTTGTTGCTGCTATAGTTATCGTTGCTGTTATGGTTGTTGTTGCTGTTATGGTTGTTGTTGCTGCTATAGTTATCGTTGCTGTTATGGTTGTTGTTGCTGTTATGGTTGTTGTTGCTGTTATGGTTGTTGTTGCTGTTATCGTTGATGTTATGGTTGTTGTTGCTGTTATGGTTGTTGTTGCTGTTGTTGCTGTTATGGTTGTTGTTGCTGTTGTTGCTGTTATGGTTGTTGTTGCTGTTATGGTTGTTGTTGGTGTTGTTGCTGTTATGGTTGTTGTTGCTGTTGTTGCTGTTATGGTTGTTGTTGCTGTTATGGTTGTTGTTGGTGTTGTTGCTGTTATGGTTGTTGTTGCTGTTATGGTTGTTGTTGGTGTTGTTGCTGTTATAGTTGTTGTTGCTGTTGTTGCTGTTATGGTTGTTGTTGCTGTTATGGTTGTTGTTGGTGTTGTTGCTGTTATGGTTGTTGTTGGTGTTATGGTTGTTGTCTCTGCTATGGTTGTTGTTGCTGTTATTGTTGTTGTTGGCGTTGTTGCTGTTATGGTTGTTGTTGCTGTTATGGTTGTTGTTGGTGTTATGGTTGTTGTTGGTGTTATGGTTGTTGTTGGTGTTATGGTTGTTGTTTCTGCTATGGTTGTTGTTGCTGTTATTGTTGTTGTTGGTGTTGTTGGTGTTATGGTTGTTGTTGGTGTTATGGTTGTTGTTGCTGTTATGGTTGTTGTTGGTGTTATGGTCGTTGTCTCTGCTATGGTTGTTGTTGCTGTTATTGTTGTTGTTGGTGTTGTTGGTGTTATGGTTGTTGTTGCTGTTATGGTTGTTGTTGCTGTTATGGTTGTTGTTGCTGTTATGGTTGTTGTTGGTGTTATGGTTGTTGTTGGTGTTAAGGTTGTTGTTGGTGTTATGGTTGTTGTCTCTGCTATGGCTGTTGTTGCTGTTATTGTTGTTGTTGTTCTTGTTCTTGTTGCTGTTATTGTTCTTGTTGCTGTTATTGTTATTGTTGTTCTTGTGTTTGTTGATGTTATTATTGTTGTTGATGTTATTGTTATTGTTGTTGCTGTTATTGAAGAAGAAGAAGAAGAAGAAGAAGAAGAAGAAGAAGAAGAAGAAGAAGAAGAAGAAAAAGAAAAAGCAACCCAATATTAGTGAACTCAACCTGATCTTGGCGCTCGTGGACAGATGAGTACAATAAATACAAATAACACATTGATAAATATTGAGGGGCTGATATTTAATTTGTGTCGAGCCACTACCAACGTGCTCTAAGAATGGGCCACTACCAACGTGCTCTAAGAATGGGCCACTACCAACGTGCTCTAAGAATGGGCCACTACCAACGTGCTCTAAGAATGGGCCACTACCAACGTGCTCTAAGAATGGGCCACTACCAACGTGCTCTAAGAATGAGCCACTACCAACGTGCTCTAAGAATGAGCCACTACCAACGTGCTCTAAGAATGGGCCACTACCAACGTGCTCTAAGAATGGGCCACTACCAACGCGCTCTAAGAATGGGCCACTACCAACGCGCTCTAAGAATGGGCCACTACCAACGCGCTCTAAGAATGGGCCACTACCAACGTGCTCTAAGAATGGCACTGTGTGTACGTATCAGAAGGAATCAAGACAAGAACAGCCACACACATGAACAACTTTACAAACAGCCAAACAGCTCATAACAACAGCAAATAAAGAAACTTGTCTGAACAGATGGGCCTTGGAGAAACACAAGGAGATAGGTTTACAGACATATAGGAAGCCCGAATCCAAATGACAGTATTAATTAAGAAGGATCAGAGCACCATTTCCCGGATGAGAACCTAAAACATTCCAATTAACAAGCATCTGAACAGAATTCAGAAGACTTGGACGATAGGAAAGATAGGAAAACAAATATTGAGGTTCTGGAACAACTTAAGATAGAGAAAATAACTTCTGAAGAAAATAAGATGAAAAAAATAAATTATTTTGGTCATCTAAAGCGACGTGTCATGTTGAAAGTTATATTGGAGGGAAGATGTGGAGGGCAAGAGAGTCAGAGGGAAGTAGGTGTACTGATGGACAGACAACATCAAGATTTGGAAGGGACACAGTTTGGCTGAGTGTACCAACCTGACATGGGGCAGAGACAGCTGCAGATACATTACCGTCAACCTTCGATGCGGAGACGGCACTGTTTCATTATGAACAGAATCCAACCACAACCCACATCAGAGTGTCAGCTGTGTGCACACCCATACGAAACCATTGATCATCATCTCCTTGAGTGCTCGGCGCTCAACAATAGTAGGAACATGCTTTTTCTTTCGAGCAACACTTTGTATGGCATTAAACAACAGCTCATAAAAATGTACATATATAATTACATTGGGCCAAAGAGCGAGAGCTTAGATGCTGCTAGATCCGTATAAAAAACAACAACAACAGTATGTTTGTATCTGCTGTTCTATGTCTGTGCACCTAATGACGGGATATGACTAATATGTTATCTTTGCCTACATGTGCTGTGTTCGTGTGATTGTCTACGCTTTTCTGTGTCTGCCGTGTCTGTTATTGTGATGTTAATTGATTTTCGTTTTCGTTCCAAGTGAAGCTTAGCGCCAACACTAGAGCTTGCCACTTTGCAGATCTGAGTCTATGCAGTCGCGGATTAAAACCCCCCCAAAAAAATTGAAAAATCTCGAATGAGAATTCTTTTTCCTCCGTCGTTCGTTCTTTTTCTTAAACTTCTACTACCAAGTCCTGAAAAGGGCTTCGCAAGTAGCAGGATGTAGTCCTGAGAACGGAGTGCGTTGTGTTGTAGTTTACAGCTTGACTGAGATATTTGCCACTGTCGGTCCGATACATCCGACTTCAGCATGCCATTGTTGGGTACCGGGTTAGCCTTCCCTCTTCTATCCCTTCTCCGTAGCCACTCTGCCCTACTACATTCTGATATCTAGGATGACCAAGTGGAAGTACAGAAGGTTCTTGGCAGCTCTGGATCGCTGGCCCTGACGCTGGCAGTCAGCTTTAAGTAGTTGGCCTGCGACAGCTCATGCACCGCTCAGCATCGTGATCACACATTGAGAATGTTAGGTTCACATTTTCCTTGACAAGCCGGTCGATTTTACTTTTCCAGATTATTCTGGTACCCATTTCTGAGGCTGTGTGAACCTGCTTTGGGAGGAGGGGGCCTTTTGCGATGGGGAAAAATCCCGTAGCAGCTGTGGACCGAACCCTGATCGCTCAGCTGGGAAGCAGGTGTACTGTCCACTGTGCCCTCCCTGCTCAATAGCGGTTTTGAAACCAATGGTTTTCACATGATGAGGTCGCCGGCCCAATGAACAAACTTGTTTAGTATAATTTTACGACATGCCTATGAGTAACCCAGTGCGTATGTGTGTGTGTGTCTGTGTGTTTGAGAGTATTTGTCTGTCAGTACCTCCGTCTCTAAGTGTGTTGTGTCTGTGTGTTTGAGAGTATTTGTCTGTCAGTACCTCCGTCTCTAAGTGTGTTGTGTCTGTGTGTTCGAGAGTATTTGTCTGTGAAAACCCCGTTGATCAAGTACTGACATATGGCAGTGAATCTCGGACAGTCAGAAAGCAAGCACATAGATCTTTGGCAGCAACGGGAATGTGGTTTTACAGAAGAATTTGCACGATCTCATGGACTGCAAAGAAGACTATTGATACAGGACTCGAAGAAGCACAAACAGAAAAACAACTTATTGCAAGGATCAGAACAAGGCATTCCTTTTTCAGGCATTTTATGAAAAGAGAGGGTTTAGAGCACGTTGAGACAGATAGCAGGAAAGAGAGACAGAGGAAGGCTGAGAAAGAAGATGCTGGACAGCTCGAGAGAACAAGGGCGACCATCAACAACAATGTTGGTAAACGACACACGATATAGAAATTGATGGAGGTCCATGATCGCCAACGCCAACCGGCAGGGCACCTGATGATGATGATGACCCCGCGTGTCTAAGTGCGTTGTGTCTGCGTGTTAGAGAGTAACTGTCTGTGAATTCCATAGTGTCTAAATGTGTTATGTATGTGTTTTTGATAGTACCTGTCCTTGAATTCCCCCGTGCCTAAGTGTTGTGTCTGTGTGTTTGAGCGCACATGTCTATGAAAGTCCTCTCGTGGGTTGGCATAACAAGCATGTACACAGCTCTGTGCAATCGCAGCTTAGATGGACTGGCCATGTTATTCGTATGTCAGAGGAGCGGCTTCCAAAGAAAATGTACTGTGTCGAGCTTGAGTCATGCAAGCGAGCTCGCGATGGCCAAAATGAAACGTTACAAAGACAATCTGAAAGCCTCACTGACGAGCTGCGACATTGACCCTGATAAATGGGAGAACATTGCTGCTGATCGCCCTGCCTGACGTAGTAAAATCTCTCTGGGACGACACATATGGAGCAGACAAGAATCAAGAAAGCTGCACGGAGACGAGCGACATGAAAGGCAAGAGAGACGAGTTGCTGCAGTCTGACGGTCAGACAGTTTTTCTCTGCCATCAGTGTCACAGACGCTTTCAGGCTAGGATTGGTTTGATCAGCCATCTACGAACCTACTCCATGATTAATAGATGACAATGTGGCCTTCTTCGGAATGGATGGACAAACAACAACAATATGTCTTTGAATTCCCCCCGTGTCTAAGTGTATTGTGTCTGTATTCTTGTCAATGTTTCAATGTCTCATTTTGTGTCATTTTACTGAGCGCATGTATGTCTTTTTGCCTGGATATGTGCCAATATGTACGCGTGTATGTGTCTGTCTGCATTCTCTTTGAGTAGCTATATCTTAGCGTGCTGCGTCCGTGTGTTTGCCTGTGTCTGGATCACACAGCGTTACTAGAAGCCACTACGTGAACGTAAGGTGGCTGGTCTTGATCACTAAGTTTTACCTGAACCTAACAATAGTCTTGGCTTCCAAAACATATGTGTAGATTCATGTGTTTGTGTGTATGTTTTTAATGGATCCATTGTGGGGGGAGAGTGTGACATAGCTGTTAGTGGACTTGTCTTTTGGCCAATTGGGCACGCGATAAAAAATTCGGTAATGATTATCTTTTTTTTTAAAATCTAAGGGAAAATAGCGACATCAGAGCCAAAAGGAATTTATGATTGGGTTCTATATATAGCATCAATATGGCACAGATAGATAGAGTAACGGATGCCCTTTGGATTAAGAAAACCAAGGAGAAGAAATGTGTTGAGTCTGTATGCCTTTCTCACCGCGTGTGTGTGTGTGTGTGTCTGAATCTCTTTGTGAGTGGACATTCTCGCCGTGTACCTTGTTACGTCTCAGCAGGTGTACGTGTTAATATGTGTGTGCCTGTGCATCTATATTTGTGTCTTAGTCTTAGTCGACATGTACTTCTACTGGAGCGTATGCCGCTGTGCAGGTCCCAGCACTGGGGTGAGCTGGATGTAGCCTAGTCGAACTGTACTTATACTGGGGCGTATGCCCCTTCTGCGGGTCTCAGCACTGGGGTGAGCTGGATGTAGCCTAGTCGACCTGTACTTATACTGGGGCGTATGCCCCTTTTGCGGGTCCCAGCTCTGGTGTGAGCTGGATGTAGCCTAGTCGACCTGTACTTATACTGGGGCGTATGTCCCTTCTGCGGGTCCCAGCTCTGGTGTGAGCTGGATGTAGCCTAATCGACCTGTACTTATACTGGGATGTATGCCCCTTCTGCGGGTCCCAGCTCTGGCGTGAGCTGGATGTAGCCTAGTCGACCTGTACTTATACTGGGACGTATGCCCTTGTGCAGGTCGTAGGTCTGGCGTGAGCTGCATGTAGACGGAAGGAGGATTTCCTGCTTAGCGGGCTAGGCTCGAGCAATTAGTGTGGTTATTTTAAAAGGCGTAGTCTGCCTGCTTGTGTCTGCATGTTCATATATCCATCCATCTGTCCATCCATCCATCCATCCAGCCCTCCCTCCCCCATCCACCCAATCATCCATCCATCCACTCAGCCCTCCCTCCCTCCGTCCACCCATCCATCCAAGACCCAATCCATCCATTCATCCATCCATCCATCCATCCATCAATCTATCTATCTATCTATCTATCTAAATATCTTCCAGTCTGTCTGTATTGCTGATACTCCTTACTCATGGCAACACAAATTTACCCTGTTCTATGGAAGACACCAATTTTGTGAAATACTACATTAAAAACAACCAATATCACGGTACACCCGACAGAATCATAGGTACTCACTCTTTTTAAAAGCTATTATTTACCTATTCTTGACAACATATTAATTTTGTGTGACAATGCATTACGTCTATATATTTATTATTCTTTTCGTCTTTACAGACTGTTTTAAGCAGGTAAAATTCCTATTAGGCAACTTATTTCATGTCTGAATTTGATTATTTCAGACAGGTAAACTTTACCACTAAGTGTCGTGGGTTACAAAATGATATGGGCCTGATACCATATTTCCTATGCACAGCACGGTGTGACGGGCTCTTTACTTTCACACTTGACCACAGTCAGTGCAGATCTTTGATGTATGGTTACATTTACATTATGCAGTAGTGTCTCATCTAAAGCAGACGTGGATATATTGAGGTCAGATTTAGATACAATTCGACAATCGCCTGCGAGCTGGCAAATGGAGTTTAATGTAGATATACGTACAGTCATCCACATGGGTAGATTCAATATGGGATATAATTACAGAATGGGCGAGAACAATATTAGAATGACATAAAAGGAAATGGTTATACTAGATCATACAGGTAAGGTGAGTGAGCAAGTCCAGGTAGCACGAAAAATGCAAATGCAATGTTAGGTATGATAAAAAGAAATATTAAATATAGGAAAAAGGAAGTGATAGTCAAACTGTATAAATCATTAGTTAGATCTAGATTAGAGTACTGTGTACAAGTGTGGAATCCTTATCGTAGAGTGGATATAAACATACTGGAAATAGATACAAAAAAGAGCGAGAAAAGCTGATAGTGGGATTCCAGAATTACAGTTATGAGGAAAGACTCAGAAAACCCGGCCTATAGTGCTTAGAAAATCGAAGAATTCGAGGTGAATTAATACAGGTTTATAAGAAAAACAAAGCAACGGTTCAATTAGACTCCAATTTTTTTTCTCCAAAATACAACGACCTACAAGAACAAGAGGGCATAGCTACAAATTGGCTAAATAACGTCCAGATTAGATATTAGAAAATATTTGTTTAGCCAGAGAAGTGATGGATGCTTGGAATGCATTACCACAGGAAGTAGTGGAGGCAGGGGCAATTAAGGCATTTAAGGATAGATTGGATGCACATAGCTTTTAGAGAAAGGACATCTAAAACAAATTGATTGTTTACAGACTCTGCAGAGTCTTCTAAGCCAGTAAAACTTTAAGTTAAGTTAACTAGACGATAATTGAGTCATTCTGCATGCCGCCATTGTTCATTCATTAAGTCCCAACAAACGATTCCCTATGGCTGTGTGCAAAACTGTCGTTAAGCAATCAACCAATCAAAAAATATCAGTTCCTTGCTGAGTACTGGCTATCAACAAACACACACAAAGTGTACTGTTCTAGTCCAATCATTCCAGCTCTGTCCACGTCTGTCCTGATGCCTGAATGTTTGCAACAAACAAGCTTTTCTTCTCCATTAATATTTAGGTCTGCCTCTACTTCTCTTTCCTTGTAAATGTAAGTGCAATGTCCTTCGCAGAACCGCCAACCTAATTTGCTGTTATAAGTCTCTTGGTAGGTGTGTAGTACAGTAGATTGCCATTACTTTCCGTTAGCGGAGCAGCGATAGCACGGAAAAACGTCGTGCCTGCCAAACTAGACACGGTGGGATTCGAACCCGATGCGTTGTGATTGTGAAACCAACGTTTCACACCTAGTCCACACTGCCTCACTTTCTTGTCTTAATGATTCCAAAAATAGAACATGTCAGGTAAAGCGATCATATATTTCAGCATCTTGTTTCACCCTGAGGCGAGTGTGCATTTAGAAATCATATATCAATTTTGAAAATAATTCCATCTGCGGATTAACGCGCTAAAAATAACTGATCTGGTACTCCGTGTTATCGCCAACGAGAGACCCAAACTATTTGAATTGAGTAACTGTTTCAAGGGCTTGGTCATTGGTAGTGATATTATCACTGAACACCATCGCTTCAATCAATCAAACAATAGTACATATTTGCGACCAGGGCGGTCGCGTCGAATGACCATGTCCATGACCACGTCTGATGGTCGCGTCGCAGGTGGCCTGCAGTTCTGTTACGGAGGTGTGATCTGTTTTAGCCAGGTGTTGTGAGGGTAGTCCCCGAGGACGTCTCAAGGATGAGCACAACTTCTTCCTGTAACTCGCCCCCACAGTCTGTCAGAGCTTCTCGTGGGTAGGGACTTCCCGGGAAAGGCAAGCAACGTGACCGAAGATGGAGAGGCGACGGCGATCAATCGTTGAGACAACGTCTGCAAGTTGAGTAAGTCCAACTATTTCACTGTTGGAAGTCATGTCATGCGAGACGATCCAGAGGATGCGTCTCTGGTTGCGCAGATGGGAGGCCTCAAGACGCTGCCGGTCCCGCTGTAGTAGTGTCCAGGTGGAAGGCCTAAAGACGCTGCCGGTCCCGCTGTAGTAGTGTCCAGGTGGAAGGCCTCAAGACGCTGCCGGTCCCGTTGTAGTAGTGTCAAGGTAAAAGGCCTCAAGACGCTGCCGGTCCCGCTGTAGTAGTGTCCAGGTGGAAGGCCTCAAGACGCTGCCGGTCCCGCTGTAGAAGTGTCCAGGTGAAAGGCCTCAAGACGCTGCCGGTCCCGCTGTAGTAGTGTCCAGGTGGAAGGCCTCAAGACGCTGCCGGTCCCGCTGTAGTAGTGTCCAGGTGGAAGGCCTCAAGACGCTGCCGGTCCCGCTGTAGTAGTGTCCAGGTGGAAGGCCTCAAGACGTTGCCGGACCCACTGTAGTAGTGTCCAGGTGGAAGGCCTCAAGACGCTGCCGGACCCGCTGTAGTAGTGTCCCGGTGGAAGGCCTCAAGACGCTGCCGGTCCCGCTGTAGTAGTGTCCAGGTGGAAGGCCTCAAGACGCTGCCGGTCCCGCTGTAGTAGTGTCCAGGTGGAAGGCCTCAAGACGCTGCCGGTCCCGCTGTAGTAGTGTCCAGGTGGAAGGCCTCAAGACGCTGCCGGTCCCGCTGTAGTAGTGTCCAGGTGGAAGGCCTCAAGACGTTGCCGGACCCACTGTAGTAGTGTCCAGGTGGAAGGCCTCAAGACGCTGCCGGACCCGCTGTAGTAGTGTCCCGGTGGAAGGCCTCAAGACGCTGCCGGTCCCGCTGTAGTAGTGTCCAGGTGGAAGGCCTCAAGACGCTGCCGGTCCCGCTGTAGTAGTGTCCAGGTGGAAGGCCTCAAGACGCTACCGGTCCCGCTGTAGTAGTGTCCAGGTGGAAGGCCTCAAGACGCTGCCGGTCCCGCTGTAGTAGTGTCCAGGTGGAAGGCCTCAAGACGCTGCCGGTCCCGCTGTAGTAGTGTCCAGGTGGAAGGCCTCAAGACGCTGCCAGTCCTGCTGTAGTAGTGTCCAGGTGGAAGGCATCACGACGCTGCCAGTCCTGATGTAGTAGTGTCCAGGTGGAAGGCATCACGACGCTGCCAGTCCTGCTGTAGTAGTGTCCAGGTGGAAGGCATCACGACGCTGCCAGTCCTGATGTAGTAGTGTCCAGGTGGAAGGCATCACGACGCTGCTAGTCCTGCTGTAGTAGTGTCCAGGTGGAAGGCATCACGACGCTGCCAGTCCTGATGTAGTAGTGTCCAGGTGGAAGGCCTCAAAACACTGCCGGTCCCTCTGTAGTAGTGTCCAGGTGGAAGGCCCCAAGACGCTGCCGGTCCCGCTGTAGTAGTGTCCAGGTGGAAGGCCGCAAGACGCAGCCGGTCCCGCTGTAGTAGTGTCCAGGTGGAAGGCCTCAAGACGCTGCCGGTCCCGCTGTAGTAGTGTCCAGGTGGAAGGCCTCAAGACGCTGCCGGTTCCGCTGTAGTAGTGTCCAGGTGGAAGGCCTCAAGACGCTGCCGGTTCCGCTGTAGTAGTGTCCAGGTGGAAGGCCTCAAGACGCTGCTGGTCCCGCTGTAGTAGTGTCCAGGTAGAAGGCCTCAAGACGCTGCCGGTCCCGCTGTAGTAGTGTCCAGGTGGAAGGCCTCAAGACGCTGCCGGTCCCGCTGTAGTAGTGTCCAGGTGGAAGGCCTCAAGACGCTGCGGGTCCCGCTGTAGTAGTGTCCAGGTGGAAGGCCTCAAGACGCTGCCGGTCCCGCTGTATTAGTGTCCAGGTGAAAGGCCTCAAGACGCTGCCGGTCCCGCTGTAGTAGTGTCCAGGTGGAAGGCCTCAAGACGCTGCCGGTCCCCTGTAGTAGTGTCCAGGTGGAAGGCATTACGACGCTGCCGGTCCTGTTGTAGTAGTGTTCAGGTGGAAGGCATCACGACGCTGCGGGTCCTGCTGTAGTAGTGTCCAGGTGGAAGGCATCACGACGCTGCCAGTCCCGCTGTAGTAGTGTCCAGGTGGAAGGCATCACGACGCTGCCAGTCCCGCTGTAGTAGTGTCCAGGTGGAAGGCATCACGACGCTGCCGGTCCTGCTGTAGTAGTGTCCAGGTGGAAGGCATCACGACGCTGCCGGTCCCTCTGTAGTAGTGTCCAGGTGGAAGGCCCCAAGACGCTGCCGGTCCCGCTGTAGTAGTGTCCAGGTGGAAGGCCGCAAGACGCAGCCGGTCCCGCTGTAGTAGTGTCCAGGTGGAAGGCCTCAAGACGCTGCCGGTCCCGCTGTAGTAGTGTCCAGGTGGAAGGCCTCAAGACGCTGCCGGTTCCGCTGTAGTAGTGTCCAGGTGGAAGGCCTCAAGACGCTGCCGGTTCCGCTGTAGTAGTGTCCAGGTGGAAGGCCTCAAGACGCTGCTGGTCCCGCTGTAGTAGTGTCCAGGTAGAAGGCCTCAAGACGCTGCCGGTCCCGCTGTAGTAGTGTCCAGGTGGAAGGCCTCAAGACGCTGCCGGTCCCGCTGTAGTAGTGTCCAGGTGGAAGGCCTCAAGACGCTGCGGGTCCCGCTGTAGTAGTGTCCAGGTGGAAGGCCTCAAGACGCTGCCGGTCCCGCTGAATTAGTGTCCAGGTGAAAGGCCTCAAGACGCTGCCGGTCCCGCTGTAGTAGTGTCCAGGTGGAAGGCCTCAAGACGCTGCCGGTCCCCTGTAGTAGTGTCCAGGTGGAAGGCATTACGACGCTGCCGGTCCTGTTGTAGTAGTGTTCAGGTGGAAGGCATCACGACGCTGCGGGTCCTGCTGTAGTAGTGTCCAGGTGGAAGGCATCACGACGCTGCCAGTCCCGCTGTAGTAGTGTCCAGGTGGAAGGCATCACGACGCTGCCAGTCCCGCTGTAGTAGTGTCCAGGTGGAAGGCATCACGACGCTGCCGGTCCTGCTGTAGTAGTGTCCAGGTGGAAGGCATCACGACGCTGCCGGTCCTGCTGTAGTAGTGTCCAGGTGGAAGGCATTACGACGCTGCCGGTCCTGCTGTAGTAGTGTCCAGGTGGAAGGCATCACGACGCTGCCGGTCCTGCTGTAGTAGTGTCCAGGTGGAAGGCATCACGACGCTGCCAGTCCTGCTGTAGAAGTGTCCAGGACCCGGTCCTGCTGTAGAAGTGTCCAGGACTCGGAGCCGTACAGGAGAATGGGGACAATGCAGGAGGAGCAAATACGCAGCCTGGTCTCCAGGGAGAGCCTTTACTGGGACCAGACTCTGCGGAGCAAGTGCGTGGATGAAGCCGCTAAGCCCATCCTACGGGTGATGAAGCCGCTAAGCCCATCCTACGGGTGATGAAGCCGCTACGCCCATCCTACGGGTGATGAAGCCGCTAAGCCCATCCTACGGGTGATGAAGCTGCTAAGCCCATCCTACGGATGATGAAGCCGCTAAGCCCATCCTACGGGTGATGAAGCCGCTAAGCCCATCCTACGGGTGATGAAGCTGCTAAGCCCATCCTACGGGTGATGAAGCCGCTAAGCCCATCCTACGGGTGATGAAGCCACTAAGCCCATCCTACGGGTGATGAAGCTGCTAAGCCCATCCTACGGGTGATGAAGCCACTAAGCCAATCCTACGGGTGATGTCGTGGCTACTGCGTTTCGAGGTAAACGAAGTCCTCGGTGGCTCTCTTCGTTCATCATTCATTTTGTCTTGCCGGTGTTCCTTGCCATTGCCATATTTCCTAGAAGTTGAATCAAGTCAAGCTGGCCCTTTCTTCACCAACCAAAGCATCATCGTGTAGTCTGGCTAAGATAATAGGATTTGAAGAGGCAAGGCTAACCTGGTACCAACAATGTCATGCAGAAACTAGATGTGCCGAGCTGAATGGTGGAGATGGTTGGTTGGTTGCTAATGCCCACAATCATTCACCACCACATGCGATTGCGGATCACACAAGCAATAACCAGAACATATACTGAAGAACTGCCCTACTTACTAAAGAGAGGCAGTCTGGCCAGCTTTGTTGCTGTTGTTGCTTAGATGTTTGCCTCACTACTTTCTACTGGCGGAGGCGCGCCATTTTCCACCCCATACCGTAGTCCATTGGGCGATATCAGGACGCATAAACCAGTGCTTGGATGCATGCGTGCGTCTGTATGTACCTATGCTAGGTTTGTGCGCCCTCAGAAGCTAGCCCAACCAAAGTGCAATGGAAGGGCCTTACCACGAAGGCGCGTATGCAAATCTGCGAAGGAAAAGTCAGGCCAGCTAGAAGAAGAAGAAGAAGAAGAAGAAGAAGAAGAAGAAGAAGAAAGAAGAAGAAGAAGAAGGTCCTCTATATATGCTATCGAAGCTAACACGTCTGCCTCTAGTAATAGCCACATTCCGGTTAGTGAACCGCTGGTTTACAATACTGGCGAAGACACGCCCTTGTGTTCGTTTTCGACGCATTACACATCTCTGGTTGCTATGCAACTGCGGCGCAAAATGGAGTTGTATGGCGGCAACTGTCCACCGAGACCTGAACTCTCGCGGCGCTCTTTGATTAGTCCTTACCTGGCATTCCAGCTCTTGGGTCGAGGCAACCTTCGCCACTCTTTCACACCTTGCGCATCCTTTCAACCAATACTGTCTTCTTAATTCCTAACGTAGCTACGTCATTTTAGGCACAGTGGATAAAGTATTGTTACAACATAAATAAAAAATAATTGTATTAACGTAAACAGTTTGACAGGATAAATTACAGTCGACGCATCTATTTTATATATTACGGAGGTAAAAATCAATATTATATCGATTATTCGGGACCGCAGAGAATGATAGATAATCAATCGATGACAGGATTTTCACGATTGAAATGGAATCAGTATGACATGGACCAGCGTGTATGTTAATCGATTCTTCGACGAATTTGAGCAGTGTCACAACTCTGAACTGAATGTGTTTAAAAACGACATGCATAGTTTAACGATATGCACTGTTAACATGAAGGTGTCAGTGACAAATGCGATTTGAATAGGCAAAATCAGTAAACAGTTGAAAAATCTATTTATCGATCCGCCTTTCAAACAAACGCGAATCGTTTGAGTGCTGTTATGTGAGTGTATGTGTTTGACTATTTTGTGGGTTCTTATACACGTCGTGTGTGCGTTTTTCCATTTGTGATTGACTATGCATCTCTTGAATACCAATTTAAGATTGTTTCACTTCAATATTAAGTCAGTGCTAATCAACGGAGCAGAAACTTTGAGAACTTTCTTCTTCTTCTTCTCTCTTCTTCTTTTGTCGTCTCACTTTTTACCGGGTTGTAGCCTACTTGTTTTTTTTTTTGTTTTTTTTTCTTTGTGTTCGCCTTATTTCTCTATTCACCAAGGCGGTGTGGGTTGCACTATAGTTTTTTTATTTTGTGCCTCTCGGCCCAAGTGCATCTGACTTCAGCAATGCATTTTATGTAAGAGGGCTTCCTCTTGCATTTTCTAAGGGTTTGCTTCCCCCGGGTAACGGTCGGTACTGTGATGGGGAT